>CAWUFQ010000520.1:0-202871 GCA_963921405.1 Cepaea hortensis | reverse complement strand
TGTATGATACCATGGTACCTGGACTCCAAGAACACACAAGTATGTTACCATGGTACCTAGAATACAAGAACCCAATGTATGTTACCAAAGTAACAAGACTACAAGAACACACATGCATGTTAAAATGGTACCTTGACCACAAGAACACGCGTTTATGTTACCAAGTAAACCTACCTGATCCGCAGTCCTGCCCCATGAAGCCAGCAGCACACCCAGAAGGACATCCTCCAGTGCTGGCAAAGCAAGGCTCACCCCCGGCACAATGACAAGTGTGCTCGCAGTCCCGTCCGTACTGTCCGGGCTGGCAAGCTGTGTCTGGAAATGAGAGAACTGCCATTGTCTATCTCCCTGGTGTCGTTGCCTTGAACATGTCTGCACATGTTATGTCTGTTTCCCTTCACATGTTATGTCTGTTTCCCTTCACATGTTATGTCTGTCTCCCTACACTCGTTATGTCTGTCTAAAAATGATTTTACTAATGTCGCTATTTTAAAGTAAGCTTTAATATAGCAACATTAGTAAAATCATTTTTATTAGACAGAAAACCTGTAATATCACACAATAAATCTTTATCTCAAGCCATTACCATTAATATTGGAGCACCTCAGGGGTCTATACTTGGCCCTCTGTTATTTTCCATTTACATAAATGATCTTCCCTTATATCTTTCATCGTCCTGCGATCTATTTGCTGACGACTGCACAGAATATATAAACGCTATATTGATTGTAATGTGCTAGAATCATCCTTGCAACAGGAAATAAATATTGTAGTTAACTGGAGTCATGTAAACCGCATGCAAATTAACATTTCTAAAACAAAATCTATCTTAATAGCAACAAGGCAAAGACTTTACACTCTAAATTCAAAGAGAACTCTTCAGCTGCACATTGGTAGCACACCTGTCGAAGTGTAACCAAGCACAAGGCACTGGGTCTTATCGTTGATCAAAACCTAACCTTTAATGCACATGATCATGCTCTCGTTAAACAAATAGCCAAAAAAGTATACAAACTTGCCAAAATTAAATATTTATTTGATGAAAACACATGGAAGATATTCTATACTTACCACATACAAATACATAAAGCTTATTGCTCCACAATCTGGGGTGGATGCTTCGAATGAATAACAAAACGCCTTTATTCACTCCAGAAAAGGGCAGTGCGTTTAATTAATGGTGAAAAGCTTACCGACAATTATAACCTACATGAACGTCTTCAGTTGCTGCCATTTCACAAACGCTTACTTTTCAACAAGGCTAAACTAATTAACAAAATTCTATTTCAAAATGCTCCAAGTTACCTTTGGCCATTGTTCAAATATAACGCAAGATATAGCGAACGACTAAATATACTTCATGACCCTAAACCTAGAATAGACTTATATAAAACAAGGCTGGCATGCTCTGCCGCTCAGTTGTGGAACAATCTTCCCCAAGAAAACAAAGACACTGCCAATCATTATACATACAGTCCCAACCCTTTTAAACACTACCTCAGTATAAATTACATCCCCCCCCCCCAAAGTATTTTTTTTTTTAAATTCGCATATCCTTCTACAGGACATCGCTGTCAACAGTAGCATCTTTCAGCTGTCTGTTGATTTCTTGGTAAGATTACGCTCAGTAGTTTGCCATTGCTTTCTGAGCGGCCGGCTCAGTTATCCCGCAAGTCACCAGCGAGGGTGGAACCGCTTCCAGTTCTCGCCCGCTACGAGACTCTGCGTGATAAACGGTATTACGGAGAAAGTGGTGTAACCCCTCAGCCAGAGAGACCGGCCCTAAAAGTATAATAATGGAAATTATCTCAAACCACAACTAGCCGATAAACATTCCCATATGTATGGCACGTTACACCTTCCTTAGGTATTTATAATGCCCATGGTAAACATTGCCCCAGTGAGTCATTTCTTATTGAGTATTTTTCATGCGTTTCAATGCTTATTGTTCTTTTGTTGTCCAAGATTAGCTTCATAAGTGGTGTTGAATGAAATAATGCATGAGAAGGAATAGAGAAGAAGGATAGAATGTCAGACGGGCCTGCGTGGCCAATTCTTAACCCTTTGAAAATAAAATTTGTTCGTTTGTTCGTTCGTTCGTTCTTTCGTTCGTTCGTTCGTTCGTTCGTTCTCCCTTCACCCGTTATGTCTGTCTCCCTACAAATGTTACGTCTGGCTCCCTACAGATGTTCTGTCTGTCTCCGTACACTTGTTATATCTGTCTCCTTACACATGTTATGTCTGTCTCCATACACCCGTTATGTTTGTCTCACGTCACATATTACGTTTTCATACCCCTCCACTCCCCCCAGCCCCTTCCCCCTTTTGTTGTAAGAATTTATATCTCTATATATATCTATGCCATTCTCCCGCCTTTTGTTAAAAATTATATCTCTACACATATGTATGTCATTCTCCCGCCTTTTGTTAAAAATTATATCTCTACACATATGTATGTCATTCTCCCGCCTTTTGTTAAAAATTATATCTCTACACATATGTATGTCATTCTCTCTCCTGTTGTTATACTGAACATGTCCTTTGATGACATAAATATCACATACAAATGGTACAGATACATAGTGTGGATAAATGCTACAAATAAATGCTACAGATAAATGCTACCTATAATCGTATAGATCATGCTACAGATAAATAATAAAGATAATTGTACAGATAATTTGGTTAAACAGTACAGGCATGCCGGTCTCTCTGGCTGTGGGGTTACAACACTTTCTCTCTGTAATCCCGTTTATCACGCAGAGTCTCGTAGCGGAGCGAGAGCTGAGGCGGTTCGACCCCCACTCGTGACTTGCGGGATACTGAGCCGGCAGCTCAGAAAGCAATGGCAAACTACTGAGCGTAATCTTGCCAAGAGATCAACATACAGCTGAAAGATGCTGGTGTTGACAGCTAAGTCCTGTAAAAGGATATGCTAAAAAAAAAAAAAAAAAAAGTACAGGCATATAGAACATATATATTCTACGGATAAAGGCTACAGATAAATGCTACAGATAAATAGTACAAATATATAGTACATATAAATGTTACAGATACATGCTACAGACAAATGCTGTAGATACATGCTACAGATAATTGTACAGATAAATGCTACAGATAAATAGTACAGATACACTATTGTCAGAGTCCTAGCGACATGATACGGAGGACAGATCCTAGAGATAGGACATGGGAATAGAGGACAGGACAGGTGAACAGCAGACAGGACAGTATACCCTTGAACAGACAGGACAGTATACCTTGGACTGGACTACGTGAGATAGCTGTCGTCAACAGACGGACTGATCCTTAGTTCACAGACAGGACACGGCCCAATTACTGCTACGCAGTACTGACCACTGGTGGCCTCAGACGGCACGGGATATACCACGTGATAGGGAACCCAGAGGGAAAACTTGGGACAGACGAGACTGGGCTTTGGATGAGGAAGGACGTGTCTGGATGTTTGCTTGAGAGAGTGACTTGTATAACCGATCTGAGTGTTTGCTAGCGCTGCGATGTATTTGAGATCCGACTGTGTGTGCGCTCGTTGTGTGAGCGAAGATATTGTTATTTGAGCGGATGAGTGCAGTGCTTAGCACTAAACATTAAGATATTGTATATTTCGGGTTTTCACTATTACATATATATTGATCATGTTCGACAAAGCTGACTAACTTTTGTATACCTCTTATATTTACATGTCGAGTCACAGACAAACAAGTGACGCTCTCGACCGGTCTTGGTTTAACCAAGTAATTACAGACAATCCGACGGAAGAAAATTCCCTCTTCAGACGCTTAAACGATAGAGTCCAAACGAAATTTATATTGCACAATACTAACAAGTAAAATTCTCTCTCCAGACACAAGACACCTGACTGACAAAACATTCTACAGAAACTAATATTTTTTTGGGTCTCCATAGCAGATTGTGCATGAATTTAAATAATCAAGTTCAATTAGTCACCCCGTGGTGCTGGACTTGATCAAAATCAGCTAAGTACCCATTTTCGTTTGATTGCCTAATCTAAACAGGTGCATATTTTTCTAATGTATATAAATTAGATTGTCGTTGTTGTTGTAAACTATTTCAAGGGAAATAATCCATTCTGTTGTATTAAATTAAGTGTAACTATAATTTGTGAAAATGTCAACATTAAAAGATTGCGTTGAAACAGGTATAAACAAAGGTTACCAATGGGATGAATTAAGGGAATGGAGTGAAAAGAAATGTAATGAAATTTGAGACGGACAAGATAGGGTGCAAGAACGCGAATATAAAACACAGCTAGCACAATTAGCAACCAAAGAGAAAGAATTAGAATCAACTACGAAACAAAAAGAATTAGAGCTAGCAGCAGCACACAAACAGAAAGAATTAGAGTCAGCAGCAAAACATTTTAGACTTCACACCTTAATAGACACATTCAGACACAAACATCCAAATAAGCGAGAAACAACTCACACAAATAAAATACACCACACAGGAAGAAGATTAGATAGGATATATATATATATACCCACACCAAACCACATAATAAACACTCGGCACCTACAAGAGACATTACAGTACACATACCATAAACCATATTAGCATACATGAGTTCAAACAACATAAACACACAGACATTTAAACGTTCACCACATTGGAAATTTAACAACGCACTTCTTAAGTATGCAAAATACGTAAAATACATGACACAACTTTTATACACATACACCGACCACATACCGACTGAAAACATCAGACAATACTGGGACTAACTGAAAATTACAATACGAAGCAGAACACAGCAACTAGCATCCATCATACACAAAGACAGATTATAACAGAAACAACGTATACAAACAGCCATACAGCTGACAAAACAAACAGACAGCAATGCACCACACTTGCACACACTATAGAAACAATTAGAACAGCACCAACAACACAGATATCTGGGTGTTTTCCTGAGAACAAAGCTCAACACAATCATACAAGACACCCCCCAGCAAACAATACATGGAAATTGAACAAAATATACAGCACAGCAGACAAATAGGCAAAATAATAGACATAAAAGGCAACATGCAAACAGAACCAGCACAAATAACAGCAGCATTCAATCAATACTACACACACAACTATTTACAGCAGAGACAGTAGACACACAGACACAAGACAATTTGCTACAATACAGTAAAAAGCTGTCAGATGAAGACAGAGACAGAATAGACACATAATTAACACTGGCCGACATAACACACGCAAGCAGCAAAATGAACAAAGACAAGACCCCGGGGCCGGACGGTTTAATGATAGAATTCTACTAAAATTTCTTGCCTATCTTAGGGGACTTCTTCTTAAAGTCTATCAAGATGCCTTTGACAAACAACACCTATCAGATAGCTGCAACATGTCTTACATCACACTCATACCAAAAGACAATACAGACAAAACACATACGAAAAATTATAGACCCATATCACTACTGAACACAGACTATAAAATACTTACCAAGGCACTGATCCATAAACGTAGACACTACATGCCAAAGCTCATACACCCTGACCAACAATGTGGAGTATCACATAGGAACATACACCAATATACAAATTGCATTACAGACATCATTACATACACACAGGAGAATGACTGTCAAGCCTCTCTTTTGTCATTAGACCAGGAGAAGGTCTTTGACAGAATCTCCCATTCTTATCTACACAAGACATTAACACAATGCAACTTAGGAATATACTTTAGGAGGAGAATAGCGATCTTGTACCGGAATCCTGAGCAGGGTGTTGGTTAATCACACACTCACTGCAGGCTTCCGGCTCAAAAGGTCGGTGAGACAAGGATGTCCTCTATCGACGCTCCTATATGTACTGGTTTTAGAACCACTACTAGAAGCAATCAGACAAGACACCAACATCACAGGCACATTCACACCAGAAGGAGGAGAGCGGAAGCTGCTTGCATACGCAGACGACACCGTTTTCTTCCCCGCCAACAAAACATCCATCACAAAGATACTCCATACATTTACACAATTTGGTAAAGGTAGTGGGGCCAAATTAAACATACACAATTCACACATAATGGGTATCGGAAAATGACGGAATAAAGCCGATTTACCTCCAGACTTAACGGTCACAGACAATATTAGGTATACGGCATCACATTTCCCAGCAACTCCAGATACATGCACAAACATGGCAAAATCTCACACAAAAACTCTTAGACATGCTACACAGATACAAGTACACTTTTCTGCAATTATCGGCAGATGCATCATTGTCAACACTTTAATAATCATCAAAATTATATATTTAGTTACAGTAATAGACCCTCCAAGACAGACAATCACAGACATCAACAAACACATCAGACATTTCATCTTTGGCAGCACAATTTACTGCATACAGCATAAGACACTCATACATGACCAAAAAAAAAAACAAGGGGTTATAGCACTGCACGACATACACACAAAGATTCAAACGCTGAGAATCCAACATATAGGTCACATCCTTAGTCACCAAGAGCAACGCCCACTAGCACTCTACTATATAGAAATGAGACTGCAACACCTTAGGGGAATACCTTGTAACACACCACTCTACTTTGGAACTCTACCAGCGTTCTATAAGACATGTATGCAATTACTCCAAGGGAATGCGCACTTACTACACCAGACAACACGCCAAATCTACAAATACCTGGTTAAACAACAAGCACCCCCACTACAAGTTATAATTAAAAGAGGAAAAACATACTGCATTCAAGACTACACATGTACATTTACTCATCTCCACAACCCAAACATAGCTCCCAAGGCGAGGGAAATTACATATCGTTTGATCTTTAACATGACACCTACTACCGAAAAACAAGCACACAGGTCAAAACGAATAGCACCATGTCAACTCTGTGGACAAAACATACAAGAAACAGAAGACCAATTTTTGTTTTACATGTCCAACAGTACAGACCACACTAGACACTGTAAGACAACTAATTGAGATATTCACTAAAAAGAAGGCAGATATGTACAAGGCAATAATTTTAAACACAACACCCGAAATCAAGACTGTTGACTGCACTAGCAGAGTACAGGTATGCGGTATGGACCTTTAGAAATGCAGCAATATACAGATTTAGAACATACAACACAATATAATACTGCACATTGTCCAAAACAAAATCACACAAATACTAAAAAGGAATTAGACAAAAGGGAATATACACACTTCAAATTTGTCTGTGGGATTTGGAAAAGGTATACAAAAATAGAAAAACATCTATATCTGTATTGGTTCATGCATGCATAGATATGTCTATACATATACGTATAAGTTGTTTTGCGTGTGCGTGCGTGTGTGGAAATATACACATAAGTGTGTATGCATATTTGGTATGTATATATCTCTGTGGTTAGTGTCTGTGTTGATGTATGTTTGACCCCTAGTCATGCTTGGATAAACGTATAGTTTTCATAAATAGCATGACCGAAAGTGATTTTTTTTCATGGAAACCTCTTACAATAATTCACACCCCACTCCAAACACCAAGAGCCAACAGAATTTCAATCTTTGGAATCACCTTGGACCACGGCAACATTCCAGTTTTAAACTTCTCGTCCCGTTAACTCAGAATACACTCTTGGTGATTCATTGTGTAACACCCTCCCCCTGCTCTCTCTCTCACTCTCTCGCTCTCTCTCTCTCTCTCTCTCTCTCTCTCTCTCTCTCTCACTCTCTCTCTCTCACCCGGTCACACACAAGCACACATAATCTTTGTGAGTCAATGTTCGTTGTCAGTCGAGGTTTTGACCATTGCTTAGCCGACACTGGCAAATCCTTTGTACTGACCTTCTCACGGCCCTGTGAACGGAAAAATAAATCTTTCGTACCTGTAAACGCCAAAGTGTAAAGGGTTTTCTATTAAATGGTTTGGTTTGAATGCTAACGAATGATTACTCAACCACCATATGTAGGTGGTTACACTATACCAATACTATAATGCTGTCACACTTGCATACAATGTTATGCTTTATTTGTTAATGTAAAAAGACATTGGTTTTGTATAAAATAAACGTTTATATGTATATATAAATTTTTAAAAAAAGATGGTACAAGAGTTGGCCGTGTGGGTCAACATCAGGTTTTCCAAAGGTTTGTTTTGCTTCATGGGTAGCCGACACCCACACCAACATTGCATTTAATGTTCTGGGTGTGAAAGTGATATCATGGTGTGTGGAATGACATTCTTAAGTTATGTTTTCTTTGTTCATACTTTATGCATACTATGTAAATATACTTTGTAATTTGATGTTGAAACGAATTGCACACCGATTCGACACACAAACGCCCTGTTACACAGACCTACACAAATACCATACACGCAGCACGCCTGTTAAAATAATAACAATACAAATTTCAGAAGGTTCAACACTTAATAACAGTTTTTAAAAAAATAGAGTTAGCAGCAACACAAAAACAGAAAGGATTGGAATCTGAAACACAAATTAAACTAAAACAGTTAGAAATTGAATGGCAAATGCATATAGCCACTAAAAAGTTGGAAAGTAAAGAACAAGAGCAGAAATTAAAGAAATATCAAGGCGTAGTCAAACCATTTTGTGCAACTGACAGTATTTCTGTCTGGACCCAAAATTTCGAAACTCTTATGTATACATACGTAGCATACAAACAAGCAAACAAAAAATCCACTATTATAGAGGAAAAGGGAACCAATCCTAATACAATTCATAAACAAGGAAAAGAGAGAACAATCCGACACCAATACTTATACAAGGGACATAAGTAGCTCTAAAGGGACAACACTGCATAGAAACCCTGCCAACAGGTGGGAACTAAAAGATTATATCAATTTGTGCAGACTTCTTCGACCATATATATTGAATATTGCCATTTTACGGGGACCTCGGGAAATAACATTTCCCGTGCTGAGTTATTGAAGGGGAAACCATTGACTGTGGCACGGATGTGTCTTGAGAGGGATGCAGGTAGAGAATTGACCCTTGATAACATAAGTCAACGTCCGATTCAGTTCCCAGTAGTGAAATGAGCTAAAGAATGGTATGAGATTCTATATGTTAATCGAGAGAGAAGGTACCATTGAACAAACTTGACATGGTACAACGGTACAGATAAATGCTACAGAAAAATGTACAGACAAATGGTACAGATAAATGCTACAGATAATTGTACAGATCATGCAACAAAAAAATGCTACTGATAAATGCTACGGATAAATAGTACAGCTAATTGTACGGATCATGCTACAGATCAAGCTACAGATAAATGCTAAAGTTAAATAAAACAATTAAATGCTACATATGCATGCTAAAGAGAAATGCTACAGATAAATGTCACAGATAAATGCTATAGATAAATAGTACAGATATACAATGCATATAAATGCTGCAGATAAATGTTATATATACATCTTCATCATCTTCTTCTTCTTCTTCTTCTTCTTCTTCTTCTTCTTCTTCTTCTTCTTCTTCTTCTTCTTCTTCTTCTTCTTCTTCTTCTTCTTCTTCTTCTTCTTCTTCTTCTTCTCCTCCTCCTCCTCCTTCTTCTTCAGCATTCCGAGCCATTGAGGTTCTTTGCTGCAGATACAAGCCGTCTCCGTTCGTCTCTCTGATGGACCTTCTCTTGCCAGTCGTTGATTTTACGTACGTGTAGGTCTGTATGTATATTATCTCTGCACCGTCTCCTTGGTCTACCTCGGGGTTTACGGTCATTTATTTTTGTTGTTGTTGAGTGTAGGTGAGTTTTGTTTCCCTATTATCTTCCATTTTTTCTATATGCCCCAGCCGTTGCAGTCTATTAGCCTTCATGATACCAGTGATTAGCGGGGACTTAAACAGATCGTAAATGTCTTTGTTATTATATACATTAAATTATACACATAAATGCTACAGATAATCGTACAGATCATGATGCAGATTAATTCTAAAGATAAATGCTATAGATACATATACAGATAAATGCTACGGATAAATTTTACAGGTAAATGCTGCAGATAATTTCTGCAGATAAATAGTACAGGTACAAAGAACATATAAAAGCTACAGAAACATACTATGGATAAAAGCTACAGATAAATAGTACAGATACATAGTAGATATAAATGCTGAAGATAAATAGTATAGAAAGGTGCTACTTGTAAGTGTTACAGATAAATAGTACAGATAAATGCTACAGGTGAATACTACAGATTAATAGTACAGATAAATGCTACTGAAAAAAGTAGAGATAAATAGATAAATGCTACAGATAATTGTACGGATAAAAAAGGTACAGTTAAATGTCACAGATAAATGCTACATATAAATAGTACATATAAATAGTACACATAAATATTATAGATAAATATTACATATAAATAGTACATATAATTGCTACAGATAAATAGTACATGTAAATAGTACAGAGACATAGTACAGATAAATAATACAGATGAATGCTACAGATAAATGCTAGAGATAAATCCATCCATCCATCATGTGCCATGCCGGTAAGCGTGGGCGGTCATGTTCTGCCATCTCACTCGATCAACAGAGTCGTGGATCAGTTCCGTGTTTCTGTCTCGACCATGCCACAAGGCCAAGCCATCCAGATACTTGTTTCTAGGTCTTCCCCTTGGTCTGTTCCCCTCGATCTTACCAGTTTTCACCAAGTTCTCCAAATCATTTCTTCTCATAACATGCCCAAAAAATTGTGACTGTCTACGTCTAATGTCTCTGATCAGTTTACGATCTTCATTTGTTTCTTGAAGGACTTGTTCATTGGTCTTTCTGGCTGTCCATGGTATTCTTTGCATATAATATAATACAAATATAAATACTACAGATAAATTGTACACATATATAGTACAAAAAATAATACAGCTGTGAAGCGAGTTAGAGAAGTTAACTATCAACGAAGTATATAGAGGATGGCAGAATGGATATCTAGTTCGAAAAAGGAAGCGCGCTTATACATCAGCTACCACTTACACAGTAAAAAGGGTTACCTATACGGTGTGTGTATGAAAGCCTGAGCCACCTGAGGTCGCGAGAAGTAAAAATACGATCTGGCATTTACCTCCATAAACCTCCAGCTCACACAGGGTGAGGATCATGTCACTGTTAAAGATTGCGACATTCACCAGACGGATGGGTGAAGTCACCTGGTCGGGTACCACCGTGTACACCAGCTGGGGGTGCTGTGATCTGTCTGTGTAGTTAAACACTGGAGTCATTGAGGGGCCGAAGCTTCTTAGTTCAAATCCTTGTAGTCGATGACTTACACCTAGAAGCACGCGGAAATATGTATATATAAATGTCGTGTTTGCTGTAGTATAGCTAGACTTGAAGCTGTGAGCCAGGAGATATGTATATATAAATGTCGTGTTTGTTGTAGTATAGCTAGACGTGAAGCTGTGAGCCAGGAGATATGTATATATAAATGTCGTGTTTGTTGTAGTATAGCTAGACGTGAAGCTGTGAGCGAGGAAATATGTATATATAAATGTCGTGTTTGTTGTAGTATAGCTAGACATGAAGCTGTGAGCGAGGAAATATGTATATATAAATGTCGTGTTTGTTGTAGTATAGCTAGACGTGAAGCTGTGAGCGAGGAGATATGTATATATAAATGTCGTGTTTGCTGTAGTATAGCTAGACGTGAAGCTGTGAGCGAGGAAATATGTATATATAAATGTCGTGTTTGTTGTAGTATAGCTAGACGTGAAGCTGTGAGCGAGGAGATATGTATATATAAATGTCGTGTTTGCTGTAGTATAGCTAGACGTGAAGCTGTGAGCGAGGAGATATGTATATATAAATGTTGTGTTTGTTGTAGTATAGCTAGACGTGAAGCTGGGAGCGAGGAAATATGTATATTTTAATGTTGTGTTTGTTGTAGTATAGCTAGACGTGAAGCTGGGAGCGAGGAAATATGTATATATAAATGTCGTGTTTGTTGTAGTATAGCTCGACGTGAAGCTGTGAGCGAGGAAATATGTATATATTAATGTCGTGTTTGCTGTAGTATAGCTAGACGTGAAGCTGTGAGCCAAGAAATATGTATATATAAATGTTGTGTTTGTTGTAGTATAGCTCGACGTGAAGCTGTGAGCGAGGAGATATGTATATATAAATGTGGTGTTTGTTGTAGTAGAATCAGACTTGAAGCTGGGAGCGAGGAGATATGTATATTTTAATGTCGTGTTTGCTGTAGTATAGCTAGACGTGAAGCTGGGAGCCAGGAGATATGTATATATAAATGTCGTGTTTCCTGTAGTATAGCTAGACGTGAAGCTGTGAGCGAGGAGATATGTATATTTTAATGTGGTGTTTGTTGTAATAGCCCGCGCTGCGCCCAAGAATGTACAAACGCATTTCCCAATACCGCACACTGGGTTCGAAACACATCAGTGGGAGATTTGGAAGCACATCGCCTCGCACTGGATTCCATACACTGATATGAGTGCTGGTCGTTCAGAAAGTAATGGTAAACTACTGAACGTAAACTTGTCACGAAATCATAGACAGCCAAAAATGCTGGGGTTAACTGCAACGTCCTGTAAAGTATATACAACTAACTTAACTGCTGTAATACGACTAGACTTCAACAGGGCATTTATTCTACCTGTTCTGTTTCGTACGTGTGATATTTCTTTATAGACGTATAGGACGCTAGGGCGACCGGTTATTTCCTGCAATATCCAAACTTTGCTTATGGAATTAATTTAACACGGGAATCATCGCCGGGGCTACGGAGCACGTGCTCTGCGCTTGACACATCTTTCAGAGGCTAGCGAAGAGAGAGTGATTAGAAGAAGACGAGGAAATGGTGTGAAGAAGGCGTAGAAATAGGAGTCAGGCGCCAGGAGAACAAGACGAAAAATGGAGAGACTAGGTTTCAACTATGTAAGAGTGGGATACTGGAATTGGCATAGTGCCAGGCAGAGATGTCCTGTATTGGAGAGGCTAATATATGATATTGATGTCCTCATGCTGCAGGAGCTAAATACAGACAAATCCATTGCCCTGGGTATGCCAGTTATATAAACCCTACTGGGCAGTAGAGACATGGGCAAGGTCTGCTGGTGAAGGAAGGAGTGAAGCATGTGGTGCTCGACTTGAGCCAGTGGGATCACAGTGCACACGAGAGGTCCAGGGTATACAAATGGAGATTGGTGGCTTAAGTTGGAACATCATAAATGTATATGCCACAGTGGACTGTTTTGTCAGAAAAGAACCCTGGGACTGGCTTAAGGTATTAGAGGAATTACCAGGTGATAGGCTACTCATATGTGGAGACTTCAATGCGAGGAGCAGAGATTGGGACAGTAGTGGAAAAAAACCGACAGGGAATTGCCCTTGCGGATGCCATGGTGGACTCCGATGTGGTCTGCATAAATGATGGTAGGCCGACTAGAATGGCAATGAGACCTGGCGATGGAGACACCACTATTGACTTGGCACTTGTCTCCCAATCATCAGTCCTTGAAGTAAAGTGGACTGTTTTTAATGACCATGGGAGTGATCACATGCCATGCTCAGTCCTGATCTCTAAAGTCAGGAAAGTTAAGGCGAGAGCGTGCAAGACCTTCCGGTGTGAGTGGACCGATAGCCTTCCTGGACACCTCAGACAGGGGGCTTGCAACAGGACTGTTAAAACTTTTTTTGCAGACCCCATGGTGGACCCCAGAAGTAGACCATGCTTGGAAAGCAAAGAGAGCTGAAGTGAAGCAGCTAAGGAAAGTGCGACAGACACCTCGAAGCTCACGAGAGGAAGTGGACACAGCGGAAAATGTCAAGAAAGATCAGGTGGAGGTTTTCAAGCGCTGTGCTGCAGAGGCCAAAAACGCAAAATGGGAATGTTTCATTAAGGAGATTGGAGGAGATAAAATACTGCGGAAATTCTGGAAACTGCACAGACAAATGCAAAGAAAAGATCGGCCTATGACAGTCGGACCAATTCATAGAGATGATGGTGTGCGCGTGACAACAGACAAAGAGAAAGTGGAGGCTTTTCTCCAGAGATTTTTAGAGCAGACCAATCATAATGATGCGGACACCAGGAATGCAGTTAGAAAGGAATTATCTGGCACCATGAAGAACATGCATTATGAGGACATCATACGGGTTGAAGATGTTAAACATATTTTGAAAAAAGGCAAAAGACAACTTTAAGAAAGGAGTCAAGTTCCAATATGAAAATTATAGAGAAATATCACTACTGTCCCTCCCGTGTGTTGCCGGGGCCCATAAGGGAATCAAAGAATAGCAACACTGTAGCCTACCAGGCATGTCGTAAGAGGCGACTAAGGAGGCTTGATGGTTCCGTCGCCCTGCTACTGAATGAGTGCGTGGCGCGACACTGTGAGCTGTGAGTTTCGTGTGAAGTGCTTTTGAATCTGCCCGAGGTTTTTGGAACGTGACTGCATGTTCGGAGTGATGGCAGATGGCTATGTCCCAGAGTTGACCGGTTTTTGCCTTATGCAGAAATGCGTGGCTGCTGGGCTTCTGGTTGACTGCCACTGCCATCGACGATGAACTGTATTTCGTGGACTGTGTGGGTGAACATCTAGGAAACATCCAGATGAGAAAATGGCTGCAGATTCCATCAGAAATGAACTGGGTGTTTTGTGGGGGACTATTGTGTTGACATTCTGGCGGCGGCATTATGCATAGTGCATCTGTGCGGGCTGTTGTTTATCGAGACTCAAGTCTCTTCCACTTTTCACATTGGGCGGTGGGGAGCGTTTTGTATGATATTCACTGGCACAGGAACGGAGCATAATGGGGACGACCCGTTGCTGTGAAGTTGGAACTGCGACTAACTAACTAACTAACTATCACTACTGTCCACAAGCTATACGATACTATCCGCAGTATTACTAAATAGACTAAAACCATATTTAGAAGACATATTAGGTGATTACTAGGCGGGTTTTAGACAAAACAGATCAACAATAGACCAGATATTTATCTTACGACAAATAGCCGAAAAAGACTGGGAATATAAAAGAGATCTGCATAACATTTTTGTGGATTTTAAAAAGGTTTATGGTAGTGTCCATAGGATAAGTCTATAGAATGCTATGCAGGAATTTGAAATACCAAGGACGTTAATCAACATGACCAGACTATGCATGGAAGATACTTATAATATAGAAACATATAAAGGCAGGAAATCAGACCCTTTCCAAATAACATCTGGCTTGAAACAAGGTGATGCACTATCGCTGCTATTCTTCAATCTAGCTCTAGAGAAAGTTGTAAGGAAGGTAAAGGAGGAATGTGATATTGGAGGAACATCCAAGCTGCTTGGTTATGCAGATGATATAGATATTATAGGGGAAAGTGAACAAAAGACATTGGAAATATTGACACGCTTAAAGTAAAAAGCCCAACAGATGGGGCTGGTTATTATATAAGACAGAATGTATGGTAATTTGAAGAGAAGGAATGGCTAAAAACTATGGCCACATACAAATAGATAATATGACCATTAAAAGAACGGAAAAATACTTGGGTACAATCTCCAACTGCTCCAACATCATAAGGGAGGAAATACAAACTAGAATCAGTTCTGGAAATAGGATATACTAATATATACTATGCACTAAAACATCTACAAAAATCAAAGGCGCTATCTCGTAACACCAAGATCACAATATACAAACCACTGATCAGACCAGTTGTGCTGTATGGCTCTGAAACCTGGAGTGCAACGAAAGGAGACGAAGCCTTGTTACACACCTTTGAGAACAAAGTTTTAAGACGCATCTTTGGACCCATTAAGGATACACAAAGTGGAGAGTGGAAAAGAAGAAGTAACAAAGACATTTATGATCTGTTTAAGTCCCCGCTAATCACTGGTATCATGAAGACTAATAGACTACAATGGCTGGGGCATATAGAAAGAATGGAAGACAATCATCATCATCAAGTGCCGTGCCGGCTGGCGTAGGCGTTCATGGCTCTCCATAGATCTCGGTCTTTGGTTTTCTGGATCAACTCTGGTGCTGATATTCCTCCATGCCACCGTCTCAATCCATCCAGCATCACTTCTCTTGGTCTACCTCTGCCTCTCTTCCCCTCGATCTTTCCAGTTGTTACGATGTTCTCCAATGACTCTCTTCTCATCACGTGACCGAAGAAAGATGTTTGTCTCTGTCTTATTGTTGTATATAATGTTCTAGTTTCATTAGCCTGTTTCAGGCAGTCGTCGTTAGTTACTCTGGCAGTCCAAGGAATTCGCAACATTCGTCTCAGGAACCACATCTCTGTTGCTTCTGATTTCTTCTTAATTTGTTCATTTACGTTCCAAGATTCACTGCCATACAGCAAAACTGGTTCTACATAGCATTTCAGCACTCTCTTTCTTACATTCAGTGATAGTGACTTATTGCATAAGATACTCTTCATTTTCTGAAAAGCGGCTTTTGCCTGCCCTATTCTACTCCTAATCTCTGTTGTACATCTTCCATCTGATGTTATAAATGCCCCTAGGTATCTAAAATTATCAACTTGGTTAAGGATTTTCCCTTCTATTTCTATGTCACATTTTGGTGTCACCATTTTCTTTGATATTACCATTGTTACTGTTTTCTTGATATTCAAGGAGAGTCCTTTCCTTGCACTCTCTGTTACTACAACGTCTAATAATTGTTGTAGGTCTGTTGAATTATCCGCCACCAATACTGTGTCATCTGCATAGCGTATATTATTTATATTATAACCTCCAACTAGTATTCCTGGCATCTCTTTGATCTCTCTCATTATTACTTCGCTATACAGGGAGAAAAGATCTGGTGACAAGACACACCCTTGTCGTACTCCTAGCTTTATCCGTTCGTAACTACTCTCTTTATTTCCCATTTTAATTGCTGCTACTTGGTTCCAGTAAACATTCTTTATTATTCTTAAATCTTTTCCATCAATGTTGATATCTTCCAACATTTTAATCAGTTCATCATGTTTTACTTTATCAAATGCCTTAGTATAATCTATGAAGCACAAATATATGTCTCTCTGTTTCTCTATTGACCTTTCTATTAGTGTCCGTAATGTATAAATTGCATTGTTTGTGCCCTTTCCTTCCACAAATCCATACTGTTCTTCACTAATTTCCATTTTTATTTTCTTTTTGATTCTTCTCATTATGATTCTGAGTAGAAGCTTAGTGATATGGTTTATAAGGTTAATTGTACGAAAATCTTCACAATCAATTGCTCCTGGTCTTTTTGGTATAGCTATAAATAAAGATTTCAGCATTTCACTGGGTAAATATCCACTGCTGTAAATATCATTCAACATTTTGGTTAATATATCTACTCCAAATTCTCCCAATACTTCTAATTCTTCTATTGTGATTTCATCTGGCCCAGCTGTTTTTCCTTTCTTCATACGTTTCATAGCGTCAGCGACTTCTTCTTTCAGAATAGGTGGACCTTCTAAGTTACTATCTTCTGTTAATTCTCCCCTTTCTCCTTCATATAATTCTCTTATATACTCATTCCACCTCTTCATTATAGCATCTTCCTCTAATATTATCTTTCCTGTTTTTGATTTCAAACACCCTGTATTTATTCTTATTTTTATTCCTGTAAGCTCACTGATTTTTCTGTGCATATTTTTTGTATCTTTAATGGAATTTAATTCAATTTTTTTGCATTGCTCGTTTAACCAACTTTCTTTAGCCTTCCCACATTTATCTTTTATTTCTTTATTTATCTTAGCGTATTCTTGTTTGTCATTTTTACTCTGTTTTCTTTTGTCCATCAGTTTTAAGATATCTTCATTCATCCATTTTTTCTTAGCTATTTTGCCTCTCTCCGGTAATACTTCTTTGCTAGTTTGATGAATGGAGTCCCTTAACATTTCCCATTGTTCATCTATACTCTGTATTTTAGTTATTGCATTGTACCTATTTTTCACAGTCACTCTGTATTTTTCTTGCATTTCTTTATCTATTTTCAGAACCTCTTTATTAAGTCTCATGTTCTTAACCATTTTTTTCCCCTCTCTTTAATCTTACTTTTATTTGTGCACATAGTGATACATGATCACTATTACAGTCAGCACCAGGCATTGTACACTCAGGAAATAAATGACCATAGACCCCGAGGTAAACCAAGAAGACGGTGGAGAGATAATATACACGCTTCCTCACATAATCTCACCCTCTCATTCCCTCATTACTCTCTGAGCCACCCTAACTCACTCTCTTACTTGCACACACAGACATGTACACAGACACAAACACTCTTCCACTCTCTCACTCATTCACTTCTCGTGCACTCTCTCACTCACCTACTGTCTCTCTCTTTTACACACTCACTCGCTCTCATACTCACTTACACACGCACATAGACACATACTCACAAATTCTCCTCCTCATTCACTAACTCACTCTCGCTTACTCACTCACTCATTCGCTGGCTCTCTAACTCACACTCACTCACTCACTTTCTCACTCTCTCACACAGACAGGCAGACAGCCAACGCAATCTCTCTCTCACACTAACTCATTCTCTCACTCAATCTCTCACACATAGGTGCAGACAGACATTTACGTACTCTTTCATTCACGCAGGCGCACGCGCACACTTACTCTCTCACTTTCTCTGTCTCATACTCAATCTCTCACTCACACTCTTTCTCATTCACTCTCTCATTCACACAGTGAAAAATGATCGTGAAAAAATGATACCAGTAGGTGACTTATGGAGGCCTATAGTCGGTATGAAGTAAGTATTGAAAGAATAGAGTGGACC
The DNA here is from genome assembly GCA_963921405.1 of Cepaea hortensis. Classification (NCBI taxonomy): domain Eukaryota; kingdom Metazoa; phylum Mollusca; class Gastropoda; order Stylommatophora; family Helicidae; genus Cepaea; species Cepaea hortensis. Next base: position 184,076 of record CAWUFQ010000520.1, on the reverse strand, counting down.
AAGAGGAGATCTTAACAAAGCTTGGACCAAGAGGTGATCGTAAAGTAGCTTGGAACAAGAAGAGAACGAACGAACATACTTTATTTTCAAAGAGTTAAGAATTGTGCACGCAGGCCCGTCTAACATTCTGCTTTTCTGCCACTCTCTTTCATACATTATTTTATCCACCCATCATTCGAGACTAACTGAGAACAAAAGCAATGTAAATGCAATGCATTATAAAGGCAAACAAGAAATGCAAACATTACTACTATACGACTCACTAAAATTAATGAATGATGTGGCAGTTGATTGTAGCTACTAGGAACATACTGTCTACCAAAAGGGAACTGGCTGTAATACTTGGGTTATATTATTATTATAATTATAATTATTATTATTATTATTATTATTATTATTATTATTATTATTAAGGGGGCAGGTAATCTGCACTGAGATAGTGTTCGGACAATTTGCGATTATATGTGCAGGGGTTGGTTATGCCTTTGATTTCTTTAGGAATACTGTTTCACAACTGAGCTGCGGAATATGCTAGCTTTGTTTTGAATACGTCTATCCTAGGCTTCGGATTATGTAATAAATTTTGTCATTTACTAAGTCTTGCATTATATTTAAACAATTGACAACGTTGGGTCATTTCGATATAGGATTTTGTGAATTAGTTTAGCCTTGTTGAAAAGTAGGGGTTGACGGAGTTGTAGTAACTGAAGGCGTTTATGTAGGATAGGATTATCATTTACGTGTTTGCTATACATTAAACTCATAGCCCGTTTCTGGATTGAGTAAAGTCGCTTGGTGATTGAATTGGAACAACCGTCCCAGATTGTAGAGCAGTAGTCAAAATGTGTCTTTATGTGAGAAGTATAGAATATCTTCCATGTGTCTTCATTAAGAAAATTTTTAATTTCTGCCATTTGGTAGACTGTTTTCGCTGTTTGTTTAACGAGCGCTTGAACATGAGAATTAAATGTTAAGTTTCTATCAATGATGAATCCTAATACTTAGTGCTCAGTTACAGATTCTACTGGCACGTTATTGATGTGAAGTTGAAGTTGTCTGTGAGAGTTTAAAGTCTGAAGTCTTTGTCTCGTTGTTAATAACATGGATTTTGGTTTAGTGATGTTAATTTGCATATGGTTTACATAGCTCTACCTAACTAACTACATTATTTAATTATTGTTGCAATAACGAACCTAGAAAATTTAAGTTTTCAGCGTTTGTATACAATGTTCAGTCGTGTATAAATAGATCACAGGAAGACGAATGATACAAGGGTAGATCGTTAATATTATGGCGAACAATAGGGTAAAAAGATTAGAGCCTTCAGTTACTCCAATATTGAAGGCAGTGGTTTGAGACAGATTTGTTGTGTGATACTATCTGCTTTCTGTTTGACAGGAAAGATTTTATTAGAGTCACTATATTAGGGAGAACATTCATTGTTTCTAGTTTTTAAAAAAAAATTAAAATAAAATGGTCTATCATATCAAATGCTTTTCTGAAATAAACACTGCTCCACATAGACGGTTGTTGTTTATATTCAGGTGCCAATTTTCTAACATGTTTGTTAGGACCATATGGCTAGAATATTTTTAACGAAATCCTGATTTACTATCGACTATAAGCTTGTGTGCAAACTAAATACTGTAAGGTTGCTTTATAAATGTGCTTTTTTAATGCTTTGGATAGTTATGATAATAAGGAAATAGGCCTATAATTGTTAAGGAGATCATCGCCCAATAAGCCATCTTTGAGAAGAGGATACACTTTAGCGATTTTGAGAGCTGATGAAAAGTGGCCTTTGGCGAGACACTGGTTATAGACATATGTTAGTGACACACGATCACTGGCGCAGCTTAACGGAGAATCCAAATGTTATTTCCATCTAGCCCTGATGAGTTACTGTTTTTAGGTTACTGAGGTAGGTAAATACTTCAGTGGTTGTCATTAACGGTATATCGGAAGGAATACCCCGGGAGTATCTCATCTCGAAAAATGATGACAGTAAAGATAAGTTGCAAGGATAATTTTGCATTGAAGTCTTCAGCTGCTCTATGTCAGATAAAAAAAAATTACTGAATTGGTCACACGTAATATGAATTGATGGTAGTGAATTGGAAGTTTTATATTTGTTTGTCAAGGTGTTTATTGCCTTCCATATATCCTTAATATTTGTTTTATCCATTACTAAGTTCTTAAAATAAGTTTTCTTTCTCTTCTTATGATATATTGCACTTTGCTTCTAAGCGTACAGTATGTGATGACGTCCTTTTTATCTATATGTTTTATCTCTATCTCTCATAATGTCAAGTATTTCCTGGGTGATCCAAGGCGGTTTGAGGTAATGTTTTGCTCGAACTTCCTTGACAAATAAATAATACAAAATAATATAATAAAACAAATAAATATAGGTCTTCATCCAGAACTCTAGAGCTTCCTCCAGGCTAGGAAGTTGCTAAATGTCATCTAGAGGTGAACTCATCAAGTCCCATAAAAAATGTGTTTTGATTGAAATTTTTGTAATTTCTATATTTTATACTTATGTGTTTTATGTTTGGAAGTTGTAATTCATTTTTTAGACCATGTGCAGCATATCGGGTAGTGATCGCTCATTGCACAAGTTGACACGGTTCATTCTATTGTTTTGTCTAAGTAAGTTACATAAATGTGATCAATAAGTGTTGAAGATGATTTAATTGTTCTAGTATCTTGGTTTACTGTTTGTTGGAAGTTGTATGATGCAGTTATATTTCTCCCTGTTATGTTCGATTTATTTGTGTCAATGTCAAAGACTCCGAGTAGTATAATTTCCTTCCCGGAAGCGAAAACCACATCCATCATGGTAGTGAAATTTTCGTACCAGACGTGTCCAGAGCTAGGATTTCGATAGAGGTAGCCAAGTATCAGTGGTGTGCGGTATTGAAGATTTAGTTCCAACCAAATAATTCTATCTCGCTAGTTTCAAAGTGTTGCCTACGGTGAATATTTAGTAAACTAGAAACATAGATTGCTAGACCCGTCTCTTGCTTCCTAAAGGGATCTTTTCTAAAGACTTTATACCATTTTCTAGAGATCTCCTGGCCTGATTTGTTTTCATTTAGTCTACTTTCACTAAGGCCGAAAAAATGCAAATTTTGATTAAGAATGAGGGATAACTCTGGCATCTTGTTGAACAGGTGGCAAATGTTTAAGTGGCCAAGGCGGATTCCATGTTTGCTGAGCCAGTGTTGACACTTGCCATACATTTCGTCCATGTATTAAAAGCAAATTAAGCACAATTAAGCAAAAATACAAGATTATAAAAATTCACAAATACACCCAATTAGGAGTAAAATAAATATAAGTGTAAATGACAATACTATACCAATTTAACCAATGAGCCAAAAAAAAAAAAAAATTGCACATACAGACAGAACGAGGTAAGGCAATATACAAAGATCAATTAGCCCGGAAGAAGCACTTCGCAAGCTGCTTAACAAGTTGCTATCTAGGAAAATGAATAAACGCATAAATACTTCAATGTTTATGTCTAAAGATGGATATCCCACTAAGCGTTAATCAATGAGCAATTAAAGTTCAAGGGGGAAGCTCTTATCCCAATGCCAAAGCATATGCGCACATTTAATAATACATATCCTATCTTTAGCGTGGACCACAAAGAGATCTTAGAGTAGCGTGGACCACGAAAAGATTTTAGCATAGCGTGGATCAAGAAGAAATCTTAGCATAGCGTAGACAAAGAAGAGATCTTAGAATAGCGTGGACCAAGCAGCAGACAAATGATGACATTAAACAATGTCTGGCCATATCAGAAACATGTGGCACAAACAGCACCATGTACCGGAAGCTGACATACTCTGGACATATCAAACGGCACAGGAATGTGAGAAGGGCAGCGGTTGAAGGCCGGGTTGCTTGTAGAGAGCAGTCAGTAATCACGACTGAGCTCACTAGACATTGAGCATGAAAGTACATCAGGCACACGAGTCTGTCGCAGATCGAGAGTCATTGGGTCATCTTTCTTGATAGATGTTCTGTAAGGACGTGCTACATGTGTAAGACAAGTATGTGAGACAAGATTAGTTTACAGAGTGAATACATAAATCTATCCTACATGAAACACGACTTACCCTCATCTCTGTTGTACAAGACATATCTGGTCACGCGTTGTAGTTTGGAAAAGCTGATGTTGAGGTTGGGGTTTGTGTCTCCAGTGTTTGTATGGATGCATGTCTTGCCTCTGTAAAGTTCCGAATCCAAATCCCCATCCACGGCCTTATCTGACGAGTGACATCCGTATGGCGCGTATGTGCTGGACTGTGACGAGTTTTGCCACAAGGCCACATTACGACCTGATACAATCAACATCACACAGGTCACGATAATTGTGTCACATGCAAACATGTGTATACGTTTGTGTTTCTGTGCATGTTTGTTTCTGTGTGTCTGTGTCTATTTGTTTGTGTGTGTGGAGACCGGAACCAACTGCCATGAGATGGATAGGGGAAACAGAGCAAGTGTGTAAACTTGTGTCACTAAGACACGAGTTGATACACCAACCCGACACCGGGACACGAAGGGGCGGAGTTATGTGGTCACATGACGCGCCCAGGTCAGAAGCCGGAAAACGGGTGCAAGGTAGAGCGAGCCGAGACCTGAAAGCAGAAGGTTGGTTCGGAGAGATTTTGAGAAGTTTGAAAGCGGTTTGCGATGGTTGAAGTCATTCAAGATGCAGTCGACAGTAAAGAGCGTTCAAGTTAAAGAAGGCTGTGATTGCAGAAGCAGTACACTGAGGCTACGACTGACGATGGGCCAGTAAATGCCGACCAGCGATGGTGGGAGGGCTGACCCCGTTTTGGTGAACACTTCGACAAGAATGGCGGAGAGAGAGAGACACGCCGTGACGACTGGTTGGTGACTTGGGTTAAGTGCGTTAGTTACTAACAGTGTTATTAACGTTTACCATTCAAGTGTGAGATCTATATTATGCAGCAACTGTGATGTTCAAATGACTATTAGTTGTACCATGTATTCTCTATTGATAGACAGTAGGTGTGTTGGTCATACACAGAACGCTGAAAAGCTGGAAGCTAACGGTGTATGATGGCAACCACGGTGATAACTGTGCTACAATGAAGTGATCGTGTGCTCTAAGGACGCGTTGAACTTGGTGTGTTGTGTACACGAACGATTCGTACAGTGTTTAAGCGAGCCTGTAGGGATATTTCTAAATCTTCTAATCCCTAGACCAAAACCAAGATATCGGACGGTGATTCCGGCTCTTGGCACCAGCAAACATAACAATCTTACGATAATTATTTCACATGCATGTGTGTGTAGGGCTTTGTTCTAGAATATGTATTGTATTTGTAAAATGCACATTATATTTGTCGAATTCATAATTCATTTGTCGAATGTGTAATGTGTTTGTATAATGTGAATGTTAGTCCATCAAGAATGATGAAGAGAATTGGATGAAGAATGACTTGCGCGATGAATTTGTTTATAGTGAGGAAGTGCTGCGAAACTTCCTCGATCTCACTCTCTGGCCTGCATCCATCTGACTCCAGTGGCAAGAATGTCAGGACGACTGGAGACGCTCGCATGTCTAATGTGTTCCTAGAATGTCAGAATAACTGTTTATGTGATATGTGGACGTGTTTGTGGCAGACCCCTGCCGTTGGTATGTATGTGTTGCAACAATCACATGTTGTGTACTATACTAAACTGTTGGAAAATCACATTTTGCGTACTGTACAGAGGTATGTAAACTGTTGGAACAATCACATTTTGCGTACTGTACAGAGGTATGTAAACTGTTGCAACAATTACATTTTGCGTACTGTACAGAGGTATGTAAACCTTTGCAACAATCACATTTTGCGTACTGTACAGAGGTATGTAAACTGTTGCAACAATCACATGTTGTCTACTATACAGTGCTGGAACAATCACATGTTGTGTAATGTACAGTTTTGGAACAATCACATGTTATGTACTGTACAATGTTTGAACAATCAAATGTTGTGTACTGTACAGAGACATCGTGACCGGTCTTCCCCTCCCGTAATTAGAGACGATAACTGACATCGAACCATTGTACGACCACGTTTATGCCATAGCCAGGGTATCGTGCTAACCGTTACACCAGTGTAGCCGCTATCCTACCTACTGTTTGTATGAGGGTCGTTCATTTGAAACCCGTTCCAATGGCTTTATTACTAAAGCATGAAAGAAACATTAACAGGTGTGGGAGAATAAAACAAAGCATTCATTTTGAATGAATTATGCACCATGGGTTGGTCAGAAGAAGTCGCCGTAGGTATTCAGGCAAGTATCTCATTGCTTAGGTAGGCGGCGAATGCCATCCGTAAAAAAGGATTGTGCTTGCTCACTGAACCAAGTGTTTACTGCATTCATTACTTCTGCATCTGTATGAAATCGTTGCCCCTTGAGAGCTTATTTTAGAGGTCCGAACAAATAAAAATCACATGGTGATAAATCAAGACTATAGGCTGGATGTGGCAGAATTTCCCACTTCTTCCAAGCTAATGCTTCCTGCACAATCTTTGTAACATGCGGACGAGCATTATCGTGCAACAAGATCACACCGCGAGAAAGCATGCCAGGTCGTTTATTTTTGATGCCTCTGTGCAGCTTGTCTAGTGTTTGCAAGTAGTGGGTAGAGTTGATGTTGACACCAGGTTCTTTAAAGTCAGCCAACAATAGCCCTTCATGGTCAAAACATGCGCTCAACATAACCTTACCAGCGGAAACCTGTAACTTGAATTTTTTTGCTTTTGGTGATCCAGGATGTTTCCATTGCATGCTCTCTATTTTGCTGCTCGGCTCAAATTGGTGACACCATGATTCATCACCTGTCACTATGCGGAAGAGAAATGCATCACTCTCCACTCTGTAACGCAACAAGTGGTTCAAACACCATCCCACGCGTTCCTCTTATTTGTGGTCGGTCAGCATCCGTGGTACCCATTGTGAACACATCTTCAAATATTGCAGTTTCTTACAAACGACCTTTTAAATTGTCCCAATTGACACATCAAATTATTTCGCTAGCGAACGTATGCTTCGACAACGGTTCATCTGTACTGCTTCATCAATTTTGGCGATGCTTTTTGTCTATTGCAACAATATGCGCTTGACCCGGCCGTCGAAGATCTGTCGTGAACTGACGTCCTTTCCGAAACATTCGTGCCCAGTCTGTCACTGTTGTCTTCGACACATATTTGTTACCGTACGCTACCTGCATTCTTTGATGCATGTCCGCTGGTCGACATCCTTCAAATGAAAAAAACAGCAACCGAATCACCGCTCTAAGGACGTCTTTGGACGGTTTTCGGATCAATCCGTCCATTTTCTCAACGGTCATAAACAGAACCTATACATCATAGGACGATAAGTACGTGCTCTTTTATTCATTGGTCAATACTTAAAACATGACTGTGACATGATCATGTTCAACATACGCAATTACGCGCGGTGCAGCACGAACGGATTTCAAATGAAAGCTCCTAATAGCCTGTCTCTGTGTGTTATATTTGTTTTACTGTACGTGCATACATTTTACTGTATATTTATGTGTTTTACTGCATGCGCATAAGTTCTACTATATGTGCATGTGTTTTACTGTATGTCCCTGTGATTTTCTTATGCGCACATGATTTACTGTATGTGCATGTGATGAACTGTATGTGCATGTGTTTTACTGTATGTGGATGTGATTAACTGTAGGTGCAAGTGATTTACTGCAAGTGGATGTGATGTACTTATGTGCATGTGATTTACTTTGTGTGCATTTGTTTTACTGTATGTGCATGTGTTACTGTATGTGCATGTGTTTTACTGTATGTGCATGTTTTACTGTATGTACATGTGTTTTACTATATATGCATGTGTTTTACTATATGTGCATTTGGTTTACTGTATGTGCATGTTTTACTGTATGTACATGTGTTTTACTATATGTGCATGTGTTTCATTGCATGTGCATTTGTTTTACTATATGTTGCAGGTGTTTTATTACATGTGCATGTGTTTTACTATATGTGCATGTGTTTTACTATATGTGCATTTGTTTTACTATATGTGCATGTGTTTTACTATATGTGCATGCGTTTTACTATATGTGCATGTGTTTCACTGTATGTGCATTTGTTTTACGGCATGTGCATGTTTTACTATATGTACATGTGTTTTACTGTGTGTGCATGTGTTTTACTGTATGTGCATGCGATTTACAATAATGCCATGATGCGAAAAGACCTATGAAATGAGTTAACGTAAAGAGAGGACGGTGATACAATAAACTCACAAGTTTAGAGAGAATCAACGAGAAGGAATAAATAATAGTCACTGGTGAAACAGCCCAGTAGATTGAGTAGGGAATTAACATAAATATCAATCAGCACGCATGCGACGGATCGAGGTTGGTCATGTGACCGAGATAACTTCGTGACCAACACGGCTGACAGGTTATTGGGCCGAGACGATTTATTAGCGTTAACAGCTCCGCTACAGCAAAAAACTTGAAAACTTTATGTAGCGACATTTACGGACAGAAAATTGTGTGTAGGTTATTAACGTACAGTGTAAAATAGAAGAAGATGGAACAAACTATATTTCTGAGTAAAGTGTCGGAAAGTTCCGTTGACCAGTCAGCCAATTATGTCATCACGCAAGCGAACGATTGCAGAGACTGTAGCACGGCAAAATGTGTGTCAATAGTTCAGGTGTCAAGACTTTGTAAGTACATTACTTTAGGGTAAGGACAGTTGTGTAGCCACGGTAAGAGTGACATGTTCGCACCCAAGACGATAATAGTACCGCAGTTCAGTTAGTCGTGACGGTGTACTGTGTACGAATATGCTTTTAAAAAAAAAGTCGACAGGGTCGACTTCATTGCACCGGGTTTTATCCCATATAGCTCGGCCTCTTTCCACAGCACGGAAAGCGTCGCACAATGCACGAACTCCGTAGCTTTTAGCGACGACCCGCAGGAGTCTCCGAAACATTTAACTCGTAAACCGAAGGGCGCGGCCCGGAATCGAGCCCACGACCTTCGGAGCACGAGTCAAACGGCTTGACCACTTCGCCACAGAGTATGCTACAACAACCCAGTCATCCATGTTAGTGAGGCGAGGTTGGCGGTACATCAGAACCTGTTGTTTACATTGTTTATAATAAAGAATGTGGAGATTAGCACGCCGGTGTGGTAAGTCATGTTCCACGTTGTCGTTACTAACTCTGCCTAACTACTCAAGACAACGAGCCTAAGGAGAGTGTTGGCAGACATGTCCATGTGTTTTACTGTAAGTATTTTACTTAGTTGATTAATCGAGTTGAGGAAAATATTTCTTAAGAACAATATTGAGCCAATCCTGATACACGGAAGCCAGTCATGGACAATTAGCATTTAACTGACGAGTATGTGGAATCTGCATATATGTGCTTTTATAGCATAATGATGAGATCACCTGGATGGATAGAAAAAGCATTGACAATACCATGAAAGAAGTGAACTCACAAAGAGAACTGGTTACTCGCATCAGAAGACAGTCCACATTCTTTGGGCACGTCATGAGTAGGGGAAAACTGAAGCATATCGTCACAGCGAAAAGGTTGGAGTGGAGGAGACCTAAGGATAAGATGCCAGACCAGTTTGACATTGCCATGTAGCAACGCAGGGTCTACAATACTAGTCCTGCATATTAATAGAATGTATACAGTACAGGAGCAGTGAATAAAAAGCGAGTGTAATTTAAGTTAACGACAGATAACTGGCAAGCACTTGAAAAACGAGGGAAGACGAGACCTTTAACAGATAGTGATGATGATTCACGAGAGAAGGGAAACTACTCAGAAAGACTGTATCACGTGATCCGAACAGCTGAGATCACGAGAATTAAACTGTTGGCCGGTCTAGTCAGTCAGGTCAGGGGCTTGTCAGAGTCAAAACGTCAACATGTTTTGAAGCCGTGAAAGATTGTCAAAGTAATGTGTGTATTGATTCTCCATCAATAATCGGAGATGCATCATCCAGCTAGTACGGCTAAGTGAATGTCCAGCACGAAGGTTTGTTGCATTTCACAGAATTAATGGCAACCCAGTGATACTGCACACTAGACGTCAAGAGCAGGCTGTAAGTTTGACCTTAGTTCATAATCAGACTTCTTTGTATGCGATTGAATAATTGCTGTATTGAAACGATTGCATCTACTCTTTAAATTAATAAACTTTATCCAGCAGAAATGAATGTGTATTTACTAAGATTCATTACACGCTCTCCCACATATACGGGACCATGTGATTTATGTCTGCTGTAAAATTTGTCTACAATAAACGAAGAGTACCACGGACGTAAGTATGTGCATTATTCATCGTATGTTGATATTACTGTTGAATCTGCCAATGAATCTGATATATCGAGCCAGCAAAAGGTTATTGGGAGTTATGACAGATGGTGTGGGGGAGCCCAAGAGATAAGACGCCGGACAGCTTGACATTATGTCATGGAGTAACATCGGTATCAGAAATGATTGGCAGTACAAGAGACAGAAGGTTGTGGACAGACATGATCTCCAACGCCACACGGCATGGACTATAAGAAGAATGACAGTACACGAGACAGAAGGCTGTGGACAGACATGATCTCCAACGCCACACGGCATGGACTATAAGAAGAATGACAGTACACGAGACAGAAGGCTGTGGACAAACATGATCTCCAACGCCACACGGCATGGACTATAAGAAGAATGACAGTACACGAGACAGAAGGCTGTGGACAGACATGATCTCCAACGCCACACGGTATGGGCTATAAGAAGAATGACAGTACACAAGACAGAAGGTTGTGGACAGACATGATCACCAACACCACACGGTATGGACTATAAGAAGAATGACAGTACACGAGACAGAAGGTTGTGGACAGACATGATCTCCAACGCCACACGGTATGGACTATAAGAAGAATGACAGTACAAGAGACAGAAGGTTGTGGACAGACATGATCACAAACACCACACGGTATGGACTATAAGAAGACTGACAGTACATGAGACAGAAGGTTGTGGACAGACATGATCTCAGACGCCACACGGCATGGACTATAAGAAGACTGACAGTACATGAGACAAAGGTTGTGGACAGACATGATCTCCAACGCCACACGGTATGGACTATAAGAAGAATGACAGTACACGAGACAGAAGGCTGTGGACAGACATGATCTCCAACGCCACACGGTATGGACTATAAGAAGAATGACAGTACACGAGACAGAAGGCTGTGGAAAGACATGATCTCCAACGCCACACGGTATGGACTATAAGAAGAATGACAGTACACGAGACAGAAGGCTGTGGACAGACATGATCTCCAACGCCACACGGTATGGACTATAAGAAGAATGACAGTACACGAGACAGAAGGCTGTGGACAGACATGATCTCCAACGCCACACGGTATGAACTATAAGAAGATTGGCAGTACACGAGACAGAAGGCTGTGGACAGACATGATCACCAACGCCACACGGTATGGACTATAAGAAGAATGACAGTACACGAGACAGAAGGTTGTGGACAGACATGATCACCAACACCACACGGTATGGACTATAAGAAGAATGACAGTACACGAGACAGAAGGCTGTGGACAGACATGATCTCCAACGCCACACGGTATGGACTATAAGAAGAATGACAGTACACGAGACAGAAGGTTGTGGACAGACATGATCACCAACACCACACGGTATGGACTATAAGAAGAATGACAGTACACGAGACAGAAGGTTGTGAACAGACATGATCTCCAACGCCACACGGTATGGACTATAAGAAGAATGACAGTACATGAGACAGAAGGTTGTGGACAGACATGATCTCAGACGCCACACGGCATGGACTATAAGAAGACTGAAAGTACATGAGACAGAAGGTTGTGGACAGACATGATCTCCACCGCCACACGGTATGGACTATAAGAAGAATGACAGTACACGAGACAGAAGGCTGTGGACAGACATGATCTCCAACGCCACACTTTATGGACTATAAGAAGAATGACAGTACACGAGACAGAAGGCTGTGGACAGACATGATCTCCAACGCCACACGGTATGGACTATAAGAAGACTGACAGTACATGAGACAGAAGGTTGTGGACAGACATGATCACCAACACCACACGGTATGGACTATAAGAAGAATGACAGTACACGAGACAGAAGGTTGTGGACAGACATGATCTCCAACGCCACGCGGTATGGACTATAAGAAGAATGACAGTACACGAGACAGAAGGTTGTGGACAGACATGATCACCAACGCCACACGGTATGGACTATAAGAAGAATGACAGTACACGAGACAGAAGGTTGTGGACAGACATGATCACCAACACCACACGGTATGGACTATAAGAAGAATGACAGTACAAGAGACAGAAGGTTGTGGACAGACATGATCACAAACACCACACGGTATGGACTATAAGAAGACTGACAGTACATGAGACAGAAGGTTGTGGACAGACATGATCACCAACACCACACGGTATGGACTATAAGAAGAATGACAGTACACGAGACAGAAGGTTGTGGACAGACATGATCTCCAACGCCACACGGTATGGACTATAAGAAGAATGACAGTACACGAGACAGAAGGCTGTGGACATACATGATCTCTAACGCCACACGGTATGGACTATAAGAAGAATGACAGTACACGAGACAGAAGGCTGTGGACAGACATGATCTCCAACGCCACACGGTATGGACTATAAGAAGAATGACAGTACACGAGACAGAAGGCTGTGGACATACATGATCTCTAACGCCACACGGTATGGACTATAAGAAGAATGACAGTACACGAGACAGAAGATTGTGGACAGACATGATCTCCAACGCCACACGGTATGGACTATAAGAAGAATGACAGTACACGAGACAGAAGGTTGTGAACAGACATGATCTCCAACGCCACACGGTATGGACTATAAGAAGAATGACAGTACAAGAGACAGAAGGTTGTGGACAGACATGATCACCAACACCACACGGTATGGACTATAAGAAGACTGACAGTACATGAGACAGAAGGCTGTGGACAGGCATGATCTCCAACGCCACACGGTATGGACTATAAGAAGATTGACAGTACACGAGACAGAAGGCTGTGGACAGACATGATCTCCAACGCCACACGGTATGGACTATAAGAAGACTGACAGTACATGAGAAAGAAGGTTGTGGACAGACATGATCTCAGACGCCACACGGCATGGACTATAAGAAGACTGACAGTACATGAGACAGAAGGTTGTGGACAGGCATGATCTCCAACGCCACACGGTATGGACTATAAGAAGAATGACAGTACACGAGACAGAAGGCTGTGGACAGACATGATCTCCAACGCCACACGGTATGAACTATAAGAAGAATGACAGTACACGAGACAGAAGGCTGTGGACAGACATGATCTCCAACGCCACACGGTATGGACTATAAGAAGAATGACAGTACACGAGACAGAAGGTTGTGGACAGACATGATCACCAACACCACACCGTATGGACTATAAGAAGAATGACAGTACACGAGACAGAAGGTTGTGAACAGACATGATCTCCAACGCCACACGGTATGGACTATAAGAAGAATGACAGTACAAGAGACAGAAGGTTGTGGACAGACATGATCTCCAACGCCACACGGTAAGGACTATAAGAAGAATGACAGTACACGAGACAGAAGGCTGTGGACAGACATGATCTCCAACGCCACACGGTATGGACTATAAGAAGAATGACAGTACACGAGACATAAGGTTGTGGACAGACATGATCTCCAACGCCACACGGTATGGACTATAAGAAGAATGACAGTACACGAGACAGAAGGCTGTGGACAGACATGATCTCCAACGCCACACGGTATGGACTATAAGAAGAATGACAGTACACGAGACAGAAGGCTGTGGACAGACATGATCTCCAACGCCACACGGTATGGACTATAAGAAGAATGACAGTACACGAGACAGAAGGTTGTGGACAGACATGATCACCAACACCACACGGTATGGACTATAAGAAGAATGACAGTACATGAGACAGAAGGTTGTGGACAGACATGATCTCCAACGCCACACGGTATGGACTATAAGAAGAATGACATTACACGAGACAGAAGGCTGTGGACAGACATGATCTCCAACGCCACACGGTATGGACTATAAGAAGAATGACAGTACACGAGACAGAAGGCTGTGGACAGACATGATCTCCAACGCCACACGGTATGGACTATAAGAAGAATGACAGTACACGAGACAGAAGGTTGTGGACAGACATGATCTCCAACGCCACACGGTATGGACTATAAGAAGAATGACAGTATACGAGACAGAAGGCAGTGGGAAGATTTGATAACCAAGACTATAAGGCATGGACTATAAGAAATAGAAGTCTTAATGTGTACTTAATTCGTTTGTGAGTGTATATATATATGGAGTTGTACAAGTGTGTGTGTGTGTGATGGGTGTGTGTGTGTGTGTATATGTGTGTTTATCCTATGTGTAAATGTGTGTTTGTTCACATTATTTGTACTTAATTGTATGTTTATGTAATGTGCACTGTGTGTGTATCTGTGTGTGTGTGTGTGTTTGTGTGTCTATGAGTGTCCATGTATGTATGTATGTGTGTTTGTGTGTCTGTGTTTGTTCGTTCACTTTATGTGTTTCATACTTGTATGTTTATGTAATGTGGTCTGTGTGTGTTTACATTATGTCTGCATACTTGTACGTATATGTAATGTGCGAGAGTCGGATTCCATGCTGCACTCACTTGTACAGAGTGGGTTGCGAGGAAGGGAGGTGGTCATTCAGCTAGTTTGCCATGGACTTATAGATCTGAAGTGTGTTACTTGCCACAACTGTAGGACAGTCTCTGCTATGCGATGATCAGTGTGCCAGTACGTTCATTCAACGATGTCTGTACACACACTGAATGTTGCGACATGACCAAGAAGTATACATGTATTCAAGACATGAACAAACCTCCACTGATGTGCACGGAGCACAGATGTCGCACGCCCTCCCCAGACAGAACCACATGCTTCACTATCTCGTTCAGGTCACAGTGGATGTCCAGTGTTGTGTTATCCACTCGGGCAGTTCTGGTGTTTGTACAGCTCAAGCTGGCGTTCTGCCTGAAGCGGACTGTCAGGTTGTAGAGGAGATCTGCCGGGGGAATCAATGGATGAGCTACACACTACACAGAGAGGCATGGACAAGGTCTATGTACACTTGACTGTTGGTGTCAATGTGTGTGAGTGTGTGTCTGTGTGTGTGACTGTGTGTGTGTGTGTGTGTGCGTGTGTGTGTGTGTATGTGTGCACACGTGTTTATATATGTCTGTGTGTGACCTGTGGCAACAGAAGAGGTCATCATCATCATCATGTACCTGTCAGCTAGACTAAGCGTTCACGTCTCTCCACAGATCTCGGCACCGGGTGTTGGTGATTCATTCCGTTTGCTGGAGTAGAGACATTAGTCTTATGGCAGAAATACCGGGCCAGAAGATCAGAGCGGAAACACACAGATCTGTGTGGAAAGCTTAAAAAGCTGGCCAAGATATGTTGTTTATCCAGCAAGAATGATAATGACCATTCATTTCATCCATTGGGGTTGAAAGTATGGAGCCGTGGGTTCTAAAATAAGGCCTATTTTGATTCGAAATGTTCTTTGACAATGCGGGCAAAGAATGCTTGACGTTTCTGGAGGAGGATCTCCTGCAGTGGTGTTTGTGTCCAGCCTTTTCTTCACAGCTCTTGCAGTCCAAGTTGCCTCACACGTGACTGTACCCTTGCGTAATGATGCACTCCACGAATTTCGGTCTCTAGCTGCAGTCTCCCAGGTGTCATGATGAATTCCAAAAGCATTCAGTGAGATTTTCAGTGTCTTTAAAGCGTTTCCTCTGGCCGCCTTGGGAGCGTTTACCACAACGCAACTCGCCGTAAAATATTCGTTTAGGGAGCCTGTGATCTGGCTTGCGAGTCAAGTGACTAGCCCAGCGAATCTGATTCTTAATTAGTAGAGTGTGGCACAGTGCTGCCAAGATAGGTGAATTTGTCCACAACACTTAGTCTATGACCATTCACTTTGATATTCGGCACAGTGTGATTATTCCCTAGAGCTGGCTGGTACATAACTACAGTCTTCTCCAAATTCATATTAAACCCAAAGCTGGCACAGGCATGTAAGAAAGCTGAAACATTATGTTGCATATCCGCCTCTGAGTTGGCGTATAGAGCGCAATCATCAGCAAACAGGACCTCTCTGACGGTGTCGTTGTCAATTTTGGTTTTAGCTTTCAGCCTTCTGAGATTGAATAACTTTCCATCCATGCGGTAGTTGATGTTTATTTCAATGTCGTTGTTCTCGAAGGCATTCGTCAACATAGCTGAAAACATGAGGCTAAGCAGTGTTGGTGCCAGGACACATCCTTGCTTGGTGACAGGAAAGGGCTCAGACAGTTCACCATTTTCCTGTACTCTTGCCTGCATACCATCATGAAATAGCCTCACTATTTGGATAAACTTTCGTGGACAGCCATATTTTGCCATAATCTTCCACAGTCCTTCTCTGCTGACTGTATCAAAAGCCTTGGTAAGGTCAATGAAAGTGGAGAACATTTCGCAGTTCTGTTCTTGACATTTCTCTTGCAGCTGTCTTGCAGCGAAAATCATGTCAACACTTCCTCGTTCTTTTCTGAAGCCACACTGACTTTCAGGAAAAAGACCTTGATGGAGATGGGCTGTGGGGCGATTGAGAAGAATTCTGGCGAGTATCTTCCCTGCATTTGAAAGCAAGGAGATGCCTCGGTGGTTGTCACAGGATTGGCGAATTTCCTTTACGTTTGTAAAGGTGGACTATTGACGCGTCCTTGAAATCTTGTGGCATGGTCTCGTTTACCCATATGTTTGTAAAGGCTTGGTGAAGCTGCTCTGTTAGGACCGGCCCGTCTGCCTTGTATATCTCTGCTGGGATCGAGTCAGGACCAGGTGTCTTGCCACTGGAGAGTTGCTGGATGGCTTTGTTTATTTCCACTATGGTTGGCAGGTCATCAAGTGTCTCATTGGTGGGAACTTGAGGA
Organism: Cepaea hortensis; assembly: GCA_963921405.1. Taxonomy (NCBI): domain Eukaryota; kingdom Metazoa; phylum Mollusca; class Gastropoda; order Stylommatophora; family Helicidae; genus Cepaea; species Cepaea hortensis. The sequence continues at coordinate 166,886 of CAWUFQ010000520.1, read as the reverse complement.
AGGCAGTTTAGGCGGGTGACATTTAGCTTGAGGAGCCGATGTGGTTTGACGTGTATGTGTATTTTCGAGATAATGAGATGGTCTGTCCACCATTCGGCACCACACATGGAGTTTGTCACCCGAACGTCTTGTCTGTCACTCCTCCTGACGATGACATAGTCAATGAGGTGCCAGTGTTTCGATCGAGGGTGCATCCACGATGTCCTATTTCTCATGGGGAGATGGAAAATTGTGTTGGTAATGAGGAGATTGTATTCGGCACATGTCCGAAGGAGGAGGAGTCCATTGCTGTTACAATTTCTGACCTCGTGCTTTCCAATTATGCCACTCCAAGAGGTGGTGTCCTTGCCTACTCTGGCATTGAAATCCCCAAGGAGTATAAGTTTGTCTCCTTTGGGAACAGATGTTAATACATTGTGCAGGTCCTCATAGAACTTGTTCTTGACATCATCTGCATTGGTCATAGTTGGTGCATAGACACTCACAATGGTTGCATGCTTCCTTCCATTCAGCAGGGGCAACTTAATGGTCATGAATCTGTCGTTTATAGCCTTTGGAAATCCAGCTAATTTGCCGACCAGGGCCGACTTAATGGCAAATCCCACACCGGATTGGCGTCTTTTCTCGCTTTTCCTTCCACTCCAGAAAAATGTGTAGCCGGCACCTATTTCACAGATTTGGCCTTCTTCTGCAAGTCGTGTCTCGCTCAAGGCTGCAATGTCGATGGTGTACCTGCCCAGCTCTCTCCCAATCAGTGCTGTTCGTCTCTCTGGACCCGACGTGCCATCTCTGTCAAGTAGGGTGCGTACATTCCAAGTTCCAATTGTTAAGGGAATATGGTTTACTCTTTTAGCTTTGCTTGTTTTATCTTTGTTTGTATGTCGACCGCAGTTAGGGTACCCACCAACCGCGGCTAGCTGGTTAGGTAGTGATGGAGCAGACAATGTTTAGGGCACCTTTTCTAGCCCCTTCCTCATGCTATGGAGGTGAGCAGTGTGTTCCTATAGAGGGCTGCTCAGTCGCTCAGGGGGCTGCCGAATCCCACTGCTGCTCCGGTCAGTAGAAGACGACCATATGGCCTGAGCCGCCTGTGTGAAGGTCTGCGACTACGGCTGACAGCGTACCCACGCCTGCAGCTTCACCGCTCGCTCATCGCCACAGGGCTTGAAGGTTGATATGTGACGTTAGATGAAGAATGACTTGCGCGATGACTTGGATTAAAGTGAGGAAGAGTTGCGCAATTCGTCGACCTCACTCTCTCGCCTGAGTCCATCTGAGTCCAGTGGCAAGACAAGTCAAGACGACTGGAGACGAATACAGGTGCAGTGGATGACGAGGGCGCTCTACGCGCCTTGCGGTGCTCAATACGTTCGACAACGCTTTGCAGGTAAATGCCGTCTTGCCCGTTGAATCAGGAATGATTTCTTCCGCGCAGTCTGCCGAATCCTATCTTCACATGCTGGGTAGGCAAACCCTAGTTCACCGCTTGGTTTGACACCAAATCGGCTACCCACGCCTGGTTTAGCCAGCCTCTCACAGCTTTTGCCCGAGGGGGTGGCCGCTGTTGCATGCTGACAGCTACTAGGAGCCACAGGTGTGAGCTGCGTGTCAGGCTTGGACCAATGGGGGATGGGTCGTGAAAAGTACATGAGAGTCATCTTTACCAAAGGTTGCAAAGATAGAGTAATATAAGCAAGACTAAGTTTAATATAAGATGGCAGTGGGCAACTAAGGGTCGTCATAGCCAACATGAGCTCTAGACAAGAAGAAGAAGAAGAAGAAGTGGAGGAAGAAGAAGAAGGAGTAGGAGGTGGAGGAGTTGGGGGAAAAGAAGAAGATGAAGAAGAAGTGTGCACCAGTTGATTGCCAAGCAAATCTACACGGGTTATGTCGTTGCTCACTGTTTGTGTATGTGTTGTCTGATGATGTGAGTAAGTGTGTATGATATTGTGTGTCAGTGTGAATAATGAGTAAGTGTGTATGATCGTGTGTATGCGTACGCTTATGCATGTGTATGTGTGCTCGCGTTTGTTTGTATGTATGCGTGTTTTGTGTGTGTATGTGTGTGTGGGGTGTGTGTGTGTGTGTGTATGTGTGTGTGTTTGTGTGTGTGTGGAGAGAGAGAGAGAGAGAGAGAGAGGGGGGGTCAAATAAGCACAAAACATTTTCTTATTGACCGTTGGACATGCTATGCACTCAAATAAGTTCACTTATGGCAAATGAATGTCTATGACATATTTCTGACAATGACAGATGAAGACACGACAAGCGCAAGTTTCCTAATTCTGACATTTTGCCGTGACCTTACCTGGTTTACTCACGCGAACTCTGAGCCAGCTCACGTGGTAATGGTGGTCTAACGTGACAGTAACCTGTTTGGGCGTAGAAGTTTCTAAGCACGTTTGGTCGTCGCCATCTGTTGCATCCCGAGCTGGAGATCTGTTGTAGGCCAAGTCCACTGTTTAATGTAAAGTGTTTAGCTAAACCAATAAACTTTCACCAAGATATTGTACTTATAGACTTCACATAATAGTAAAGTGATGCTTCTTGTTTCCGTCACCAACAGAACATGTTGCTTAACGAACTGTCAAAGGGTGAGAAAGAGAGTTCATGAGAAGGAGAGAAAGATGAAAGGAGGAGGTTGAGAGAGAGAGGGAGAGACAGAGAGAAGGGAAATAAGAGAATGAGGGAAATGATTGAAATAATGTGAAGCCTAAGAGATCGTTTCTCACTCGAACTCTGCCCGCAACGCACTATCTTTGATGAGGGAAAGGATATGAGATATAGCAGGAAGCCTAAGGGTCTGTTCCTCAACTCGCTCACAGACCGCAACCCACTATCTTTGGTGACTAGGGATGATGAAGCAAGAAGAAAATGGAAACATGATAGAGATAAAGGAAGAGAGTAAGGGATAGTACAGATTTAGGTTCGTGATTCCACGTGAGAACAGTGGTCATTTTACTACCGCACCATCAATGTCTTGCAAGTGTATGTTAGGTTATAGAAGAGATATACAGCCTTACACGGTCTCTAAACTACTCTAACCTATATTACCTCAGACTGACAAGTCGAAATGAAAGGCAAATCAAAAGAATATTCATTTACTCTTACAGTATAACAAGGTTACAATCTACAACATAATCGCATAGAGTAACCAGTACATGCATTGCAGACGCATAACGTATAACCAATGCAGAACAATACAATAATGCATGACCTCACAAGAGAGAGAGAGAGAGATAATATAGTAGGCTATATCGTGTTTGACCGTAGTCTTCTGTGTGATTTCGATTGACCTTAGTCTCCTGTGTGATTCCGACCGCAGTGTCTCTGGCTGTTTGTCCTATCTGACGTTCAACCATCCACTGCAATTAGTGAGCGGTCTCCTTAGCTGGCGGTCCTCTCAACTCAAGTGGCTTTCTTGCACTTGGCGACCCTCGGACTCTGCATGTCATTCCCATCTTTGGCTTATCTGCCTTGGGTAGGTTCCGTCCACAGATCCTTAGTCGTTCTCTCTCCTGTCAGTGATTCAGACGAGTTACGGCATGAGCGCCTGTCCGTCTTCCTTCACTTACTTGTCATCCAGATACTATACAGATTTGGGCACTAGAAAGCCATAATTCCTGATGTCCAGTAACTATTTTCCTTGGGCTGCCCAAAAGGGCCCAGACCCCCGCCGCTCCCGGAATCCACTCTCAACTGTCCACTCTCTCCTATTCAACACTCCCCAAACTAACTGGATTCTCTCGTATATATCATTTCTATCAGTGCTGGCGCGGCTTCGCGACCTGAGTCACGCTGACTTGTCTTTCACGCATCCTGCGAGGGACCTATCCAATCAGCATCCACTACTCTGCATATTCAATTAGTCTCTATCAGTCTTATTTTAGCTCGCCACGTCCGAATCTAAGGTTAACGCTAGGTTACTTAGTTCATGCATGTCCCACGGCTATAAATCTGCCAGCCTACGGTACCTACTATTGTTCCTAGACAGCCTCAGTTTATTTCCGATCTCGTCTGTACATATAAACTATGTGGCATCTGTTGTTTCCTGACAGCTCTAGATTAATCATGAACTGTTTGTAACTATAAATTCTTCTACATCTAGAGTTTCTCACGGCCACTTAACAGTTCAAAGCAGATTTATGTTACTTTTGGCTGAAAAACCTTACCCTGATTACTGTTGGGGTAGCTTACAGTTCATTCGGTCACATCTCTATTTCAGTCTTAAACTTCCTAACTGTTTTAAAAATATCCTGGGCGATGAACTTAGGTACTTCCAAATTCCACGACTTGTTTTGGCGGCACTACTATCTTGTGTCTCATCACTATCTTGTGTCGCATCAGGCGATCACAGAACAAATTGAAATGAACGATCGAATGAAGTTTATTTTGGAAGAATATTAAGATATACTGAAGCATTGTTATGCAGCCATAAAGACAAGATAGTCAAGTTAATATTCATCATCATCATCAAGTGCTCCAGGCTACACACATTTAATTGTCATCATTGCTCTAGACTAGACACCGTCTCTTGTCAACATTTTTATTTTAACCAAAACATTGACACCAATGACGTCACAATAGCGGGTCAGCCGGGCCCTACAACAAGTTTAGGTAACAGACAGAAGCTAAAGGTAGGACATTAATCTCTGGGCGGAATATGTTTCACCATCAATCGTTATTCAAACGTGTGTCGACATTCAGTAAACAATCAGAAATAATCGAAGTCTTACCGTACTGACAGGCGGGACCAAACCAGCCTCCCTCACACGGGACACCTTGTTGACAGGCACCCTCAGTGGTGCAGTAATGGTCTAAACATCGGCACTTGTACTGACACAGGGATCCGAACCAGCCGCACGCACACGGGACACCATGTCTGCAAGCACCTTCCATGGTACAGTAACTGTCAGAACACCGGCAGTTGTACTGACACAGGGGTCCGAACCACCTAGGGCTGCAGACTGAGACAGCATTTACTTTAGTTTCTACACCAGTTTATTCCATCAACTGTTAGTGTCAAACATATATACCTCGTACAAACATACATGTATATTTAGACATGCACTACGTATATATTTTTAATGCCTTGGACTGCAAGAGCAACCATCAACGATCGGCTGGAAGAGACTTATGAAACTAGAACATAACATATAACTATAAAAACCATACAGCTGGCACTCTTCGGTCATGTGATGAGAGACGACCGAAAAAACTATTTGCCTGCTCATCTCAGAATCCCAGGCTTTGAGTATCACAGCCTGGGATTCTGAGATGAGTGACAAATATAATTTATTATTTTCATTTTCATTTTCTCTTCATTGTTTTAATTTTTTCATCATTGTAATCTTCTCATATCGTTCTTATGCCGTAATGTAGTCACTCGAGGGTCTTCTCCTTGATTATGTGTTGTGTGTGTGTGCGTGTGCGTGCGTTCGTGCGTGCTTGCTTGCTGATAAAGGCTAGTCGTCGCAACGTCCTGTATGTTTCGTAATTCTGTTGTGTAAAGCTGCATCCATTGCGGACGAACATTTACAGCTCGAACTGGTCTGATCTGTCACATTCGCTAACATGGGATGTAGTTATTACGCCCCTTTGAAGCACCGTGTAACAAACGCGTGTCTGTCAAGACGGCAAGGTGCCAATGCATGAATCTTATATATAAATTAGGATGTGCGTCTGTATGTATGTCTGTATGTATGTATGTCCTTTATGCGTTCGCGAACGGCCCATCCGATTGAGATGAAATTTTCTACACGCCTTCCTTTCATTCCAGAGATGCCAACTGTCGTAGTTTTTTTTTCTTCTTCCTCCTCCTCCCTCCTCCCTCCTCCCCCTCCCAAAATACGTACGTCCAGGAAATGGTCTTCTACATAGACACTTCTCTCTGAGGTCCGCGATAACATATTAACCTGGTGGGATGGCAATCAATCATCCTACTACCTCCTCCCTCCTTCTCCCTTCTCCCTCTTCCTCCTCCCTCTTCCTCCCTCCGCCTCCTCCCTCCTCCCACTCTCTACTCCTCCTTCCTCCTCCCTCCTCCTTCTCCTCCCTCCTTCTCCCTCTTCCTCCTCCCTCTTCCTCCCTCTTCCTGCTCCCTCCGCCTCCTCCCTCCGCCTACTCTCTCCTCCTCCTCCCTCCTCCTCCCTCTCCCTCCTCCTACTCCCTTCTCCTCCTCCTCCTCCTCCTCTCTCCTCCTCCCTCCTTCTCCCTCTTCCTCCTCCCTCCTCCTCCCCCTCCTCCTCCACCCTACTCCTCCCTCCTCTTCCTAATCCCTCCTCCTCCCTCCTATTCCTCCTTTCTCCTCCTCCCTCCTTCTCCCTCCTCCTTCTACCTCTTCCTCCCTCCTCCTTCTCCCTCCACCTCCTCCCTCCTCCTCTCTCCTCCTCCTCCCTCCTCCTCCCTCTCCCTCCTCCCTTCTCATCCTCCCCCACCTACGTTCTCCTCCTCCCTCCTCCCTCCTCCTCCTTCTCCCTCCTCCTCCCCCTCCTCCTTCACCCTCCTCCCTCCTCCTCCTCCTCCTTCACCATCCTCCCTCCTCCTCCTCCCTCCTCCTCATCCTCCCTCCTCCCTCCTCCTCCCTCCTCATCCCTCTTCCTCCTCCTCCTCCCTCCTCCCTCCTCCTTCTCCCCTTTCCCCCTCTTTCTCTTAATCCCTCCTCCTCCCTTCTCCTCCCTCCTATTCATCCCTACTCCTCCTCCTCCCTCCTTCTCCTCTCTCCGCCTATCTCTTCCTCCCTCCTCCTCCCTCCTCTCTCTTCCTCCTCCCTCCTCTCTCTGCCTCCTCCCTCCTCCTCCCTCTTCCTCCTCCTCCTCCCTCCTCCTTCCTCCTGCTCCCTCCTCCTCCTCCCTTCTCCTCCCTTCTCCTCCTCCCCCTCCTACCCCTCCCTCCTCCCCCTCATCCGTCTTCCTCCCTCCTCCTTCTTCCTCCCTCCTCCTCCCCCTCCTCCCCCTCCTCCTCCCTCTCCTCCTCATCCCTCCTCCTCCATTCTCCTCCTCCCTCCTCCTCCTCTCTCTACCTCCTCCCTCCTCCTCCCTTCACATTCCTCCTCCTCCCTCTTCCTCCTCATCCCTCCTCCTCCTCTATTCTCCTCCCTCCTCCTCCTCCTCCCTCTACCTCCTCCCTCCTCCTCCCTTCACATTCCTCCTCCTCCCTCTTCCTCCTCCTCCCTCTCATCCTCTTCCCTCCTTCTCCTCCCTCCTCCTTCTCCCTCTTCCTCCTCCCTCTTCCTCCCTCCGCCTCCTCCCTCCTCCCACTCTCTACTCCTCCCTCCTCCTTCTCCTCCCTCCTCCTCCTCCCTCTTCCTCCCTCTTCCTGCTCCCTCCGCCTCCTCCCTCCGCCTACTCTCTCCTCCTCCTCCCTCCTCCTCCCTCTCCCTCCTCCTCCTCCCTCTCCTCCTCCTCCTCCTCCTGCGATCTCCTCCTCCCTCCTTCTCCCTCTTCCTCCTCCCTCCTCCTCCCCCTCCTCCTCCACCCTACTCCTCCCTCCTCTTCCTAATCCCTCCTCCTCCCTCCTATTCCTCCTGTCTCCTCCTCCCTCCTCCTCCCTCCTCTTCCCTCCTCCACCTCCCTCTTCCTCCTCCCTCCTCCATTTACCCAAGACAGACAGACATACAGATAGTCGGGAACGAGATCTTATATGACTACTTATATGATTTAAATGAGATGCTCTCCACCATGGGCTGGGCCGGGTCAGACAGACAGACAGACAGACAGACAGACAGATAGATAGACAGACAGACAGACAGACAGTCGGGAACGGGAGCTTATATGACTACTTATATGAATTAAATGAGATGCTCCCCACCAGAGTCTGGGCGAAGCCGGGCCGTGTCAGCTAGTATCTTATATATAAATTAGGATGTGCGTATCTCTGTATGTATGTATGTATGTCCTTTATACGCTCGCGAACGGCCCATCCGATTGAGATGAAATTTTCTACACGCCTTCCTTTCATTCCAGAGATGCCAACTGTCATAGTTTTTTTTTCTTCTTCCTCCTCCTCCCTCCTCCCTCCTCCCCCTCCCAAAATACGTACGTCCAGGAAATGGTCTTCTACATAGACACTTCTCTCTGAGGTCCGCGATAACATATTAACCTGGTGGGATGGCAATCAATCATCCTACTACCTCCTCCCTCCTCCTCCCTTCTCCCTCTTCCTCCTCCCTCTTCCTCCCTCCGCCTCCTCCCTCCTCCCACTCTCTACTCCTCCTTCTCCTCCCTCCTTCTCCCTCTTCCTCCTCCCTCTTCCTCCCTCTTCCTGCTCCCTCCGCCTCCTCCCTCCGCCTACTCTCTCCTCCTCCTCCCTCCTCCTCCCTCTCCCTCCTCCTACTCCCTTCTCCTCCTCCTCCTCCTCCTCTCTCCTCCTCCCTCCTTCTCCCTCTTCCTCCTCCCTCCTCCTCCCCCTCCTCCTCCACCCTACTCCTCCCTCCTCTTCCTAATCCCTCCTCCTCCCTCCTATTCCTCCTGTCTCCTCCTCCCTCCTTCTCCCTCCTCCTTCTACCTCTTCCTCCCTCCTCCTTCTCCCTCCACCTCCTCCCTCCTCCTCTCTCCTCCTCCTCCCTCCTCCTCCCTCTCCCTCCTCCCTTCTCATCCTCCCCCACCTACGTTCTCCTCCTCCCTACTCCCTCCTCCTCCTTCTCCCTCCTCCTCCCCCTCCCTCCTCCCCCTCCTCCTCCTCCTTCACCCTCCTCCCTCCTCCTCCTCCTCCTTCACCATCCTCCCTCCTCCTCCTCCCTCCTCCTCATCCTCCCTCCCCCCTCCTCCTCCCTCCTCATCCCTCTTCCTCCTCCTCCTCCCTCCTCCCTCCTCCTTCTCCCCTTTCCCCCCTCTTTCTCTTAATCCCTCCTCCTCCCTTCTCCTCCCTCCTATTCATCCCTACTCCTCCTCCTCCCTCCTCCTCCTCTCTCCGCCTATCTCTTCCTCCCTCCTCCTCCCTCCTCTCTCTTCCTCCTCCCTCCTCTCTCTTCCTCCTCCCTCCTCCTCCCTCTTCCTCCTCCTCCTCCCTCCTCCTTCCTCCTGCTCCCTCCTCCTCCTCCCTTCTCCTCCCTTCTCCTCCTCCCCCTCCTACCCCTCCCTCCTCCCCCTCATCCGTCTTCCTCCCTCCTCCTTCTTCCTCCCTCCTCCTCCCCCTCCTCCCCCTCCTCCTCCCTCTCCTCCTCATCCCTCCTCCTCCATTCTCCTCCTCCCTCCTCCTCCTCTCTCTACCTCCTCCCTCCTCCTCCCTTCACATTCCTCCTCCTCCCTCTTCCTCCTCATCCCTCCTCCTCCTCTATCCTCCTCCCTCCTCCTCCTCCTCCCTCTACCTCATCCCTCCTCCTCCCTTCACATTCCTCCTCCTCCCTCTTCCTCCTCCTCCCTCTCATCCTCTTCCCTCCTTCTCCTCCCTCCTCCTTCTCCCTCTTCCTCCCTCCGCCTCCTCCCTCCTCCCACTCTCTACTCCTCCCTCCTCCTTCTCCTCCCTCCTCCTCCTCCCTCTTCCTCCCTCTTCCTGCTCCCTCCGCCTCCTCCCTCTGCCTACTCTCTCCTCCTCCTCCCTCCTCCTCCCTCTCCCTCCTCCTCCCTCTCCTCCTCCTCCTCCTGCGATCTCCTCCTCCCTCCTTCTCCCTCTTCCTCCTCCCTCCTCCTCCCCCTCCTCCTCCACCCTACTCCTCCCTCCTCTTCCTAATCCCTCCTCCTCCCTCCTATTCCTCCTGTCTCCTCCTCCCTCCTCCTCCCTCCTCTTCCCTCCTCCACCTCCCTCTTCCTCCTCCCTCCTCCATTTACCCAAGACAGACAGACATACAGATAGTCGGGAACGGGATCTTGTATGACTACTTATATGATTTAAATGAGATGCTCTCCACCATGGGCTGGGCCGGGTCAGACAGACAGACAGACAGACAGACAGATAGATAGACAGACAGACAGACAGACAGTCGGGAACGGGAGCTTATATGACTACTTATATGAATTAAATGAGATGCTCCCCACCAGAGTCTGGGCGAAGCCGGGCCGTGTCAGCTAGTATATATATAAAGTCTGGAGCAGGGGTCACCAAACTTTGTTCACGGCGGGCCGGATAACTGGCAAAATGACAAACGCGGGCCGGATAGTCATTCTGTAGAATACTTGCGGCGGACTCCGTTTCGAATATCTTACGGACGCGGTTCGTAATTCATAAACCCGCGTTCGAAACACAGCTACGCGGGATTTGGCAGCAGACCGCGTTGCGCTGGATTTTGCGTTATGGTATGAGTGCCGTTCGTTCAGTAAGAATTTGCACACTACTGAACGTAAACTTGCCAAGACATCAACAACAACACAAATGTTGGTGTTGACTGCAAACTTCCTGTAAAAAATATGCATATTAAGCAACTGGTTTTCTGGTCCTTTGTTTCCACAAAGAAGTACTTTACTCTCCATTCTTAACTGAAAACGCGACACTCGGTGTCCACTTTTCTTTTCTTAGTAACCATAATGAAGGGTGAAGTACACGGGATCTGAAAATGAAGAAGACATTGAATTGGAAACATAATTAAAATCCTATTGAAACACAAGAAAAGCAGAGGACTAGGTGTCACTGGTGAAGCTACAACTCATCAAGGGTCCATATAAAGTTTATAGGTACCTTTGGTAATAGAATTTATCGCATAATAAGGTTCCAAAACTATATAAATAGGGCTGGCCTAAATAAACAGCCTAGAGCAGAGTTTGTCAACCGGGGTTCCGCGAGTGGCGAAACAGACCGAAATCGCCTAAATGCAACATTTCTGCGCATCTGGTGTATTACATAAAGTAGGACAGACACTTTGATCATCGCACTGAGTTCCCTGAGCAACGTAAGCATTTGCATAAGGATCTGCTCCAACCGAAATGTTGAAAAACACTGGTCTAGAGACCAGCTCGATTAACACCTTGACCGGGGAATTCTTCTGAGCTGGGAATAATATTTTCGTAATAACACGAGGCTTCTATGGCATTTTTATTATGTGTTTGCTACTTTATTGCCTATATTCACACTTGTAGTTCACTTACGTATCACTGTCAAACAAAGAAATCCTCGTTACTCACCTATAAAATGGATGACTGGCAAACGGAAGTAAATATTTCTGGAGCATCGGACTTGTGTTGACAGCCGGACGCATCTGGGTGATGCCATTTAGCGAGTCAGGATGAATGACGTAATGGATATATCAAAATGAATAGGAGAAGTAGTCTCGAACCAACAGATAGAAAAAGTCGCTAAGAGACATGAGAAGATAGAAAACGTCACAGCGTGACAAGGTAGCAACCAGTGAGTAGAGCTTGGGCTGACGGCACGAAAGGCGGCATGAGTCGATTCAAGGAGAGAAGATTCTCAACGAACTTCAGGAGATGGCAGTGATAGCTAGGAACTACTTCGTAGAAGAGCTAGATTATTAAAGCATTATTCCTTTCAGTCAGGACAACCAGCTGGCCATGAATGTATAAGTTAGGACTCGGCGAGAATGGCCAAGGTGACAGAACGGTCAACTGATAGGAGGCATTGGAACAGACGCTAGGCAGTGAGACATTGTATTGGGAGTTAAATAGTGACGGTTCAGCTGTGTGATTATGTTTATTGCCACAGTACCGGCCCTCCCGGCTGAACGGGAACGGTACTCATATGAGTATTATTATTATTAGTATTATGATTCGTATTTAGCACAAGCTGTTCACCGGAAATAAATGTTGACATATCCAAACATGTCAGCCGGCTTCTAGTTGTCTATGATCTTTGGCAAGTTGCTTCTGGATTCTGTTCATTTGGTTCCACCTTGACAACAATTTTGTAGATGTTCATTATATGTTATTAACCTTTTGGCAGGGGAGGGAAAGATGTGTGTGTGTTGCCATGGAAACCATGGAACGACTTGGAATGGCGCGAAATAAGCAAACATTACAATAAACAATAAAATCTAGATTCTTCTTCTTCTTCGTTCATCCGGAGTTTTTTTTTTCGGACGTGATTGCGTTGTGCCTGTTTACAGCAGAGCTGCGTTCTTGCGCCGTTAGGCCGACACATCCGACTTCTGTGGGCATTTGTTGACCGGGTTAACCTTCCCGGGGGTTTCTTAGGACGTTTGGCTCTCACTGTTGTGGTGTTATCCCCCATCCCAGCTGGCCCATATAGAACAGCCAAAGACATCCTGGTCAGCCCTCAAGGGAAGGCAGGGGCAGACCATGGGCATTCCCCGCCATCCAAGGAGGCTTCCATACTTGCAGAGCCGACACACAGCGCTCTGGTACTGGGCTCACCCAAGGAATCGTCACGTCCTGCACATGGCTGCTTAGCCTCACTTCCGTATATTGGGCCTTCCGTTCACCATAGGCTGTTCTTCCGGAAACCAGAAGTATGCAGTCTGCAGATGACATCCACACAGTGAGCTTTCGATTCGGACTTTCCACATAATGGATTTGCTATCCAAGCAATATTCCATTTCGTGCCACTAGGACACTTTTTCCACCTTTTATGAAGCCCACACAGTGAGCTTTCGATTCGGACTTTCCAAATAATGGATTTGCTATCCAGGCAATATTCCATTTCGTGCCACTAGGACACTTTTTCCACCTTTTATAAAGCCCACACAGTGTGCTTTCGATTCGGACTTTCCACATAATGGATTTGCTATCCAAGCAATATTCCATTTCGTGCCACTAGGACACTTTTTCCACCTTTTATGAAGCCCACACAGTGTGCTTTTGGTTCGGACTTTCCACGTAATGGATTTGCTATCCAAGCAATATTCCATTTCATGCCTCTGGGGCGCTTTTGTAACCGACATACCTGTGGTATGAAGTGCGGCAGTCTAAATACTTCTTAATGCACCTTTAAATTTCAACCTGAATGTAGTTAAAGTAAGCTGCAGTCAACTTGAGCTTGTTGATATCTCCATAGAGCTTGTCCTCAAATGAAGCTGGTGTGGGCCAAAATATCTTTCTCTGTTCTGCATATATTGGGCACTCCTGCAGCAAATGTTTAGCTGTCATTTTACCAGTTCCACAATTGCATTCATCGGTATCTCCTATGTTTAGTTTATTGAACAAGTGGTATTTCAGCCTGTTATGTCCTGTGCGGAGTCTGAAGATTGCTACTTGTTCTCTTCGGTCGAGTTTGTAATATGCATCATCCTTCTGGTCACCTGGATGCTCTGATTCCCATTTGGTTCAATAGGTGCTTTTTATCAACCTCTTTGCCTCGTTATAGGTTATGTCTATGTCAGGCTGTGGTAGTCGTCCGCCCTCTTTTGCCAGTCTGTAAGCCTCTTCATTTCCAGGTATACTGCAATGTGATGGGATCCACTGTATTACAACTTTTTTGGATTTCTGGCATAGACCATGGAGTGCTGCTCTTAGGTCAGCTATTTCTGTGCTATTATTGCTCTTCAGTATTGAGACAGCTGACTTTGCATCTGTGAAGATAGCTATTTGCTTCTCTTTATTTTCCTCCATCAAGAGCATTTCTGCTGCAGTTTTCAGAGCCTCTACCTCCGCTTTGAAGTTACTTGAAAACTTTCCAGTTGCCATTGAATGTGTTTTTTTTTTCACTCCTTTTTTTAAATTTAGGAGAATTCCTCCTCCTCCTCCATTCTCTATTGAATTTTTGGCTGATCCATCTGTATATGCATGGGTCCAATTGCTGCTTGGGTAATGTTCTTTTATGTAGTTTAGGGTTATTTCTCTTCTTTCGGTTTCATGCTGAGTGTTCTTTTTCTCAATACCAGGAATGTTTTCTATCATCTCAGGCAGTTGCTGCTGTCTGCAAGCTGGGAACTTGTGTGCATTGTAAATGAGTTTGACTGTTGATATGTTAAGTATAGGATCTGCCCTAATCTTTCGTTTTGCAGTTTCTACAAAGTTGCTACGCTTCAGTCTTCCCTTTCCAAAACCACTAAACCTGTTATACATAGGGTGGTCTGTCAATCTTCTAAATTTTTCTGCTTGTTGCTGGGCTCTGCTATCTCTTCTATCCTGCATTGGTTGTAAACAAGTGATCTTTTCTAGTTCATTAATAGGCGTTGTCTTCAGGCTTCCAGTTATGATTCGCATTCCTTGGTTTTGGACTCTACTTATTTTGTTAAAGTTTGACTTAGCTGCTGTTGCCCAAGCTGCAATGCCATATTCCAGTACTGGCCTCACCCGTCCAGTATATAACTTCTTGAGAACTTTCTCATCTGCTCCCCACGTTGTACCAGCAAGCTTTTTCATGATTGCCATTCTCTGCCTTGCTCTTGTTGGATTTTTCTCAACCTGTGTCTTCCATGTCAGGCGACGATCAAAGGTGACTCCTAGATAGTTTGGATTTTTTTCATGGCGCAATATTTTTCCATTCAATACCAGCTTAGGTTGCTGAGTTTTATTTGAGAGGGAGAACACTGTGCGTGTTGTTTTCTCCTCACTTATCTTCACTAGCCATGATTTTGACCAGTCCTCTAGCGCTAATAAGGCTTGCTGTATTCTGCTGTTAGCTGTACTAATATATTCTTCAGATGTCCATATGGCTAGGTCATCTGCAAAGGAGGATGTGTGTACTCTGGCTGGAAAATTTTCCGTGATGTCATTTATATATGCCAGGAATAATGTTTGTGAAAGGACTCCTCCTTGGGGGACACCTTGCTCCAACAGCATCATTTTGCTTCATTGTCCTTGTACTTTTGTCCTGGCAGTTCTGTTCTCAGGGTAGTGGCTGATCCATTTATACATTTTTCCACAAACATGCATTTTTTGCAGTTTTACTTTCAGTCCTTCCTTCCATACTTTATCAAATGCTATTTCTAAATCTATCCAGACTGCTAGTCTGTGCTTTTTCTCATGGAGGGCATCCTCTATTTCCTGAGCTATATAGGTTATTTGATCTTCAGTGGATCTGTATTTTCTGAATCCTGCTTGGTGTGGTGTTAAGAGTTTGTTTTCTTCTAGATGCCATGTTAGCCTGCCATTGATAATGCGTTCCATTAATTTTCCTACACAGCTAAGTAGACTGATAGGTCGATAGCCATTTAGTTCTTCCAGGTCTTTTCCTTTCTTTGGGACTGGTATTAGTATAGCTTCCTTCCATGCCTGTGGGACTATTCCTCTCTTCCAGCTGTTATTTAGGACTGCTAGTAGTTTCTTCTTTGCCTTGGTGCCTAGTCCTATTAGCATTTCATTTGTGATTCCATCCTTTCCTGGTGATTTCTTCTTTTTTAGGGTGTTCATTGCCTGTTCCATTTCTTCCATTGTTAGATTTGCCATCATATATTCTGCTGCTGTCTCTGTATTTCTATGATGTATCTGTTTGTCTTTGATTGCTTTCTTCTGTTCGGTTGTAATATCAATGTGGTTTGCATTTGCATAGTGTTCCATTAGTGCATTTGCAGCCTTTTTTCCTGTAAGCAAGGCATTTCCTTGTTTAATTGTTATTTGTTTGTTTCTAGGTCCTTCATTGTTCATGGCTTTCACTAGTTTCCAAAGCTTGTTTCCATCCCTGTCAAAATTCAGGTTTTCTGTTTTTTCCCTCCAACAATCTCTTGTTGTTTGATTTACTGTTCTTTTATATTTTGCTGAGATGGCTTTGAGAGAGATGTTCGCTTCAATTGTTTGTTCTCTCTCTGCTGTCTTCCTGGCATCTTCAACTTTGTCCTCCAAACTTTGTAGTTCTTCAGTCCAGTATGGTTTGCAATTTTTCCTCGCTTCTCTTGGAATAGACTCAGTGGCTGCCTGTATTATCGCTCTGTTTAGACTTTCCACCATTTGCTTTATGTTGCTATATCGTGTATTTATGTTTTCACAATATTTGTCTGCTAGTATGGCAAATCTGTCCCAATCTGCTCGTTTGTAATTCCAGCGGGGCAAGGGCTTTTGCTCCTGTGGGACATACTCCATATTCATTACAAGCTTGATTGGTCTGTGGTCACTACCTGCTAATTGGTCAAGCACATGACGATCGATTTTGTGGAGGATGTCTCCTGTGCAGAATGCTAAGTCTGGAGTAGAAGTGGTAAGCCATCTTCTGGAGTAGAAGCTCGGTGTGTCATCCGCTTTGTTGAGTAGATGGAGATTTGAGTCTATTTCCCAGTCCTCCAATTCATCTCCTCTTTCGTCAGTATCTGGGTATCCCCATCCATCTGAACGGCTATTAAAGTCTCCGACAATAATGCAGATTGTGTCAGTTATTTTCATGTTTGAGAGTGTAAGGTCCTTATCCGCTGGGCTATACAGATTGTAGATTCTTATTTTCACGTCCTTTATCATTATATCAACACCTATAATTTCCGTTTGGTTGTCAGAGATCACAGATACTTCGCTGCAAGGTATTGTATTTCGTGTAAGTATTAGAACTCCTCCTTTGTGTCCTTCGCGGTCGAAACGTGTGGCCTGATATCCTCTGACTGAGAATTTGCGATTGGCGTTGAGGTGTGTCTCTTGAATGCATGCCACATCTATTTTATCTTTATGAAGACGCTGTGTTAGGGACTCTTTCTTCTTGTAAACTCCTTCGGCATTCCACTGTAGTATGTTGAGTGTCCGGGGTATTTGGTCAATAGCTCTTAACCTACTCCTCTGTGCCTTGACTCCACAGCACAGGGGAAGGTGACCACCAGTAGTCATGGGTGGACCCCCTCGAGGCAGGGGGTCCGGCACTATCGCCGCCTGATGGGACTTCGCGGGATTAGCACCATAACGATTAATTTTGATTTGTGACATCATGAATTAAGTTACGTTGCACTGCTTTGTCAAGCCTGTGGCTCAGTACATCCGATTTAAACAAGCATTTATTCGGGATGCTTTCCCTAGCCTTTGACTGTCCCCAGTCTACCTACAAGGCAGCAGGTTTTACGTTGCACTGCTTTGTCAAGCCTGTGGCTCAGTACATCCGATTTCGACAAGCATTTATTCGGGGTGCTTTCCCTAGCCTTTGACTGTCACCAGTCTACCTACAAGGCAGCAGGTTTGTGTGTCTCTTCGTCTGGTCCCTCTCCCTTGACCTGTCCGACATGGGTGGCCCTACCAGTAGCTGTGCTACCGTCGGCATAGCTCTTGGGGTCATTGGGACGCTCAAGCCCCTCTACCTCGTCACGGTGGACACACAGCAGAGGGGAAATCTAGATTCAATAATGTACAATTGACAATAGAAAATTTAAGACACATAGCAGCCAGGAGGTCTGCGCACGTGTGAAGATCTCCCATTATTATAAACATAATATTTACATTTGAATTATATCACAACCTCTCGTGTTCCATACGTTATATCAAGCAAGTTTGAGTACCGTTGGCGGGCCGGATGAAATGGTCCAGCGGGCCGTAGTTTGGTGACCCCAGGTCTAGAGCAAAATTGACAATACACCGTATCAAGTCTAGACCAATGTTGACATGCATACATGTGTGTGTGTGTGTGTGCGTGCGTGCGTGCGTGCGTGAGTGTGTGTGTGGTGAAAGATAAGAACTCAATGTCTGAAGACAAAACAATTTAAAATGCAGAAGAAACAAAAAACACTAATAGACCAAATATTACAAAACCACACATACACGCTCACAGACACACACAGACACACACAGACACACACACACACACACACACAATGAAGAGAACACAACACAGGTCTAAAGCATTTAATATGATACAGTTCTAAACAGTAAAGTCGTTTTGGGGCTAATACGGTGCACAGTCAAATGAACACTCGTTAAAATGTAACTTTTCGTCCACCGAGCATTGAAATTGTGGAAGATGCCACGAAACAAATCAAATTGTGTATTCTGAGAGCAACATATGTCATGTATACATACCTGCTTGTGTATTCTGAGAGCAACATATGTCATGTATACATACCAGCTTGTGTATTCTGAGAGCAACATGTGTCATGTATACATACCTGCTTGTGTATTCTGAGAGCAACATATGTCATGTATACATACCTGTTTGTGTATTCTGAGAGCAACATATGTCATGTATACATACCTGCTTGTGTATTCTGAGAGCAACATATGTCATGTATACATACCTGTTTGTGTATTCTGAGAGCAACATATGTCATGTATACATACCTGCTTGTGAGTTTACAGAGACCAGGAGGGCCTCTACTGCCAGCATGAGGACAGCGACCTGTCTGAGGTCCATCGTAATTGTGCAGACACGTGACTTCAGTCTCTGGTCCTTGCTCGTTGTGCAGCTCTAGGGAGAGACAATGATATATGGATCTCTCCTTATCTCTTATCTTATCACGTTCCTCTTAAATCTTGCGGTGTCGAGGTGAAGTTTAAACAGCGGGAGAGTGCCCGCTTATGGGCTTCATGTATCAATATTCCCATGGTCTCTGTTATTCCCTGCATCTGTCGTTTACACGGTAGGCCTCTTCCTCTGTTTCCAGCATTCCTTGTTGTAGTATACTGTTAGTTGGTAACCTACTTTCATGGCCAATCCATTTGACTTCTGCCTTCTAATAAAATGTAGCGCAGCTATAACCGCTACTTTAGACCTGATTTCTTCATTTCTGATCTTATCTCTTCTTGATACATTGAATATTCTTCTCAGGAATCTCATTTCTGTTGTGATTTTTCTTTTCTCTTTTTTTCTCTCATTGTGCAGGTTTGGCATTGGTAGCATAGAGTTGGTAGGAATATTGTATTGTAAAGCTCTTTTTTAGTAGTTATTGATATATGTTTTTTCTTTAGTATTGGTGCCATTTGTCCAATGAGTTGGTTTGCCTTATTGCATCTATTTTCGATCTCGTCTTCTGATTTGCCATTAGATGATATTATACTTCCCGACATTAGAGAGGCAGGCAGGCAGGAAGACAACTAGACAGAAAAGCAGGTTGACAGTCAAAGGCAGGATGTTTTCATGGCCGATCAATATCATGACCGAGCAACACCACGTTCGATAGAAAGACAGCCAGAAAGACAGATAGACAACCTAGACGACAGACTCAGAACCGGACAGACAAACAGACATATAAGTAAGCTGACAGACAAAGTCTGACACACAGACAGACGTACTTACAAATGTTTGGCACCGTTAAACCACGTGTGAAAGTAATAAATAACTGAATACCAACATAACAGATGTCACGTAAATATAAACTATTCCTCCCTAACTGGATGTATATGCGCGTATGTGCTGGCGTGGATGTATGCGAATCTCTCTCTGTGTGTGTGTGTGTGTGTGTGTGTGTGTGTGTGTGTGTGTGAGTGTGTGTGTGTGAGAGAGAGAGGATCTGTTTGTGGGTAAGTACAATCCTGAGCGTGTGCAAGTCTATGATAGTCTGTGATTTTACTTCCTGCTCTAGTTCCGTGGCATAGATAGAGCTATTGGTAATACATGAGATGAGAATGCTACACTCGACACCCGTGACCATTGAAAACTGACATAATCTCTACATATACAGGAAACTGAACTGTGTTGGCGGCGTCATACATCAGGGCTCTTTAGACACAACTGTCATGGCGAGTATGGTTACTGGAACACGAGGCAACGACCGAGCCAAATCATGACCCCAAAGATCACGACCCTCAAACATCAAGATCCACAAACATCACAGCCCTCCCGCATAAAGACCCACAAACATGACGATACACTAACATCACAGCCAACAAACATCACGACCCACCAACATAACGACCCACCAACATGACGATACACTAACATCACAGCCAACCAACACCACAGCCCTCGAACATCATGGCCCACCAACATCACGACCCACCAACATCAAGACCCAGCAACATCACGACCCTACAACATCACGACCCACCAACATCACGACTCGCCAACATCACGACCCACCAAAATCACGACTCACCAACATCACGACCAAACAAAATCACGGCCCTCTAAAATCACGACCCTCCAACATCAAGACCCACCAACATTACGACCCTCCAACATAACGACCCTCCAACATCACAACCTCCCAAAATCACGAGCCACCAATATAACGAACCTCAATTATCACGGCCATCCAACATCACATCTCTCCAACACCACGGACCTCCAAAATTACTGCCCTCCAACATAAAGGCCCTCCAACATCACAGCCAACTAACATCACAGCCTTCGAACATGACTACCAACCAACATCACAGCCTTCGAACATGACGACCCACCGATATCACGACCCAACAATATCAAGGCACTCTAAAATCACGGCCCTCCAAAATCACGACCCTTCAACATCAAGACCCACCAACATCACGACCCACCAACATCACGACCACCCACAATCACGACCCACCAACATCACGACCACCCACAATCACGACCCATCAACATCACAACACATAGATATCACGACAACCCAATATCACGACCCACCAACATCACGGCCCACCATCCTCACGGCCCACCAACATCACGGTCCACCAACATCACTTCCCACCAACATCACCAACCTCCAACATCACGGCCCTCCAACATCACGGCCATCCAAAATCACGGTCATCCAAAATCACGACCCTCCAACATCACTTCCCACCAACATCACCAACCTCCAAGATCACGGCCCTCCAACATCACCACCCTCCAACATCACGGCCATCCAAAATCACGACCATCTAACATCATTTCCTCTCGACATCAAGGACCACAAACATCACCGCCCACCAGCGTCATCGATCACCAACATCACTGTTGAGAGATATTGTATATACATTTTTCTGGTGTTGTTCTGACTGCAGTATTGGATCAGAAACAGCCAACCAAATTATCCATCAAATATGCTGCATGCCATTGGCAGGAGGTTGCCATTAACCCCATTCTCTATTAAACATGAGTTTGACTGTAGTAGTTTGCAAATAATCCATGTTTAATCCAAGAGGCAGCAAATAATGTACACATCTACGAAGTTCACAACACATGAGGCAGCAATAGGATGAGAGTGCCACAGTGATATAGCAATAGTATATGTGCCACACTAATATATCAATACTATATATGCCCCACTGATATATCAATACTATATGTGCCACACTGATATATCAATACTATATGTGCCACACTGATATATCAATACTATATATGCCCCACTGATATATCAACACTATATGTGCCACACTTATATAACAATACTATATGTGCCACACTTATATATCAACACTATATGTGCCACACTGATATAACAATACTATATGTGTCACACTGATATATCAATACTATATATGCCACACTGATATAACAATACTATATGTGCCACACTGATATAACAATACTATATATGCCACACTGATATATCAACACTATATGTGCCACACTGATATAACAATACTATATGTGCCACACTGATATAACAACACTATATATGCCACACTGATATATCAATACTATATATGCCCCACTGATATATCAATACTATATGTGCCACACTTATATAACAATACTATATGTGCCCCACTGATATATCAACACTATATGTGCCACACTTATATAACAATACTATATGTGCCACACTTATATATCAACACTATATATGCCCCACTGATATAACAATACTATATGTGCCACACTTATATAACAATAATATATGTGCCCCACTGATATATCAACACTATATGTGCCACACTTATATAACAATACTATATGTGCCACACTTATATATCAACACTATATATGCCCCACTGATATAACAACACTATATGTGCCACACTTATATAACAATACTATGTGTGCCACACTTATATAACAATACTATATGTGCCACACTTATATAACAATACTATATGTGCCACACTTATATATCAACACTATATATGCCCCACTGATATAACAACACTATATGTGCCACACTTATATAACAATACTATGTGTGCCACACTTATATAACAATACTATATGTGCCACACTGATATAACAATACTATATATGCCACACTGATATATCAACACTATATGTGCCACACTGATATAACAATACTATATGTGCCACACTTATATAACAATACTATATGTGCCACACTTACATAACAATACTATATGTGCCACACTTACATAACAATACTATATGTGCCACACTTACATAACAATACTATATGTGCCACACTTACATAACAATACTATATGTGCCACACTTATATATCAACACTATATATGCCCCACTGAAATATCAACACTATATGGGCCACACTTACATAACAACACTATATGTGCCACACTTATATATCAAATCTATATGTGCCACACTGATATAACAATACTATATGTGCCACACTTATATAACAATACTATATATGCCCCACTGATATATCAATACTATATGTGCCACACTTATATAACAATACTATATGTGCCCCACTGATATATCAACACTATATGTGCCACACTTATATAACAATACTATATGTGCCACACTGATATATCAACACTATATGTGCCACACTGATATAACAATACTATATGTGCCACACTGATATAACAACACTATATATGCCACACTGATATATCAATACTATATATGCCCCACTGATATATCAATACTATATGTGCCACACTTATATAACAATACTATATGTGCCCCACTGATATATCAACACTATATGTGCCACACTTATATAACAATACTATATGTGCCACACTTATATATCAACACTATATATGCCCCACTGATATAACAATACTATATGTGCCACACTTATATAACAATAATATATGTGCCCCACTGATATATCAACACTATATGTGCCACACTTATATAACAATACTATATGTGCCACACTTATATATCAACACTATATATGCCCCACTGATATAACAACACTATATGTGCCACACTTATATAACAATACTATGTGTGCCACACTTATATAACAATACTATATGTGCCACACTTATATAACAATACTATATGTGCCACACTTATATATCAACACTATATATGCCCCACTGATATAACAACACTATATGTGCCACACTTATATAACAATACTATGTGTGCCACACTTATATAACAATACTATATGTGCCACACTGATATAACAATACTATATATGCCACACTGATATATCAACACTATATGTGCCACACTGATATAACAATACTATATGTGCCACACTTATATAACAATACTATATGTGCCACACTTACATAACAATACTATATGTGCCACACTTACATAACAATACTATATGTGCCACACTTACATAACAATACTATATGTGCCACACTTACATAACAATACTATATGTGCCACACTTATATATCAACACTATATATGCCCCACTGAAATATCAACACTATATGGGCCACACTTACATAACAACACTATATGTGCCACACTTATATATCAAATCTATATGTGCCACACTGATATAACAATACTATATGTGCCACACTTATATAACAATACTATATGTGCCACACTTATATATCAAATCTATATGTGCCACACTGATATATCAACACTATATATGCCCCACTGATATATCAACACTATATGGGCCACACTTATATATCAAATCTATATGGGCCACACTTATATATCAACACTATATATGCCCCACTGATATATCAACACTATATATGCCCCACTGATATATCAACACTATATGTGATACACTTATATATAAATACTATATGTGCCACACTTATTTATATATATATATATATATATATATATATATATATATATATATATATATATATATATATATATATATACTCTATGTGCCACACTTATATATACATACTCTATGTGCCACACTTATATATAAATACTATATGTGCCACACTTTTATATAAGTAATATATATGCCCCACTGATATATCAACACTATATGTGCCACACTGATATATCAACACTATATGTGCCACAGTGATATTTCAATACTAATGTACCAATCTGATATGTCAATAGAATATGTGCCACATTGATACATCAATACTATATGTGACTCAGTGAATATATCAATACTGTATGTGCCACACTGATATAATAATTCTACATACGCCATACTGATAAATCATTACTATGTGTGCCACACTGATATATCAATAATATATGTGCCACACAGATATATCAATACTATAAGTGCCCCACTGATATATCAATATTATTTGTACCACACTGATATATCAATATTTTATGTACCACACTGATATATCAATACTGTATATGTTACGCTGATATATCAATACTCTTTGTGTCACACTGATATATCAATACTATATGTGCCACACTGATATATCAATACTATATGTGCCACTCTGATATATCAATACTATATGTGCCACTCTGATATATCAATACTATATGTGCCACACTGATGTATCAGTAATATATGCTACAGTGATATCAATACTATATGTTCTACATTGATATATCAATATTATATGTGCCACACTGAAATATCAATACTATGTGTGCCACATTGATATATCAATACTCTGTGTGCCATTTTGGTATAGCTGTGACGCACCCGTGGTCGTACAGCGTGTAGTGGTTGTATAGTTACCATCTCCTGGTTCTGACCTTCATTACGTCGGCAGAGACCCAGCTTCCTTCTCTTCTCACCTTCATCCACTGCTGGCCCTTCTTCCACCGCTGCGTAGTCTCGCGGTATGGTGTCCGCCTCGAGTGCTGGAAGTCCCGGATTCAAGCCTTGGTGAGGACCGGGATTTATTTCACGTGGACTTCAAGTAATAAAATTTCCCCTGGTCTCTGGGTAGTGAGATCGGGCGCCCGTTTGTATTGTTGCGCACGTAAAAATCCATTGGCAGTTGGAAATCTAAAAAGAATAGCCTAACGGCGCCGCCTGGGCAAAATATCGAGTTAAAAATCTACCCCAAGTATTTCAGGATCCTCGCCCTTGCTAAGGAGTTCGTGCCCTGAGCTGAGGTTCTCCAGACTGAGGTTTGAGTTAGGAGGAGAACGGAGCACTTATGGATTACACCCGTGTGCCGTGATGTTGATCCTACGACTAAACTAAACATCCACTGCTGACACTTCCTCCATCCAGACGACTTGACTCCCCGTCACTTCCTTCCCCTCCGGTACATTCAATTACCCATTTGTACACTAGGAATGGCATGCTATTTACCCCACTGTGACATAATCACCAACAATCATTTTACAGTGCGTCAACATTTTCGCACCAACTACAGAGAACAACATACAATTGACCGCACCATTGAGAATCGAACACAACTTGACACTCGAGATAGACAGATGTCGGCTATTTTTGGAAATTACAGCGTCTACAACTAAGCATATTAGTGGAAGGAGCGGGTCACGTGATATACCTTTGACCTGCGACAGCGTTCATTTTTAAAAACCCGCGCATTCCTCAATCTTCAGCCCTGACGACCGGTCAGAGAGCGAAAGTGACCTGTATTTTACATTAATAAACGGCAGTTTGATCCGAAACCCGAGGTAAGCTTGTGAATCCTCAGGACAATGTGATACCCAGATGTGTGTAACAGAGGTATCCAGTGTTGTGCGTCAAAATAAAATGTATTAATTGTAAAATAAATCTCTGAAGTGAAAAATGGTCGATTGCAACCTTCTAGCTACACCGAGCTTTTCCCGGGCAAAACTAACAATCTCACACTTTCTCAAAACTGCAAACTCTGAAGTTCTTCACCACATCTGTTAGCTTTACTATGTGCCTACTACAATAATCTATCACAGAAACTTATACGAGGTGAAATTTCAAACGAACTTTGATGCTTTTCATCAAAACTGTTGTAAAATGCTTTCTGCAAACACAAGCCAGTTTGTGCACACGAACCACCACCTCGCTTGAAAATGTATTTATTTCTGCCTATTCGAAATCTAAGGAGCTGAGAGAAGGATTATATCTTTCCTTTCCTCTTTACGAATTGAAATAATAGGGTTTGATAGAAAATAATTGTATTCATGTGTCAGATTTTAACTCAGACAAAGCACTTATTAAATGCATTGCTTTAAAAAGGTTACGCTGCACAAACGCCATTTGTGACAGACGGCCTAGTTAATCTGTCCAGACCCAAAGGTACACAAAACCTCGGTCTATTGCCAACTGTTGATCGCCAACAGAAGGGACATGATGTGCACTACTAGCAAGAAGAAGAAGAATAGATTAATATGAAGAAGAAGAGAGGTGGATTATGAAGGGTACTTTATGTAACAACCTCTTACTAATGTATTGTTGTCATGATCTTGTATGTATTACATTTTGTAACAAATACACATCAGAAATTCTGTATGTTGGACATGAATAACAATAAGACACTTGATGAGTTCAACTCATATTAACTGATGAAGATGGGGGGGGGGGGGACAAATGGTACAAGCTATAAGAACCCCAGTCAACAGAAGTTAACTCAACACATTACATCACACAGCACTTCACACCACACCACAACAGCAGGTAACAAGGAAATAATTTATAGGAAGAAGAAGAAGAAGACAAGTAGTTAATTTGGAAGGTACTGGGAAACAATTATACACATAAATGCATAACACTAATGAGTTGATGAAGATGTTATAACTGAATGTCATTTATAAAAATGCATCTTGTCCTTGTCTTGGTCTTGTCTTATCAGCCTGACCTGAATGATCCAAGGAACAACACATCATCACTCCTATCTATGTCTGACTGTACACTTCTCAATGAACCACAGGTACACTGAGGAAAAGCATACAGCAGTTACCCAAAAGATAGCAGGTGCATCCAGTGTAATAATAATCTCTGACCCCACACAAATTAACACAACACCCCTTCTTCTAATCTTATCCTTCCTGTTATGTTGTGTTCACACATAATAACATGCTGGAAAGATTACATTGGTAGGATTGTACATGCCTCTATACATTTTACACAGTGATGTTCTTGGTGGCAACCTGACCAGAAGAGGGAGGCAGAGAGAAAAAGATGACCCACACACATGAGATGGAAGATAAACTCAGGCCTTGAGCAGAGCAAGGGCAGCCTTCAGGGTAGCTTCACTGGCAAGTAATGAAGTGGATCCATCAGTCCATGGACCCAGGCTTAACCCATATCTACCACTCAGAGGTGACATTTTTACATGCCAACAAACACTCCCACCCAAAAACCATGATTCATACCACTATTGAATTAACCCATGCCACACTACACTGTAAACCATTTTATTTATAAGAAGATTTACAACACGTAGTATCATCATATTGAATGTTTATTGATTGATGAACTGTAATTGGTATTGATGTGCATTTTTCCATTGAAACATATGTTATATCAAACAGATGAGAAAAAAATGAAAAATGTATACACAAGCCAAAAGAAACAGGCGCAGTCAATAAATGACATCAACAGTAACTGATCTTATATTTAATGTGTCAGTTCAACCTGTCTGTTAATTACCTGTTTATTTGTGTAAACAAGATGTCAATGTCTACCAGTATTTGTTAAATAATTTATTTACCAAAACACAATAACTCAAAAGAATTAAAATTAAAGGGAAAAGAGGAAACTCTATATCTCTTGACTGTTCCAAACCCATGCTACATTTCACCTGATTCATACTGAGGAAGTCTTTCATACATTTCACAGAATATCATGGGGGTTCGAGAGCTATTAGAATCCTGGTGAAGGGGCAGAGTCAAATCTTGTGTTCACTATTCTCCTAAAGAGGACCATTAACTCCTAGACAAATAATGAAACCGAGCCTGTAATACTTAAAGGGTCGCATTCTTGATTTAATTACATATTGAAAGAGGATGGGGCCCAGCTTCTAAAACCAGAATATGGGTAATGCACAACAGTGATCCCCAGTCCCTTCAGAATATACGACACCCACTACAGTCTTCTAGAGTGTCACAGATTAGCAATGGGCTCTGGAACCTGTTGTGTGCGTTTAAGGGAGGGAGGGGGTGTTTGCGGTGTGTCCGTCTGTGTCTGTATCTATGTCTGTGTGTGTGTGAGTGTGTGTGTTTGTGTGTGTGCGTGCATGCGTGTGTGTGTGTCTGTGTGTGTGTGTGTGTGTGTGTGTGTATGTTGGGGAAGGAGGTGTTGCGGTGTGTCCCTCTGTGTCTGTGTCTATGTCTGTCTGTGTGTTTGTGTGTGTCTGTGAGTGTGTATGTGTGTGTGTGTGTGTGTATGTGTGTGTGTGTGTATGTGTGTGTGTGTGTGTGTGTGTGTGTGTATGTGTGTTGCGTGTGTGACACAAGGTCGACAGGAGGTTGGTCTGGAATCACATTTTTCGGTGTTTCCCACGTACGGATTTATTTATGTATTGCTACTGGCCAGGCGTAGTGAACAGTCTGACCTCCCGTATTGCCCTAGTCGCTATTAGTGCTTTGACCTGACCCCAGAGAACCGGCCTGGGGATGTGGGGATAACATGAGGCATGCTGACCTAGGCACGTCAATCAATTTCAACTCGGCCCCCTGTGTGAGATACATGCCCCGTCGAACGCCGACTGATGTACACACATGTGGGGCTGGCACTATGTACACAACACGATTCAAGGCGTGGAGAGAGGTCCTTGACCTGCCCCTGTTCACTCTGTCCTGGCATTGCAGGATGTCTGTTTGGTTGTCGTTAACCATCACTTTCACTGCACACCGATATCTCGATAAGTGCTCAACTTTCATCCCATAGAATACAGGGCGAGATTCTAAGCACAGTGCACGAAATCTATAGCCCGCAAAAAAACAAGATCTGTGTGTGCAAGAATTACTCCTGATATCAACATTCCTGTGTGCTTGTATTTAGTCGAATTGTGGAACTTTGCATTGGACCTAGGAGATCGGACCAACGAGATGGGAGCTAGGAGATGGGAGTTAGGAGATTGGACCTACGTGATGGCAATAGGAGATGGGAGCTAGGAGATTGGACCTACGTTTCTAGCTGTACCATAACATTTGGTGGTGCATGTCTTTGTTATGCTATACATCTTTGCAGTGGCATAAATTTGCTCTGGCACCATAAATTATTGTCCAACTGCAGGTTTTCTATTTTAATAATGGTTATCAAAGCGCATTAAGTGTTGTTTCTAGTTGGTTATTTTAATTGTTATGGACGTATACATTCGCTGCTGTTGTTACAGCCTAGTTGTTTTATCTATTGCCTGGGCTAAAGGGCGCCCGTTCTCAGCCTCTGTCTCTGTATTACTATTTCATTTCTCTTTCCCCACTACGCAGTCAACGTCGCGCTCACTACCTCACATCATCGTTTTTCCTCGGCTGTATATCACCATCATCATCTTCATTGGCACCTTGCCGTCTTGACAAACGATAGTTTGTTACGTAGTACTTCAAAAAGGCATAATAACTACAACCCATGGGGGTAGCGAATGTGACTGATAAGGCCAATTCGCGCTGTAAATGTTCATAAACAGTGAATGCATGTGAACATATGGTCATTTCCACCATCATGCACCATCTTACGTCTTGCAAGCTCGGTGTGTGATTCATCTGCAATAATTTTCTCCTTTGTCTTTATTCCAATTCTGATATTTGCCCTCCATGCAACACTTTTAGCGGCGACTTGCTCCCACTGTGCATTAGCAATGCCTGTTTCAATCATGTCCCGCTTACACACATCTTTTTATCTTAGTAGAGGCCGACCCTGAGATCTCTTACCCATCTGTAATTCACCAGAAGAGATGTTCTTTGATATTCAAAGATAATTCATCCTCCTAACGTGTCCTATCCATCTAAGTCTACGAAGACTGAGCATGGAACAGACCGTCACACAACCTGATCTTTTAACTACTTCAGCATTTGATTTTTTCTTGCCACTTACTACCAAGTATTCTTCACAGACACCACATATGAAAGCTGTTTCAACGTTTCTCTGAACCTATGCCTTAGGTTAGGAGATGGTGGGGGATGTTTGCAGTAGTGGTCTCGGGATCTGTGAGTGGGCTGGGGGAGATGGGAGATTATGTGAGTGTGTGCGGAATTTGTGTGTGTGTAGGTGCGGGATATGTGAGTTGGCGGGGAGATGTGTGTGTGCGTAGGGGATGTGTCGCTGAGGAATGTGTGTTTGGCTGGGTGATTGGAGGTGTGTGGGTGGAGGAGGATATGTGGGTGAGTGATTGTTGGTGGGTAAGGGGATGGGTAGAGGATATGTGAGTGGGTGGGGAGATGTGTGTAGGTGGGTGGTTGTGTGTGGGTGGGGGATGTGTGGGTTGGGGAATGTAGGTGTGCTTGGTGTGTGGGTGGATGGGATGTGTGGTGGATGAGAGGTGTGTGTGGGTGGGGAGATGTGTAGGTGTCGGAATGTGGTGGATGGGTGGGGGAATATATGTGTGTGTGGGTTATGTGTGTGGTTGGGTGGGGGAATAGGAGTGAATGGGGATGTGTGGGTGGGTGGTGGATGTGTCTCATAACATAGTAATATGCATTATTTATGTTTACAAACTTCATGTGACAATGTTTTTTCCTATGCACTGTTGATGAAAGAAAGATGAGTGATTGGAAGGGCCCAATGTAAGACGGGCCTGCGTGCCCAATTTGTTACCCTTTGAAAATAAAGTCTGTTCGTTCGTTCGTTCGTTCGTTTTTCTCTTTGTGTGAGTAAGCTGACCAGGATTCGCTGCCGTAAAGAAGAGTACTTAGTACACAGGCTTGATAGACAAGGACTTGTGTTTTGGCAGAAAGTTTCCTGTTCTCCCAGACTCTTTTTGTTTACCAATCCTGATGTTGATTGTCTGATTTGGGATAATTTGCTATTTACCTCTGAACCTAGATAAGTAAAATGGTCTACTATCTCCAGTTCATCGTCGTCAATAAAGATTGATGGTACCCCATGTGCAGCTTGTGACATAATCTGTGTCTTCTATTTGCTAATTGTTAAACCAAATTCAGAACAAGCATTGGAGAATGCAGATAGTAGACGTTGCAATTCTTCCTCAGAGTGGGTGGTAATTGCAGCATCATCTGCAAACGGCAACTCTGTGATCAGTACTCTCCTAATTTTGGTCTTGGCCTCAAATCTCTGAGCATTGCAGAGACCGCCATCGAAGCGTGAGTGAATGTATATACTACCATCCTGATCACGAAAGGCATATTTCAGTAGAAGTGAAAAGTATATCCCAAAGAGGGTGGGAGCTAGTACACAACCTTGCTTAACTCCACTATTGATTTCAAACTCTTCTGAAGTTGCACCATTAAACTTGATTACACCCTTCATGCCTGTGTGGAACGATTCCACAATGGACAGAAGAGTTGGTGGGCAGCCAATCTTCTTTAGTGCCTTGAACAGACCCTCACGACAGACCAAATCAAATGCCTTTGTGAGGTCGATGAAGGCAGTAAACAGTGGTTGATTCTGTTCTTGGCATTTTTCTTACATTTGTTGCAATGAGAATATCATATCAATGGTATACCGGTTCGGTCGAAGGTCATACTGTGATTCGTGGTAGACTTGATGTTCCATTACTTAAAGTCTGCGCAAAACAATTCTGACAAATATTTTCCCATTGATACATAGAAGTGAGATACCCCTACAGTTGTTACAGCCGCTCTGATTTTCTTGTACAGCGTTATGACGCTTGAATCTTTTAAATCCTTTGGGACTTGCCATTCTCGCCAGGATAGCTCTGTTAGTTGGTGGATCTGTAGAGTGAGTGTGTCATGCCCACTTTTGATAACATAACCTCTTTGGAATCAGATACTTAGCTGGAGCTTTGCCCGATGCAAGTTCATTAATAGCACACTTATATTCTGTTATGGTGGGAAGTGTGTCCAGGTGGTCAAGAGTTGGTAGAGCCTCTATGGCGATGAGGGCATCACCCGTTAGTTTGGTCTCGCTTGAGTAAAGCTCCAAATAGTGCTATACCCATCTGTCCATCTGCTATTTCTTATCAGTGATGATTTCTTCACTCAAGGTTTTCAATGGTGCATGTCTTTTAATTGTTGGACCGCAGGCCTCCTTTATCTTTTTATACATGCTTCGAATGTTTCCCTTTATCAGTTGCATTTTAAATGCACTCTCATAACGTGATCCAATAGTCGTTTTCGCACGGCCTGGCAGCATTTTGTACATACGTCCTAGCTTGCTTCAACTCAATGAGGGTGTTCCGCGTTGTTTATTAATTGTTTCTTAAGAGAGCTATCTTCTTTCTATCAGTCAGGGACTACAGTGTCTGGCTGTTTGCCGCAAACCGCCTTGCCTCTTATGATCCACAGTGCCATACACCCCAACCGTTGTTTTACATGAATGGGAACAAATAGGTATATTAAGCTCCTGCGAGAAGAAACGTACTAAACATCAACACGTCGCGAAATACAGGTGAAAATCCTAAATCAGAAGCACTCAATCAATATATAAAATGAATAATAAAATAAAATAAAATAAAATACACAACAAACGCGTACAATACGACACGCAGGACGGCCGACGTTTCGATTCTCAGAATGTTTGTCAAGGACAGGACACCACAGATAGCTAACACATTGAAATACAGCAAACAAAGGGGAACAAATACAGTACTCCGATGCCATGTGGGGCAGAAAGGGTGGCTTTGCCAGCTGCGAAGGCGCTCGTTGGCTGCAGAGTTAAAAGTGGGTTGCGAGATAGGATTTAAGTAGCCAAAAATATGCCATCAGCCCGCTATGAAAATATAGGGGTGTGCGGACAGTTAGGTATAGATATGGGGGGGGGGGAAAGGGGACAGCATAGTTATAGATAGTGTAAACAATGGAGGAAGATGGCACAGTTATACCGTAGCGTCCACCACAGTATTTATACCTGCTGGATGGATGCATCCCAGATTGTTGATTAGCTGGCATTCAATTTTGAGCCTAACGGAGCCGTTGGAATAGCAGGGTTTTAATACGGTGACACATACATTGTCGACTCCATTATGGTTGGAGGAATTGAAATGGTTGGGAACAGGTTTGTCAGCGCCCTGAATGACGTCTCTGAGGTGTTCTCTAAAACGGTTAGCAAGACGTCTGCCAGTTTGGCCAATGTATTTCATGTCACATCGTTTGCAGATGATGACATAAATCAGATTGCGGGATGTACAAGTGAAAGAATTTTTTCAAGGTAAAGGTGCCAAGGGGAAATGCAATCTCTGGTGTCTGAACAAAGTATGGGTATGTCAGACAGTTCTTACGATGGCATTCGAAAGTGCCCACAGATGAAGTAACCGTGGGGAGGCGACTATGCACAAGGTGGTCTCTGAGACTCTGGTTTTTTTTTTTTTTTTGTTTCCCCCGCGTTTCCATCCTGTTTCAGGATATTGCGGTCAACACCAGCATCTTTCAGCTGTATGTTGATTCCTAGGCTAGATTACGCTCATCAGCACGCCACGACTTTCTGACTCTGGTTACGGTGGAAAATTACCCTAGGGCCATTGGAGAATACGTCACGAGTGGTTGGATAAGATTCCAAGATAGACCAGTCTCTCAGGAAAATGTGCCTGATAGCATAGACATGTGGATGGAAGGTGAGGATAAGCTTGGGTTTATTGTTCAAAGGTCGCGTTTGTTTGACGAGGGACATTATCCGCGAGACTTGGGTTATGCGACAGAAAGCTGTGGACAAGACGTCCTCTGGGTAGGACCGTCTGCGGAAAAAGTCAAGCATTTCATGAGCTCTCTCGAGGAAGTCATTATCATCCTGACAGATACAACGAAGGCGGAGTAGCTGGGAATATGGGATGGAATCTTTGCAGCTTTTGGGGTTGGATGAGCTGTACAGGAGGAAACCGTGAGCATCAGTAAGTTTGTAGTACACGGAGGTCATGAGGCCTGTAGGGTTTAATGTAATAGTGGTGTCAAGGAAATTGGAAGAGGTGGTGGAAATTTCTGTGGTGAATTTGATCGATGAATGAAACGGTTCAGTTCCGCCTCTGTCATGTCAGTGAAACCTATGCCGTCATCAATGTAGCATAGGTAAAAAGAAGGGAGAAGACCATCATAGCTGAGTTCAATCTGGTGTTCCAGATTTCCCATAAATACATATGCGTAGCTGGGTCCCATTTTAGTGCCCATGGCGACACCGCTGATTTGTTCAAAGTAGTGGCCATTGAACTCAAAGGAATTATTGGTGAGGACCAATTCAGCGAGTCTCACGAGTGTGCGTGTAGGGATGGCTTGATCTGTGCGTTGATCCAGAAAGAACTGTAGCGCCCTGAGGCCATCAGCGTGAGGAATGGAGGTATAGAGGAAACATACATCCATTAGGAATAGTCTGTATGTGTTCCCAGGAGTCAGTTGGAGAGAGTTGAATGAAAGTAACGCATGCGTTGTATCCTTGATGTATGACGGGAGATTCGCAACTAGAGGTTGGAAAATCCTGTCAAGAAACGCTGAGATCAGTTCAGTCGGGCATGAGCAGGCGGAAACTATCGGACGTCCAGGATGTTTGAGTTTATGCATTTTGGGCAGCATGTAGAGGGTGGGTTTGCCCAAGTCGGAGTCATGGATGTGAAGTGAAGTGGCACTGGGTGGTAAGGCATCCTCACGTATGAGCTGTGTTATAGTTTCCTAAAGTTTGCCCCACTTTTCACTTGCTGTACAATTTTTCTGGTTTATCAGTGAAAGCGTCTTCAAGTTACTGTTGGAACTCAAAATGCGTATCATTATCTTTGGTGTTGATAATATTAATAGAGGGACGACTTCATTGCACCGGGTTTTATCTCATATGGCTCTTTCAGCAGGCGGTCTGACATAAGCGTCACTCAAAACACTAGCTCCGTAGCTCCAGTGACGACCCCCAGGAATCTCCGAGAGAAATGTTCTAGTGAATAGAAAGCCATAGCCCGGAATCGAACGCACAAACTTCGGAACGCGAGGCAGGCGACTTGACCACTTCGCCACGGAGACCCCATATGTTTTATTTTTGTTTAAATGCTGGGGCTAGATTTGTGTTTAGTGGTGTAGATTCTCTTTGATCTAAGTCTAACCCTTGCAACAACTATAGAATGATCCGTATCACAGTCAGCAGTGTTGTAACTTCGAGTTCATAATGTTTGATTCAAATGTTGTCTCCGTATGATGATGAAGTCTAGTTTATGCTAATGGCCAGTGTCAACAACCCATGTGTAAGGCATCATCAGATTACTTCTCCCACACCACACAAGAAACTTGCAAGTCGTGTGAGAGGAAATAAATGATACATTTTATTGCCGTTGGCTCTTTACAAGTACATAACAGTCGCTATCAAACCACACACAAAGCCACAGAATTGCCTATCACTAGTTTCCTAAACTCTAATGCTATCTCTATCTATTTGGTTACACAAAACTCCTATCAACACTAAACGAGGTGCTCGCTACAAAGTCAGTCCCCAGTCTGACTTTCTTACTCGCGTGGCTACACAGCACGCGGAAGGACCTTGAGGTGTCCTTCGGCTTTTTGCGTGCCGTTGTACCTGGCACGCTTACATTAGCTGTCTTATGTTGAGTGGCAATCGTGGCTATCACGTAGGCGTGATTCTGTCGTGACCAGAGTGCTAACCATCTGGTCAACGTCTCCGTGTCTCATGAGAGAACTAGTTAATAGTCCCCCATTCTATTACCTACCCTGCCCTTATATCTGGGCACTGTATCACCTCTAATCTATTTGAGGTTGACCACTCTTCCCGGTGGTATTCTATCTTGAGGCAGACCTCCGGCCCTTATGTTCCAGTCTTTGACAGCCAGATCGTTTGTGTTTCTAGGTGACTCTATGCCGCTCTTTTGTCTTAAAACAGGAGTTTGTAATACATAGGTCGTTTCTGCTGCAATACTCCATCAGCCTTTTTATTCATGCGACGGATGTTGTATTTTCCGAGGCACACTGGCCATGAACTCTGGTTTATACCCACTCGAGCATTGAAATCACCGAGCATATATGCATGTAGTCATAGAGTCTAATTGCTCATAGAATGCATCTGTCACATCATCAGAGGAAGTGAGTGTTGGTGCATATGCAGTGATAATGGTGACAAAACCACAAGAGATTGCCAAGCGTAGAGATAATAGTAAAAAAAAAAGGTGTAATTGTTTTGCCTGTGTGGCCCTTCCTCAGCAGGGCTATTCTCCTCGAGATCAACAATATCAACGTTAAGATGATTGAGTTTAGTATCAATGACGGCCGTTTTTCTCACAACGTCAATATTCGTCAGATCAGTGGTAAATCCAGGAAACATGGTTCTTACGCTCCATGTTGCAAGCCGTAGCTTGAGGCTTTTATGCTTCTTTTTAATGTCTGATGCATTGGTTTTACAGCCTGCTATCCAGATTGTATCATATCCTCAAGCACCCATTGAAGCAGGCAGGCTGACCAGTACCCCATTGGCCGGGGGCTTCGCAGCTTGAGGTTGGCGGTAGCTGATCATGGTCAACTGTAGGTGTCTCCCACCGTCAGAGGCAACCCGTGGCGCCCCATGTCTACGCCAAATGAGAAGGACTTATATCACGTAACTGCTACCTCTCGCTTACATTTCATGACCGGTTACGACCAGGGATTGAGATATACTCTTCATAGCACAAAGACTGGTCTTAATTATAGAGACCATGTGTTCCTAATTTAGCATTATCCACATCTCGACCTGCCTAATTTATTCCAGAGGAAAGGTATCACCAATATTTCTGGAACAAGACAAGCCAAAGAAGTTGCCGGATCAGCAAAGCAATTCTTTAACTGTTCGCCTGTCGGAGCTTCGATCCTAGACCAGTTGCCACCCAAGGCTTAGGGTCACGATACTTAGTCTTCAGGTTGCATTTCCTTGCACCAGGAAAATGTTTGTATCCTCCCAATTGTACTAACTAACTAAACTAACTAACTAACCTAACTAACCTAACTAACCTAACTAACCTAACTAACCAACTAACCAACTAACCAACTAACCAACCTAACTAACCTAACTAACCTAACTAACCTAACTAACCTAACTAACCTAACTAACCTAACTAACCTAACTAACCTAACTAACCAACTAACCAACTAACTAACCTAACTAACCTAACTAACCTAACTAACCTAACTAACCTAACTAACCTAACTAACCTAACTAACCTAACTAACCAACTAACCAACTAACCAACCTAACTAACCTAACTAACCTAACTAACCTAACTAACCTAACTAACCTAACTAACCTAACTAACCTAACTAACCAACTAACCAACTTAACTAACCTAACTAACTAACTAACTAACTAAACTAACCTATCTAACCTAACTAACCTAACTAACCTAACTAACCTAACTAACCAAACTAACCAAACTAACCAAACTAACGAAACTAACCAATCTACCTAACTAACTAACTAACTAACTAACTAACTAACTAACTAAACTAACTAACTATCTAACTAACTAACTAACTAACTATCTAACTAACTAACTAACTAACTAACTAACCAACTAACTAACTAACCAAGTTGCTTACTACACATTTAACTAACTAACTAACTAACTAATTATCAAACTAACTAACTAACTAATTAATTAACTAATTAACTAACTAACCACTGACTAATCGACTAAGTAACTAACTAGCTATCTAACTTATCAACAAACTAACCAAGTAGCTTACTAAACAACTAACTAACTAATTATCTAACTAACTAACTAATTAACTAACTAACCACTAACTAACTAATTAACTAACTAACTGACTAGTAAACTAACAATCTAACTAATCAACAAACTAACCAAGTAGCTTACTAAACAACTACCTAACAGACTAGCGACTTATCTAGTCATGACAACAACAGATTCCACCCCGGATGCAAGCAATCACCAACACTGTATGTTAACTTTCCTGGTCAAGTGCACGGATGTCATTGCCCCTGCCATAACGACCTAGGCTCACAGTACTTCTATCGGAATTCCAGCCAGTTCAGGAAACGGAAATGAGGCTGTCTGATGTAATATACTCTCACAAGCCCGACCGCTTTTGATCTCCCACAGTCATTGTTGTGTGTGCGAAATATGTCTTTATCAAGAGAACAACAAGAGCAAGATATATACACGAACCACACACATGTGTGGGCGAGGGGGGAGGGGGGGCTGGGGAAGGGGATCTCCGTGTCAAAGTGGAAAAGCCGCGTGCCCTGGGCTATGTAGGTTGAGGTCGATTCCGGACATAGTCTTTCGGTTGACGAGTGTCCCTTTCTCGAAGACTCCTGGGGTTACTGGGGCTGTCGAGTTCAGACCGAACCATATGGGACAAAACCCGGTGCAATGAAGCCGATACTCTGGCCTGGACACGCCATGTTATCATTGTCGGATAGCAGGGCTTGTGCTGAACATCGCTCTCATCAGAACACGTTGAAACGACATTGAATCCCTCGCCAATTCCTCCCAATATAACAGCGTAGGGGAGGCAAAGTCGTTAATCTTGAATTACAGACATATCAACTCCATATCCTTCGGTTTCCATTTTTATTGGGTTCTCATATCAAATGAAGGCATTGCAGTACTCAAGTCGGTTGACAACAAATGAGGTTTACAAAAAACAGAGTCCCGCTAACATTCCAGATGGATCCCAAACATGCGACCGGCCTGATGGATAATACTGCGGTTACTAACCCCCGACCACTCTGTCGTCACAGCACAACCCCCCATAGCTACCTCCTACTATGGTGCTTACCCTGCACTGCTCCATAACAAAACCTTTACGTTGCGCACCTTAATGCCTCCCAACTCCTATAACTCTGTTATAGATACCTTCTTACTCTATAACCAAGACTTTTCCTAGAAAAGTCTTAGAACAAAACCTATATTTTCCTTAACTTTAACACTCAACCCCTAACATAACTTCTAAATTATAAAAACACGGAAAATTCTAACTAAAATCAAACTAGTCACAGGTGTCTTCCTGACCCGTATTACTTCCTTCCTAAATTACTATTATCCAGTATTTTTCAACTACCTATGGGATTTTCAGCTATCCGCTATACCCACGGAAATGTTAGTTATCCGCTATTCCTACAAGACTTCTCAACGCTCAACTATTTATAGACCATTAATACTTCTTCTTCGTCATCATCATTTCCCATGGTCACAACAATCCGCTTAAGACCTCACTATATTCCATTCTTACCTCTACTATCATCATGGACATGTATACAATATCTTAATCATTAATATGTTTTAAAAATTTAACATATCATAACCTTCTGGAAGCAACCCACACAACACAGGATAGAAAGACACAGAACTGGTGCGCACCAGAGAAGATAAGAAGATTTTTAAAAAATCAAAAAAAACACTCACATTTACCCTCCGTTGTATAAATGAGACTTCATGGAATAAAGTCTAAAAACTCCAAGCACAAACCTCATAATTGAGCTCCCTTTTTGACCTATTCAGTTCATATTTGTAAAAATCTATCAACTGGTCCATTATTATGGGTATCAACACTTAAAAGCCCGACATTTAAACCATGACCATTACAGGCCATGTTGACATCCACAGCAACCCAAATTCTATCTATCCAACAACACGTAATCTATGTCTACTTCGGTTTATGCTGATATCCACAGCGACCGAAAAAAAAAATACTACGAATGTCCACCCTAGGTCATGTTGCTAACCGCAGCAACCCAATTTCTAACTGTCCATATATTATGGGCATTCCGCGTCACCTCACAAAACCTCCACCTCATGGCACTCAATCCATGTCCACCACAGGTCATGCTGATATCCCCAGCAACCCAACTTTTATTTGTCCATATATTATGGGCAACACCTCTTAAAACCCTGCAACCTCATGGCACTAAACGTTATCCGTCTGCTAGTTACTTTAGGTTATGCTGTAAACCACAGCTCCCGTGTGTTGCCGGGGCCCATAAGGGAAGCAAAGAATAGCAACACTGTAGCCTACCACGCATGTCGTAAGAGGCGACTAAGGAGGCTATGGTTCCGTCGCCCTGCTACTGAGTGAGTGCGTGACGCGAAACTGTGAGCTGTGATTTTCGTGTGAAATGTTTTTGAATCTGCCCGAGGTTTTTTGGGACGTGACTGCATGTTCGAAGTGATGGCAGCTCGCTATGTCCCAGAGTTGACCAGTTTTTGCCTTATGCAGAAATGCATGGCTGCTGGGCTTCTGGTTGACGACCGCTGCCATCGACGATGAACTGTATTTTCGTGGACTGTGTGGGTGAACATCTAGGACACATCCAGATGGGAAAATTACTGCCGATTCCATTAGAGATAAACTGAATGTTTCGTGGGGGACTATTGTGTTGACATTCTGGCGGCAGCATTATGCACTGTGTATCTGTGCGGGCTGTTGTTTGTCGAGACTCCTGTCTTTTCCACTTTTCACATTGGGCAGTGGGGAGCGTTTTATGTGATATTCACTGGCACAGGAACGGAGCATAATGGGGACGACCCGTTGCTGTGAAGTTGGAACCGCGACTAACTAACTAACTAACCCTGAAGATATCACAATATGTATCTTCTAAATCCCCACAGCAACCCGAAAACACCACAAAATGTCCATTTATCAATATCATGGCTCTGAGCTTAACTTCAGCTATAGTGACCCGAAAACAAACCTCGAGGTCGCAATTAATATGTCCATTTATTATGGGCATCACATCTTAATAACTCAACGTGCAACTACTTCATATGAGGGACGCCCTTGGCCACTTTTACAACGTCAAATACACCCTTAGGTCGTAACCCCACGTAAATGAAGCTCTATCAACACACACAAAAACAAAGCAACATTATTTAGAACCAAATCCAAGACTGGTCAAAGATAACTAAATCATAAATACCATAATAATTACGGACTTAAATTTACAACTCAAAACAACTGGCCCAACTAATATGTTAACATCGAATATTTCAAAAGTAATGAAGACTCCACAATACAAACAGCCGAGGACAGGTGTAATCAAGATACAACACATTTCCCCCCTAAAATCTGTCGCTTTTATGGACAGCGTTTATCCCCCACATTATACAAAATAATATATACAACTACCAACTGAAAATACTGTAATGCTAATTCCTTCCAAACAAAGAAACAATTAATAACCAAGTCAACAATTAAAGACACACCCTTTGTCTCCCGAATTTTGTCGCTTTTACGGACAGAGTTTCCCACCATAATGCATAGGTTTCTCTCAGGCATAACTGTACTTTGGATACTTATCAAACCCCCATATTTAATGATCGCGTCTCCTTTTTTCGCCCTTTACCCTAGTCACCTTTTGTCTGGGTTCAACATAGTTATTTCCACGCATGTTATACCACTTTCTATCTTCATTATCTAGTGGCTGTCTTCGGTTATTCTTTCTATTATATCTGGCATTACATTTATAAGTCTCTTGTTCAACCATTCTTCGGTTTAACCCATTCATAAAACATGCCACCCCACTGAGTGCCACTTTCAGTTCTTTCAGCCACACGGTCACGTTTCCCAATTCTCTGCTTAAATACCCTTCCATATTCCCTACTACGTGTCCCAATGAAAGCTCTCCTATAAAGTAACAACTATAATTAAGACCAAATATAATTATATTTAAAATATTTAAATACGGTCACTTCACCGGGTGTGTGAGTCCTATCCTCTGGTTACGTCTCGACGTCAACGGCACTCAGTAACTTGACCAATACAGGCTCAAGCAAGTTAGCGGTTGCAAAGTAATGGTCAGTCTAGCAACACAGCGACACCAACCTCAAGGACAGCAACTAGGTCAGTCCAGGAACACGATTGCCCAAGGAAGCGGCTCCGACAAGCCCAGGAACACGAAGATGTACAGGGCAGCGGCTCTGACAAGCCCAGGAACACGATCATGTACAGGGCAGCGGCTCTGACAAGCCCAGGAACACGATGGTGTACAGGGAAGCGGCTCTGACAAGCCGAGGAACATGATGATGTACAGGGAAGCGGCTCTAACAAGCCCAGGAACACGATGATGCACAGGGGAGCGGCTCTGACAAGCCCAAGAACACGATGATGTACAGGGTAGCGGCTCTGACAAGCCCAGGAACACTTAGATGCAGCAGCAACCCATGGACGGGCCTTTCAAACACTGCGAAATTCGCCCCTGGTCAGGCGTCTACGAAAGTGTAAAACGTACAGCCATTTCTCGCTCTTGGACGCATCGAAGAAAACGTGTAGAAGTTTCGCACCCCCCCCCCCCCTTGACAGGCGTTCAACGAAAGTGTAAAGACGTGCCACAAACTCGCCCCTGGGCAGGCGTTGGGGAAATCTTAAAACGGCCGGAGTTCCACCCTTGTACAGTCATTGGAGAAATCTTAATACGTGCCGCAGTTTGTGGAGCTACTCTACGACAACCCAGGTCAGGCATCCTGGTCACGGCACCAATTTGCCTGGCCCTATAACAGCGTAGGGGAGGCAAAGTCGTTAATCTTGAATTACAGACAAATCAACTCCATATCCTTCGGTTTCCATTTTTATTGTGTTCTCATATCAAATGAAGGCATTGCAGTACTCAAGTCGGTTGACAACAAATGAGGTTTACAAAAAACAGAGTCCCGCTAACATTATAGATGGATCCCAAACATGCGACCGGCCTGATGGATAATACTGCGGTTACTAACCCCCGACCACTCTGTCGTCACAGCACAACCCCCCCCCCCCCCCCCATAGCTACCTCCTACTATGATGCTTACCCTGCACTGCTCCATAACAAAACCTTTATGTTGCGCACCTTAATGCCTCCCAACTCCCATAACTCTGTTATACCACCCCTTTCGTTTCCCTCGCTCTCTCTGTCTTTCTCCCTCCCTTTACCTCCCCTTCTGCCACCCTCTCCTTCTGTCTCAGAGAGAGAGAGAGAGAGAGAGAGAGAGAGAGAGAGAGAGAGAGAGAGAGAGAGAGAGAGAGAGAGTTTAATTGCATCACTAATTTTTACTTTGCTCAATGTATATGTACAATTTTTTTCTCAATTTTTTAAAACAATTTTTGCTAGAATGCTCACGACAATCGTCAGTGTATGTGTGTGTAAAGTGTGGAAGTTTGTTCATACTAGTTTCAGTGATTATGTGAGGCATCATGTATGTGTCTAGATGAGAGGATGTGTGTGTGGGTGTGTATGAGGCATGCGTTTGCCTCTGGGGGATGTGTGTGTGTGGGGGATGTATGTGTGGAAAGGTTGTGTGTGATGTGTGGGTGGGTGAATGGGTGTGTGGTGGGTGTGGGATGTGTGTGAGGGTGAGGGATGTTTGGGTGGTGATTGGAAGTGTGTGGGTGTTGGTGGGTGGGGAATGTGTATGTAGGTGGGTGAGTGAGGGATTTGTTGGTACATGGGTGTGTGGTAGATGTGTGTTGGTTGGGGATGAGTGTGTGAGGGGTGTGGGGATGTGTGGGGGATATATCTGTGTGGGTGGGTGTGTGTGGGTGGGGTAATTGTGGGTGGGTGGAGATGTATATGTGGGTTGTAAGAGTGTTTGTAGGTGGGGATATGTGGGTGGGTGAGGGATGTATGGGTGGGGATGTGTATGGTAGATGCGTGTGGGGGATATGTGTGTGAGGGTGGAGATGTATATATGGGTGGGGTGTTGTGTAGGGGGTGATGTGTGTGGCTGAGAGATGTGTGTGTGAGTAGAAGGGGTAGGCGTGATTGGGTGTGGAATGTGCAGGTGGGTAAAGGATGTATGTGAGGGTGGAGGATATGTGTTTGGCTGGGTGGATGGGGTGGTTGAGTGTGGGTGGATAGATGGGAGATGTATGTGTTGATGGATTTCTGAGGGATGTCTGGGTGTGAGTGGTTAAGGAATGAGTACTTGAGTGCGTGGATGTGTGTGGGAGATGAGTGTATGTGTGGGAGATGTGTATGGGTGGGAAGATGTGCTTGGGTGGGGGATGTGTGTAGGTGGTGGGGGTGTGTGTGGGTGGGAGGTGTGTGTTTGTGAATGGGCAGTGTGTTGGTGGGTAGGGATTGTGTGTGGGGGATGTGTATATAGGTGGGGGAGATGTTTGTGTGTGAGTGTATGGGTATGGTGTGTGTGTGTGTGTGTGTGGGTGGGGGTGGGTGGTTAAGGGATGTGTGATTGGGAGATGGGTGATGGGGGCTGGAGGATGTCTGGGTGGGTGACTGTGTGTAGGTTGGGGCATGTGAAATGTGTGAGTATGGGCAGGAGATGTGTGGGTGGGTGGGGGAGATTGTCTGGATTGGGGATTGTGAAAGTGGGGGATGAGTGGATGAGTGCTAGTTTTGTGTATGGGTATGTGCGTGATGTGTGAGTTCGCGGGGATATGTGTGTGTGTGGGGGGGGGGGGGGGGGGTGTGGTTGGGAGATGCGTGTTTGACTGGGTGGTTGAGGGGTCTGTGCGTGTGTGGTGGGGGATATGTGGGTGCGTGAGTGTTGATGGGCTGTGGGATGCGTGGAGGATGTGTGTGCGGGTGGGGAGATGTGTGTAGGTGTGGGATGTGTGGGTGGGAAATGGGTAGGCGGGTGCATGTATGTGTGCCTGGGGATGTATGTGGATGGGGGATGTGTGTGTGTGGGGGGGGGGCTGTGTGATGGGTGGGGGTTGTGTGTATGTTTGAGGAGATGTGTGTAGGTGAGGGAGTGTGTGTGGGTATGGGATGTGTGAGTATGGGATGAGTGGATGGGCGGGTGCATGTATATGTGCCTAGGGGTGTGTGTGTGTGGCTGGGTGGGGGATGTGTGGGTGGATGGGGGATGGGTGGATCGGGGATGGGTGGATGGTTAGGCTAAGTGTCTCATAACATATATCTATACATCTTATATGGATACAATATATGTACATGTGACATGGATACAGTATCTATAGATATGACACGTTGTATAATAGCTACAATGGCTCCGTGTGCACAATTTAACGTAAATAATGGGGAGAGTGTAAATTG
Organism: Cepaea hortensis; assembly: GCA_963921405.1. Lineage (NCBI taxonomy): Eukaryota > Metazoa > Mollusca > Gastropoda > Stylommatophora > Helicidae > Cepaea > Cepaea hortensis. Next base: position 122,212 of record CAWUFQ010000520.1, on the reverse strand, counting down.
CACCCGACACATAGCTGTTTTGGTTTGATAAATGATATTGAAGAAAGAATTCCCACTCCAGGAGTCGTATACTCTATTCATACTCAAGGATATCAATATTTTATTCTCCACTTCAGCAAATCTATATTCAAATATTGAGCACATACTAGATTCTAGATACTGAAGTTCCATATTCAATAAATTGCTTTAGGAGATCCCTATTTTTTTCATTATTCCAGTACATATACAGTCGTTTTCACATCCAGCCTTTCCATGCTCTATTCCGCTTTCCACTCCAACAGTTCCATGTTCCACTCCCCATTCCAACAGTTCCAGGTTCCACTCTCCACTCCAACAGTTCTAGGTTCCACTCTCCACTCCAACAGTTCCACACTACACTCATGTATAGTCTTACTGTACGTAGAATATGTGAGTCAGGTCTTAGTCACATATGACTGAGCTACCGTATGACAGTAGACGGTACTACCTGCTTTCTGTCAGCGCCGAATGTTGGGCGGCGCTTACCAAACCTGACACCCCACATTGTGCCAACGGCTTCGGGCGGAAGAGCGCAATTGGGAGGGTACTAGCCTTATCCTGGTGCGAGGAAATGCAACCCAAAGACAAAATAAGTCATGGCAGGGCAGACCAGGCCCTAAGCCTTGGTTGGCAGCTGGTCTAGGATCGAAGCTCCGACAGGCGGACAGTTAGAGCATTGCTTTGCTGATCCGGCAGCTTCTGCAGCTTGTCTTGTTCCAGATGTATAGGTGTTAACTTTCCTCTGGAGTGAACTAGGCAGGCCGAGAGAGGGATCATGCTGCATGGGCAACACATGGTTTCTTTATTTTAGCCCAGGCTTTGTGCTATGGAGAGGCAATAACTCCATCCCTGGTCTTAACCGGTCTCGGAATCAAAGCGAGAGGCAACTGTTACGGGTTATAAGTCCTTGTCAGTTGGCGTAGACATGGGGCGCCACGCGTTGCCTCTGACGGTGGGAGACACCTACAGGTGTCACTGATCAGCTACCGCCCGCCTCAAGCTGGGCAGCCCACGGCCAATTGGGTGCTGATCCGCCACAGCCTGCCTGCTTCAATGGGTGCTTGAGGTTAGGACAAAATCTGAATCGCAGGCTGTAAAACCAATGCACCAGGTACCAATAAAAAGAATAATAGAAATCTCAAGCTACGGCTTGCAACCTGGAACGTGAGAACCATGTGTCCAGGATTTTCCACTGACTTGACAAATATTGACGATGTGAGAAAAACGGCTGTGATTGATGCTGAACTCAATTGTCTTAACATTGATATTGCTGGCCTGCAGGAGACTCGCCTCGCTGAGGAAGGGTCACTCAGGGAAAACAATTACACCTTTTTTTGGAAGGGAAGAGGGCGGGCAGAAAAAAGGCAACACGGTGTGCTTTGCAGTGAAGAATTCGCTACTGGGAATGATTGATATCCCAGCTGGAGGTAATGAAAGATTATTATCACTGCGCTTGGCAACCTCTTGTGGATTTGCCACCATTCTCACTGCATATGCACCGACACTCACTTCCTCTGATGATGTGAAGGATACGTTCTATGAGCAGCTAGACTCTGCGATCAAGGCAGTTCCAAAATCCGACTACATTTATATGCTCGGTGATTTCAATGCTCGTGTGGGCAAGGACTCAAGTTCATGGCCAGTGTGCCTTGGAAAATACAACATCGGTCGCATGAATGATAATGGGCAAAGGCTGCTGGAGCATTGCACTAGAAATGACCTATGTATTACAAACTCCTTTTTTTAAAACAAAAGAGATGCATAAGGTCACATGGAAACATCCAAGATCCGGCCATTGGCATCAGCTGGACTTCATTATCACACGGAGACAACATCTGAACCATACATCATTAACTCGAAGTTACCACAGTGCTGACTGTGATACAGATCATTCTTTGGTTGTTGCAAGGGTTAGACTGAGACCAAAGAGAATCTACACAGCTAAACACAAGTCTAGCCCCAGGATTAATATTATTAACACTCACGATCCTGGAAAGTGCTTTGCATTTCAACAGCAACTTGAGGACGCTTTCAATGATACATCAGACAATTGTATAGTAAATGATAAATGGAGTAAACTTAAGGAAACTATTTATAAAACAGCGGTAGGGGTTTACGGCACTGTGGATCATAAAAGGCAGGACTGGTTTGCGGCAAACAGCCAGATACTGCAGCCCTTGATTGATAAAAAGAAGATAGCTCTCTTAAGAAACAAGGAAAGACCAACGCGTAACACTCTGAGTGAGCTGAAGCAAGCGAGGAAGGATGTACAAAAGGCTGCCAGGCAGTGTGCGAATGACTATTGGATCAAGTTATGTGAGTCCATTCAAATCGCAAGTGATAAGGGAAACATCAGAAGCATGTATGAAGGGATAAAGAAAGCCTGTGGTCCAAGGATCAAAAGAAGTGCACCGCTGAAAACCTTGACTGGAGAAATCATCACTGATAAGAAACAGCAGATGGATAGATGGGTCGAGCACTATTTAGAGATTTACTCAAGTGAGACCAAGCTAGCGGATGATGCCCTCAACGCCATAGAGGCCCTGCCAACTATTGACCACCTGGACACACTTCCCACTATAACAGAAGTTAAGTGTGCTATAAATGAGCTTGCATCTGGCAAGGCTCCAGGTAGGATGGGATTCCAATAGAGGTGATCAGGAGTGGGCAAGACACCCTCGCTCTACAGATCCACCAGCTAATAGAGCTATGCTGGCGAGAAGGACAAGTCCCACAGGATTTCAAAGATTCAAACATCATAACGCTGTACAAGAACAAGGGAGATCGGAGCCACTGCAACAATTATAGGGGTATCTCACTTCTATGTATTGTTGGGAAAGTATTTGCCAGAATTGTCCTGCGCAGACTTCAAGTCCTGGGAGATCAAGTCTACCCCGAATCACAGTGCGGCTTCCGTCAGAACCGGTCTACCAATGATATGATATTCTCATTGCGACAGATGCAAGAAAAATGCCGGGAACAAAATCAGCCACTGTTTATTGCCTTCATCGACCTCACAAAGGCATTCGATTTGGTCAGTCGTGAGGGTCTGTTCAAAGCACTAAAGAAGATTGGCTGTCCACCAAGTCTTCTGTCCATTGTGGAATCGTTCCACACAGGCATGAAGGGTATAATCAAGTTTGATGGCTCAACTTCAGAAGAGTTTGAAATCAAGAGTGGAGTTAAGCAAGGTTGTGTACTAGCCCCCACCCTCTTTGGGATATACTTTTCACTTCTACTGAAATATGCCTTTCGTGATCAGGATGACGGTATATACATTCACTCACGCTCAGATGGTGGCCTCTATAATGCTCAGAGATTGAATGCCAAGACCAAAATTAGCAGGGTACTAATCAGAGAGTTGCTTTTTGCGGATGATGCTGCGATTACGACCCACTCTGAGGAAGAACTACAACATCTACTATCTGCATTCTCCAATGCTTGTTCTGAATTTGGTTTAACAATTAACAAAAAGAAGACACAGAATATGTCACAAGGTGCACATGGTGTACCATCAATCTTTATTGACGACGCCGAACTGGAGATAGTAGACCATTTTACATATCTAGGATCAGAGGTAAATAGCAAATTATCCCTCGATCAGGAAATCAACATCATGATTGGCAAGGCAGCAACAACAATGAACACGTTAGCAAAAAGAGTCTGGGAGAACAGGAAGCTTACTGCCAAAACAAAAGTCCTCGTCTACCAAGCCTGTGTCCTTGGTACTCTTCTTTATGGCAGTGACAACTTACTCACGCCAAGAGAAACGTTTAAACAGCTTTCATATGCGGTGTCTGCGAAGAATACTTGGTATTAAGTGGCAAGACAAAATCACAAATACTGAAGTATTTGAAAGATCAGGTTGTGTGACAGTGTATTCCATGCTCAGTCTTCGTAGACTTAGATGGATAGGACACGTTAGGAGGATGGATGATGGTAGAATACCAAAGGACATCTTTTTTGGTGAATTACAGACGGGTAGGAGATCTCAGGGTCGGCCTCTACTGCGATACAAAGATGTGTGTAAGCGGGACATGATTGATACAGGCATTGATAATGCACAATGGGAGCACGTCGCCGCTGAACGTGTTGCATGGAGGGCAACTATCAGAAATGGAATAAAGACAAAGGAGAAAATGATTGCAGATAAAGCACACACAGAGCGTGAGAGACGTAAGATGGTGCAAAATGGTGGAAATGACCATGTTTTCACATGCACCTACTGTGGGCAAACATTTGCAGCAAGAATTGGCCTTACCAGCCACATTCGCCACCGCCATGGATCGTTGTTATTAAGCCTTTTTGAAGCACAATGTACCAAACTATCGTCTGTCAAGACGGAAAGGTGCCAATGTAAACGTAGAATATAATATTCGCATCGAATCAATCAGTCAGTCAGTCTCCCAGTCAATAAATCAACGAAGAATCATTTAATCTATCGAGTCCTTCCATCAGTCAATCAATCAGTGCAATAGTTTGCAGGTGTGATGCACTTGTTGCTGTCATCCTCAACAGCTTTCTAGGGACAGATAATCACCAGGTTTCCTCACACATTATGGCCACACAATCATCATATGACTGGACAGCACCGTCGTATCCAAACATGTCCTCAGACTCGATCTTCCCCTGTGATTTCTTCGGCGCCGCCCGCTGGGTGGTCCCTGCAGTAGAAACTTCTGGAGTGTCATGTCCGCCGTTTGTTATGGAATAGAAAAAGAATCAGTTGAACAGGCATGATTATGATTATAGAGATACTCTAGTCCAGTCGTTCTCAACCGGTGGGTAATTATCGGCCCTCCACCCCCACCCCCCCCCCCCCCACACAGGGAGGAATTTTAGGGTTTCCAAAAAGGGGGGGGGGGATTAAGATTATTTAAAGATCGGGTTACTATAAGAACCGATTACTTGATATTGTGTTTTCCCTCCATAATTTACTGTTCTGTACTTCTAGCCCTTATGACATTCGTTTTATAGTGTAAGTAGACCCGCAAATGACGTTTTATGTAGACGTAGACTTTTTCTAGTAATGTAGCTTCCATTTTTGCGAATACTGTTTAGAGGTGGGGGGGGGGGGGCATATGGAGGAAATACGAAAAAAAAGTGGGGGGGGGGAGGGTCTTGACGTTCCGAACATATAGTGAAGTGGTGCATGGACCAAAAAAAAAAGGTTGAGAACCACTGCTCTAGACGTTAAACAAAACTACGCATCTTAACTAAGAGTACGACCAGCAGCTAAACATGTCCAAACAATAGCTACTCTACAGGCTGTTACAATGTAGCCATTCATCCAGTGTACAAGGTAATGGTAGTCTAGCGCGACACGACGATCGGTAATATAAAGTTCGATGTTGCTGTCACCTAATAACAACTGTAGAAAACACCAACTACATTTACCTGCCATCCCACAGAACTGTTTGGCTTACTTATTGGCTCACCCTCGAATTTCCTCTCATAACTTGCCCAAACAATTTGGACTGCCAACATCTAATTTTTTAATCAGTTTACAGTGTTAATTTTATGTTTTTCGTACGACTTGGTCATTGGTTTTTCTGTCTATCCATGGTATACTTTGTATTCTCCTCAGATACCATATTTTGATAGCCATAAGATATGTTTTCAACTTGACTACGCACACACACACACACACACACACACACACACATGCATACATACACGCAGGCAGGCAGGCAGGCAGGCACGCACACACGCACACACGCACACACGCACACAAACACACATATACGTACGTACGTATACGGAACCACGCACACCCATCAATCCATCCATTCATGCACCGCCCACCCGTCAGCCCGCCGGCCCGCACGTACGCACGCATTCATTCTTTACACACACACACACACACACAAGTCCGTCAGTCCGTCCTCCCAGGCAGGCAGGCAAGCAGCCCCCCCCCCCCCCCCCCACGCACGCACACATACACACACACATACATACATACATACAGACAGACAGACAGACAGACGGGCAGGCAGGCAGGCAGGTAAGCAGGCAGGCACCCAGGCAGGCAGGCAGGCAGGCAGGCAGGCAGACAGGCAGACAGGCAGACAGACAGGCAGACAGACAGACAGGCAGGCAGGCAGGCAGGCAGGCAGGCAGGCAGGTAAGCAGGCAGGCACCCAGGCACCCAGGCAGACAGGCAGGCAGACAGGCAGACAGACAGACAGGCAGACAGACATCTAAGAAACGTGCTACAGTTAGTCAGCCTTCAGTCTCCCCTACGTCAGTCTAAAAGTACAAACGTTACTGGTGATCCTTGACCTGTGACTTTATCGCTGTATACACATCTAAAACACAACACACATCACACAACTGGTGTCTACACACCTGGCAGAGTGGGCTGGACCTTGCAGAGATCTTTCCGTGACAGAGAAATGTAGTCATTGGACTCGGAGAGTGAGTCACCGTGTGCGTCAGACTTGGTTGTCTGTCGTCGCCTGTGAACACAGAGTCATTTAATATTAACTGATTATCTGTCGTGTGCTAGTCTACTGTCACATTGGAACGATTTTGGCACCCGTGTGCCAGAAGGATGTTTCAGTATAAACAGTGCTTTATTGGTTCTGTTTCTTTTATTCTCCACAAGTTTTAGTGACCGTAATTTAAAATTCACAAACCCGGAACATGTCTCTGCCAACATTGTAAGGCCAGACGTGTGTCTCCAGTGTTATTTTCTGAGACAGCGATGCTTATGCAGTTTGTTTTGGTTTGTTTTCTTGACATGGCAACGCCTTCTAGTATGGGTCCTCGTAGACGTACATCAGTTCGAGCTAGATTGTTGTTCGAAACGGTTTTAGTTAAAATCATATGATTGAATGTTGGTTGTGTTTGTGTCTGCTATATTCTGTGGATGTGAATGACTATGTTGAGTTCACTTCATGATCCTGCTCTGCTCTATTTAGTCCTATAAATGAATGTTATTATCTACCATGTCTGTGTTAAAATCATTACTTTAATGCATGGACGTTATTTATAAGTTTTATTTTAATTGCAGACATCGATGCAAAACTAATGCAGACAGACAGACAGACAGACAGACAGACAGACAGGAGGATGGATGGGAGGATCGATAGATTGACACAGCGAGAGAGAGAGAGAGAGAGAGAGAGAGAGAGAGAGAGAGAGAGAGAGAGAGAGAGAGAGAGAGAGATATTACATGTACGTTTCAAATGGATACATTACAGATAGAAGAACTAGTGTAGCATCACGGACATAAGAACATTGTACTACATTGCATGGTGACCGCACATTGATACATTTCTACCACGTGGTTAAATATGTTGCATGTTGAATCTTGACAATAGAGTCAGAGTGGTAGATACACCAAGGCAAGATCAGACGGACACATTAGCAGATTGCAAATGATACCATTAATATTGGGACTCTTCGCTGGTTGTTGAAGTACGGATCGTTCAGCAGCGACTTCCGCCAAAGATAGCAGTCCTGCCTTGTGCCTTGGATGACCGGAGTTTTGTTTTCTGGTTGTAGTGATGTTGGTATACCCAACATGAACAGTAGATGTGTCATTAGATGGCATCAGAACCAGGTCAAGGCTGTGTCCATTGTACTTGAAGGGACACTAAACCATGGGCTGTCCGTTGTGAAGATCAATTTCCCTCACACATGAATACCTCCATAGATGATCATACACCACACACACAGAGTCTGAGCAAAGTGCACCAACCCTATAGCAATAGCAGTAATTCACATATGTGCGTGAGTGTTTGCGTGTGTTAGTGTGCGTGTTGATGTGTGTGTGTGTGTGTGTTTGCATGTGTTTGTGTGTATGTTGGTGTGTGTGTGTGTGTGCGTGAGTGTGTGTTTGTGTGTCTGTGTGTAAGTATGTGAGTGCGTGGTTGTGTCTCCGTGTTATTGTGTATGTGTATGTGTGTGTAATAAATCACACGTGGTGCAAATGTGTAGATTGCGTGTGTGTGTGAGTTAGTGAGTGTGTGTGTGTGTGTGTGCGCGCGCGCGCGTGTGTGAGTGTGTGTAAACGTCCCAATACGGCCTGTGATTGGTCTCGCGGCTTATAGTCAAAGGGAAACCACCGAGCGATTTCTCGCCGGAGGGACCCAAGTAGCTGACTGGCCTCCCTTTAACCCATCGTGAATCGTCTAGAATATTCTAGATCAGCAAACTCTTGCTCAGGGTTTCTATGCAGTTAGGAGCCGCCGAACTGACAGTCCGAGTCGCTTAGAGTGTAAGCAGAGTTCGATTTCGGGCTAACAACCAGGCCAGTTTAAGTGCAGCTGTGTTATTTGCAGGACGTCTGTGGTAGTTGCTGAGAGAGCCGTATAAATGGCAATTAAAGAGGCCCTACAGTTACGCTCAGAAAGCAATGTCAAACTACTGAGCGTAATCTTGCCAAGAAATCAACAGACAGCTGAAAGATGCTGTTGTTGACAGCGATGTCCTGTAAAGGATATGCAAAAAAAAAAAAAAAAAACCCACAAAAAACAACAACCAGTTTCCACACCAGTTAACAAAGTGGCTTCCTTGCTATAAATGTAATTGTATTATTGTTATAGTAGTTTGGTGTCGAGGTGATTGCGCGTCCGAGTGATCCACGTAGGCGTCGTGTAAAGTTATCTCATGCATATTAACAAGACCTGATTTAGTGGGACATAGCCGAAATTGGGTGTGGGCAGGATGGCTTCGCAATCCATGATTAAATCGCACCCAATACGCTAGCAGCTATAAGATAGTCACGTAAGAAGGGAAAATGTAAACCCAGGGAATTCAGGCCTTTAAAAAAGAATATATGCATGGCCTGGTTTCATGATAGTAATCGTCGGATGGAGTCGGCGTGGCGGATAGGTGCGACGAGCACATCCGGGGAACAAGGCGGACGACGGGGCTAGTCAGGACGACACCTAAAGTCGATCAAGTGATACCTCGATCGACAGGTGAGGGGGGGGGGGCGGCAAACGATTGTGTTTGCGAGTGTCGTCAGAAGTGTCGGACAATCGTGGGGATGATGAAGGCCTTCTCCGTAATTTCGGACGGCTACTGGATTTTCTTTTTCCACTTTCCTCTTAACTGTCCTGTGTCTATTTAGTCCTTGAGGGGGAACACTAGGAATTAATATTAGTTATTCCTGATGAGGACAGTGAGCGAAGTGAAACCGAGGGGGCAGATAACCTTACGTAATTTCTACTGCTGTTCCAGTGACCAGTCACACAGTTCTAACTACTCACCTGATTAGAAAGTGGTGAGAGAACGGGGTTTAATATCACCTCTACATGGAGGCCAGACCATGTATTTAAACAAGGATGAAGCTTACCTGCTACATGGAGGTGGAAACCCATGTATTTACCTGACAATGGCAGTTGACTAGAATGGAGGTACTCCGGTCCCACAGGGAAGACGGGACAAAGCTGGATATCTTAGAAGTGTCAGGGTCTTGTATGTAAGGAATAGTGTAATTGCCTGTATGTAAGCAAGAGTCAGTGTAAGCAATAGCTGAGGTCAAGGGCAGTAGGAGACATCACGGCTTGGCTAACGGACGGTCAGGCGAGAAGCCCGTGGACAGACCCATGTGACGTGGGAAGGTCAAGGAGGACGGAGGCAGTGTGTGTGAGACAGCGGATAGAGACGGACGTGTGGAGAATAGCGAGTGATAGAACGATCAAACGATAGTGTTTGTGACGGATAGATGAGATGAACGTTGTGTATTGATATTCGAGGAATGTACTAACTGTGATATGTGCGGGATGATGTGAGACTGTGATTGCGAATGGTCATACGGGCGACAGTGTAAATATCGCCCATGTAGACGTGAGCGAGCGTTTGGCTGCCTGTGTCGAACGAGTGTTTAAGCGTGAAGTGAGACCATAGTGTTATCATGTAATATAATGTAATAAAGGTTGTTCAGGAGATAGCTCCTGCGAGTTTCCGATTGTAGTCATGTGGTATTAGTATATGTGTTGTAGATGTTGTAATTTGCCTGTCTAAGTCCAGTGAGCTAGAAGGAGAAGATAGTTAGGACTCTGACAGGTAAAATGGTGTCAGAAGTACACACGAACCACATACCCAAGTGCACACAATGGATAATTCTCCTCGCACTACTCATAGTAACACAGATGACATTATTCATGACAAACCATCTAACCTCAATACTTACATCATTACTGGTGAACCAAAGTTTGTTGTTATCATGGATAAGCACTATGTCAAATCAACTCACACACATACTTATGCTGAACAAAGGAAAACATCAGTCGGTGGAATTACTGACAAAAATCAGCAACAAAGTACCCTACATATTTTGGAAAATATACACAAATTGCAGAACAGTGTACAAACATGCACGATTACAGTTCAAAACGACACATGGTGTATTATTATTATTATTATTTGAACTATTTGATGTATACACACATGTACGAGTGCAGGTTTGGAGATAGCACTCAAAATGATCTCAAAATTAAATTTGTAAATACCCACCCGGCGGAACATTAATTTCAACCTTAACCCACTTTATATCCTTAGATCGAGTATCTCCAGAATTGCCTTGTCTGCTGTACGACTCCAGCGCTATGATACTAGCACACTTCATTGTATATACCAACATAAAAGTTCCTTCAACGTGAAAAGTTTCATCGGCAGAACAGTAAGACTCAACATTGGATTCCAAGTATCTAACAGTAAGCTATACCCATATTGACTTCGTTTCAAACGAGTATCTACAGAGTCCACATTTTGAAATCGACCAACAACAACAAGAACGTCACAAGTACAGACATTCATTTCCAGTGATCAGTTTAATGAACCAGATGCCAACCTACGAACTATGGCAAAGACAGTCACAGACAGACGCACCATGGCCACACTCATAAGTAAGGCCACCGAACTTAAAACATTAATACATATGTTACAGGTGTGAATTCCAATAATTTTACAGAACGGACTTACATTGTCCAAACTTGGTGCAAAGTCTTAATCACTATACAGAAGAAAGGACAATATCATGGTATATATACAGAGTACTTCAATAATCGGTTGACAAGGAAGAAACGCCAAACATTCCGGCGCCGCTATGAACATTGAACACCAGTAATTTAATTACGTTTGCACAATTTTCACAAGACAAGAACAGTATCCTATAAGTGCATAAAGGCAGCGACGATGAACATTTTATTGTAAATTTATTAATTGTATGGCATCCAATGCCTAATTTTAGTATTATATTAGTTTGTTTTGTTAGAATGTGATATGTACATATAAGCGTAAGTACAGCTGTGAAAGGTATAAGTTGTAATGCTGAGAATCAACGCCTGGCAATCCCAATGCGCGAGTGTTACCAAACTTGCCTTCGCGTATGGTGGATAGCCCGACGAATGACGCTTAGCAATAGTGGTACAAAAGTAACATCATAATATTGTAACAAGAAGGAACATACCAACAGTGATATACCAACAAAAGAGATTAATAATGACTCTCCAAAACAGTAAACGAGGTGTGCCCGAAAACGTGAACAAGTCACGGTCTGACATAAGAAGAGGTAAGGGGGACTATTACATACATGAAGTATATTCGAACCATGACCACAACATTGACATAGCGTGCTCATAAAGAGAATCGATTAGGGTGCATTAAATAGAGACGAGGGGGACCACGTCTGAATAGAGAGAAAATCTAAGAATGCTGTAAGAGGATGTTGTAGCCTTATTCCAGGCGTGAATCAATGGAGAATCCTTAAACCAGCATAGCCACAATAACTATGAGATGATAGTACACAGTGAATCGATTGGGAAACATGAACAGAATGTAATGTCACGGAGTGGGGATTAAATAATATAACGAGTTATGGCAAGTAGACCCAACCAGAACATTTGCCAGACCACGACAAAACGTTGATAGAAACCTCAGTACTGAAAAAGAGAGAACAATAGTTATAGTTAATCTCGGAAAAGACCAGAGTAGAAAGGGACGCAAGGGTATACTGATGATCATACAGTCCCCTGACAATGTTAAAAAGATGTACCAAGAACAACAGCAGAATGTGTCACATTTCCAAGAGAAAGTGCCACATTGTTTGTGCGGGGGGAGAGTGTCAGGGTCTTGTATGTAAGGAATAGTGTAATTGCCTGTATGTAAGCAAGAGTCAGTGTAAGCAATAGCTGAGGTCAAGGGCAGTAGGAGACATCACGGCTTGGCTAACGGATGGTCAGGCGAGAAGCCCGTGGACAGACCCACGTGACGTGGGAAGGTCAAGGAGGACGGAGGCAGTGTGTGTGAGACAGCGAATAGAGACGGACGTGTGGAGAATAGCGAGTGATAGAACGATCGAACGATAGTGTTTGTGACGGATAGATGAGATGAACGTTGTGTATTGATATTCGAGGAATGTACTAATTGTGATATGTGCGGGATGATGTGAGACTGTGATTGCGAATGGTCATACCGGCGACAGTGTAAATAAGTGTTTAAGCGTGAAGTGAGACCATAGTGTTATCATGTAATATAATGTAATAAAGGTTGTTCAGGAGATAGCTCCTGCGAGTTTCCGATTGTAGTCATGTGGTATTAGTATATGTGTTGTAGATGTTGTAATTTGCCTGTCTAAGTCCAGTGAGCTAGAAGGAGAAGATAGTTAGGACTCTGCAGAAGGTTTCGCAGATATCTGGGATTGAGATCCCAGAAAGAAAGGAGGAGTGAGAAGAACAGAGAAGTGTTCGGCAGAGTCGTGGAATATCCCTCTAGTGGAGTCATAGCGCCTAATACTGATGCTTAAACTTCATGAAATGAATGACTGAGACTTTTACAGGAGAAGTCTGCACCTCGCCTATGACTGACCGACGGGACTTGTCCGAGCTGCATCCCAGTCTTGAGTGAGGAAGATTTTCCGGAAGCTGACCGACAGATGAGAGTCCAGGCTCATCCCAGTCTATAGTTGTTCCGCCTGATCCTAGAAGGTTGGCCTTGAGAATGTCTCCCCCGGTGGCTGGGAATTGTACCATCATGACGTACTTGTGTGGCTTCCACTGCCTGATTCACAACATATCTGTTTCTGTTAGAAGTGCACGTCCTACCCGAAGCCAGCACGCCTCTTATGCTGAATAATTCACAACATTATGTCTTCATGGGCAGAGATCACTACAATAGTACTGAATCAGAAATCACTAAAATAGAGCTGCAGCACAAATCACTACAATAGTGTTGTAGCACAAATCACTACAATATGATGTAGCACAAATCACTACAATAGTGCTGTAGTACAAATCACTACAATAGTTCTGTAGCACAAATCACTACAATCGTGATGTAGCACAAATCACTACAATAGCGCTGTAGCACAAATCACTACAATAGTGCTGTAGCACAAATCATTACAATAGGGCTCTAGCACAAATCACTACAAGTGTGCTATAGAACAAATCACTACAGTAGTGCTGTAGCACAAATCACTACAATAGTTATGTAGCACAAATCAATACAATAGTGCTATAGGACAAATTACTACAACAGTGCTGTAGCACAAATCACTACAACAGTGATGTAGCTCAAATCACTACAATAGTGCTGTAGCACAAATCACTACAACAGTGCTGTAGCACGAATCACTACAATAGTGCTGCAGCACAAATAACTACAATAGTGCTGTAGCAAAAATCATTACAATAGTGCTCTAGCAGAAATCACTACAAGTGTGCTATAGCACAAATCACTACAATAGTGCTGTAGCACAAATCACTACAACAGTGATGTAGCACAAATCACTACAATAGTGATGTAGCACAAATAACTACAACATTGCTGTAGCACAAATCACTACAACAGTGCTGTAGCACAAATCACTACAATAGTGCTCTAGCACAAACCACTACAATAGTGCTGTAGCACAAATCACTACAACAGTGCTGTAGCACAAATCACTACAATAGTGCTGTAGTACAAATCACTACAATAGTGCTGTAGCACAAATCACTACAATAGTGCTGTAGCACAAATCACTACAACAGTGCTGTAGCGCAAATCACTACAATAGTGCTGTAGTACAAATCACTACAATAGTGCTGTAGCACAAATCACTACAATAGTGCTGTAGCACAAATCACTACAACAGTGCTGTAGCATAAATCACTACAATAGTGATGTAGCACAAATCACTACAATAGTGCTGTAGAACAAATCACTACAACAGTGCTGTAGCACAAATCACTACAATAGTGCTGTAACACAAATCACTACAATAGTTCTGTAGCACAAATCACTACAACAGTGATGTAGCACAAATCACTACAATAGTGATGTACCACAAATCACTACAATAGTGCTGTAGCACAAATCACTACAACCGTGTTGTAGCACAAATCACTACAATAGTGCTGTAGCATAAATCACTACAATAGTGCTGTAACACAAATCACTACAACAGTGCTGTAGCACAAATCACTACAACAGTGCTGTAGCACAAATCACTACAATAGTGTTGTAGTACAAATCACTACAATAGTGCTGTAGCATAAATCACTACAATAATGCTGTAGCACAAATCACTACAATAGTGATGTAGCACAAATCACTACAATTGTGCTGTAGCACAAATCACTACAATAGTGCTGTAGCACAAATCACTACAACAGTTAATTATATCACGTCCAGCAGTATGTATACATGACATGGCAACCTACCTCCAGAAGACAACAGCAACCACCACAAGCACCAGCACGCCAACACCGCCAACCATGGGGACAGCAACAATAGCAGCTACATTCCCGTTGTCATTACTGGACAGCTCTGGGGAAGATACAATATTGACACGTGACATGTGTGTCTCTGTGTGTGGCTGTAGAAACAGCCACATGGCCACATGTATGTATGTTACTAAAGAAACAGCCATCCAAAGTCATGTTTCAGTTATGTGTTATTGTGTCTGTGTGTGTGTGTGTATGTGTATGTGTGTGTGTGTGCACAAAAGCATGTGTATTTATATGGGTGTATACGCGCTAGTGTGTGTGTGTGTGTGTGTCTGATGCAGGTTGCATGTGGGTGTGCCTGATATGTGTTGTGTGTACAAAAAAAAACGATGTACAGAAATTACATAATGAGCTAGAACAGTTGCAGGATGAGATGGAAGCGGTCCGCCAGTCAGCTAACAGTGGCCACAGTTTTGGATATAACTACAGACAGGTATACGAAGGGAACATTTTAAACTGCAAGCTATTCGAACGAGCTAGAACAACACATTGGCCATAGCCTCTTAATCCTCATTGTCTATGTTTTCTTGCCTGTCAGTCTACATTCTGTGAAGCAGTTCACGTGTCTGTCTAAGTTATGCGAGCATTATGCATGCCAATCTACGTTCTTTGAAGTATATTGCCTGACACTCTGCGCTCTGTGATGCATTTCACCTGTCAATCTACGTTCTGTGAAGCTTTTCACCTGTCAATCTACTTTCTATGAAGTATTTCACCTGTCAGCCTACGTTGTGCGGGGCACTATAATTAAAATGCGCTGTTCGATGTGAGCAGTGCCATGACACTCATCACTGACAGTCTTAAGCCCAGTTCTTCCCCGCGGAGTCCCAACACCACCACTCTTCCCCTTCATGTATCTATTCCTCGCGGTGTACCAATTCCATAGTTTTATGTATGATTATATTTCATATTATTATTTTTACTGCCACTTGATTTTAACATGTGCTATATGCACTGCTTATTTCATCATGTTTATGTCAATGGTATTAATTATCTTAATGAATTGTTTCACTATTATTTTACGACACACAATGTATATGTATACATTTTTAGGGGGTTAATTTTCATCATATTCCCAGCTGTTTTACCCATTTTGTGTGTGTGAGAATGCTCATGATAATCGTCGGTGTAATTGGTAAAGTGTGGGCGTTTTTTTCTTCTTCATATTAGTTTTTAGTGACTACTAGCTGACACGGCCCGGCTTCGCCCAGACTCTGGTGGGGAGCATCTCATTTAATTCATATAAGTAGTCATATAAGCTCCCGTTCCCGACTGTCTGTCTGTCTGTCTGTCTATCTATCTGTCTGTCTGTCTGTCTGTCTGTCTGACCCGGCCCAGCCCATGGTGGAGAGCATCTCATTTAAATCATATAAGTAGTCATATAAGATCCCGTTCCCGACTATCTGTATGTCTGTCTGTCTTGGGTAAATGGAGGAGGGAGGAGGAAGAGGGAGGTGGAGGAGGGAAGAGGAGGGAGGAGGAGGGAGGAGGAGGGAGGAGGAGGGATTAGGAAGAGGAGGGAGGAGTAGGGTGGAGGAGGAGGGGGAGGAGGAGGGAGGAGGAAGAGGGAGAAGGAGGGAGGAGGAGATCGCAGGAGGAGGAGGAGGAGGGAGAGGGAGGAGGAGGGAGGAGGAGGAGAGAGTAGGCGGAGGGAGGAGGCGGAGGGAGCAGGAAGAGGGAGGAGGAGGAGGGAGGAGAAGGAGGAGGGAGGAGTAGAGAGTGGGAGGAGGGAGGAGGCGGAGGGAGGTAGAGGGAGGAGGAAGAGGGAGAAGGAGGAGGGAGGAGAAGGAGGGAAGAGGATGAGAGGGAGGAGGAGGAAGAGGGAGGAGGAGGAATGAGGAGGGAGGAGGTAGAGGGAGGAGGAGGAGGAGGGAGGAGGATAGAGGAGGAGGGATGAGGAGGAAGAGGGAGGAGGAGGAATGTGAAGGGAGGAGGAGGGAGGAGGTAGAGAGAGGAGGCGGAGGGAGGAGGAGAATGGAGGAGGAGGGATGAGGAAGAGAGGGAGGAGGAGGGGGAGGAGGAGGGAGGAAGAAGGAGGAGGGAGGAAGACGGATGAGGGGGAGGAGGGAGGGGTAGGAGGGGGAGGAGGAGAAGGGAGGAGGAGGAGGGAGCAGGGGGAAGGAGGAGGAGGAGGGAGGAGGAAGAGAGAGGAGGGAGGAGGAAGAGAGAGGAGGGAGGAGGAAGAGAGAGGAGGGAGGAGGAGGGAGGAGGAGGAGTAGGGATGAATAGGAGGGAGGAGAAGGGAGGAGGAGGGATTAAGAGAAAGAGGGGGGAAAGGGGAGAAGGAGGAGGGAGGAGGAAGAGGGATGAGGAGGGAGGAGGAAGGAGGAGGGAGGAGGAGGAGGAGGGAGGAGGAGGAGGGAGGATGATGAAGGAGGAGGAGGAGGAGGGAGGAGGGTGAAGGAGGAGGAGGAGGGGGAGGAGGGAGGGGGAGGAGGAGGGAGGAGGAGAACGTAGGTGGGGGAGGATGAGAAGGGAGGAGGGAGAGGGAGGAGGAGAGAGGAGGAGGGAGGAGGTGGAGGGAGAAGGAGGAGGGAGGAAGGGGTAGAAGGAGGAGGGAGGAGAAGGAGGGGGAGGAGGAGGAGGAGGAATGATGAGGAGGGAGGAGGTAGTAGGATGATTGATTGCCATCCCAACAGGTTAATATGTTATCGCGGACCTCAGAGAGAACTGTCTATGTAGAAGACCATTTCCTGGACGTACGTATTTTGGGAGGGGGAGGAGGGAGGAGGAGGAAGAAGAAAAAAAAACTATGACAGTGGGCTGCACTGGAATGAAAGGAAGGCGTGTAGAAAATTTCATCTCAATCGGATGGGCCGTTCGCGAGCGCATAAAGGACAGACATACGGACAGACGGACAGACGGAGATCCTTTTTTATATATAAGATGTGTGGCAGCGTGTATGTGTCTAGATGTGTGTATGTGATGGGTGGATGGATGTGTTTATATGTGTCCATGTGTGGTGTGTATATGTGTGCGTATGAGTGGGTATGTGTGTGTACATGTGTATGAGTGTGTATGTATGTGTATGTGTGTATGTTTGTGTATGTGTGTGTATGTTTGTGTGTACGTGTATATGTGCGCATGTGTGTATATGAGTGTGTTTGCATGTATGTGTGTATATATGTTAATGTGTGTACGTAGGTGCACGTGCTTGTATTGTGTTGATGTGTATTTGTATTTATGTGTGTATGTGTGTTTATGTGTCAACATGTGTGTATGTGTTTGAATGATGCATGCGTGGGTGTATGTTTGTGTGTTTGTGTGATGTATACATGCTTGTATGTATATATGTTTAAGTGTGTATATGTGTGTATAGGTGTTGTGTGTGTATGTGTGTGTGTGTACGTGAGTGTGTATGTGTGTGTATTTGTATGTGTATGTTCGTGTATTATGTGTATATGTTTGTGTGTGTATGAGTTCACGCACGCTCTATATGCGTGGGAGTGTGTATTTGCGTGTTATTGAGTGTGTGCATAACTGTGAGAGTTTGTGCAAATGATGTATGTATGCAGGTATGTATGTGTGTGTTTATGAATGTGTGTGTGTGTGTGTTTGTTTGTGTGTACGCGTGTCTGCCTGTCTCATAACATGGTCATATACTTTGCTAACGTTTACATAAACCATCTGACAATGTTGTTTTCCTATGTGAAAGTAACATTCACAATTTATGCCCTAAAGATGAGTGATTGGAAGGGCCAAAAGTAAGATGGGCGTGCGTTCCCAATTTGTGACCCTTTGAAAATAAAGTTCGTTCGTTCGTTTGATCGTTAGTTCACGCATATATTCAAGCACTAGCACTCTTCCCCGTTCTGCATCTATTCCTCGCTGGGTCCCTACACCAGCACTCTTCCCCTTCTGTATCTATTCCTCGCTTGTTATCTATACCAGCACAGTTCCCCTTTCGGCAGTTATTCCTCGCTGGGCCCAGTGTATATTAAACGCTATTCCCATGTAGGGTTCACGGCCCACTAACTTACACACCCACACAGATGACAACATACGTGTATGTACATAAACGGTTTTACCACAACTATACATGTACTATCTGCATACAGATAAAACTACTATGGAGAAACAAATATACATTAATGGGGGAAAATTGGAGGTGGTGGAAAATTTTGAATATCATGGGTCATTGACTTCCAATAACGGTGACACAATGAAAGAAATTAAACGGCGACTATCAATTGCTCTTCAAAGACTAAAACAGCTGAATAAATTATGGAGTGGGACAGACAGAACTACAAAAATTAGATTTTTAAGAGCATGCATCTTTCCCATTGCATCATATACCTGTGAGACATGGACACTTACTAAACAAGCTAAACAGCGCAAAAACGCCTTTGAATATAAATGTTATAGACGAGTTCTAAGAATATCTTGGGTAAAGAAAAGAACAAATGCATCCACACTTTAAGTATTGAGGAGGGTTGGCTATTAAAGACGATAAAACAAAGAAAATTGAAGTATTTTGGTCACTTGAAACGTCACGAAAGTTTGGAGAGAACAGTAATGGAAGGGTATATGCCTCGGAAGAGAGGAAGAGGAAGGCCAAAGAGAAGATGGGTGCAGGATGTGGCGGATGATCTCCAGATGGGTGTATCAGACGCGGGGCATCTTGCTCATGATCGAGAGGTTTTCCGGAAGGTTGTTATGGGAGCGATGTTCTGCAAAGGACATGCTACTGAATGAATGAATACATGTATTAACGATTCTTAAATAAGTATACATTCAGTAACGGTTCATCAATAACTATACATGTATTAGCGGTTCTTCGCCAACTATACATGTATTATTTTCCACAACTATATATGTAATCAGGGTTCTTCAATAACTATACACGTATTAACGCTTCTTCAATACCTATACATGTATTAACGCTTCTTTAACAACTATACATTTATTAACGGATTTCCCTCAGTTATACATGTATTAACGGTTCTTCAATAACTAAACATGTATTTATGCTTTTTCAACAAATATACATGTATTAACGGTTCTTCCAAAACTATGCATGTATTAAACGTTTTCTTAAATATAAAGGTATTAACGGTTCTTTAACAGCTATACATGTTTTAACTATTCTTTAGCACCTGTACATGTATTAACGATTCTTTAACACCTATACATTTAAAATCAATTCATTAACAACTATACACATATTAACGATTCTTTAACAACTTGACACGTATAAACGGTTCTTCAACAACTATACATTTATTAACGGTTATTAAACAACTATATATGGCTAACGGTTCTTCACCGCCTATACATGTTCAATCAACTTTCCATGTACGTAACTTAAGACAGTTTCCCACAGAGAACGATCATCATCTGTTGCGTGCAGTATGCTCGTCAAACCACCAGGGACTAGTGGCTCGTCCCTTCTTCTGTTGGGTTAATCAGTCCCAAGACTAGAATCCGGGAGTGGGGCTGTTGTTGTCTGGACGGATGTAGGAACAAGTATTGAGTGTTTTAGAACCTTAGCTGTAACAACAGCTAGCAGTACACACGGGAACCTGGATTAAAGAACGCCAGGACCACCCTGATCTATATCACTTTCTCTTCATGTAGGAAGAGAAGTCACTGACCAGGCTAATGTCATCTTAATACAGGGATGTAACTACAATATGGGACATAACGCTGTCTAATCCACATTATGGTCATTACCATGTCGGTACTAAGGGACAACAACCACATTCCTTATGATGGCAAACATACAGTGTTGTACAGACTTACTTTCAGTACAGTTGAAACCCAGGTAGCTGTTCTGACATCCATGAAGACATGTTCCATTGGTGTTGTCACAGAAATGTGCCCCAGGATCACCGTCTCTCACACAGAACTGGCTACAGACAAGCTGACACCACGGGCCATAGCTGCCCACGTCACACTCTAGAGTAAGACCACAGATTTAAGTATAGGGCAGTTCGTGGAAATCTGGGGCAAAGCTGATTAGACCACGTACTGTGGTAGAACTGCCAGACAAATGCAATGCCCAAATGGGAAACAATGTTTACATCCATTGTTACCTAAAAGGCTTTATAAATGTGTCTCATTTCCTGTGTTATCAGCTATCCATGGGAGACGAGACAATCATGACTGAAGTACTTGTTTAATGAGTTATTCATTGCATATGACCAGACAATCATGACTGAAGATATTGTTCAGTGAGTTATCCATGGGAGACCTGACACAACAGTACTTGGAAAGACCCGTCTAAGGTTGGTCTAGAGATTTTCGGTTCGCGAGTGCATTTTTCAGAAGACTCCTAGGAGTCGTCGCTGGAACTTAGGAGTTCGTGCTTTGTGTTGAGCTTTCGGCGAGTCACCCTGCGGAATGATACCAAGCCATATGGGGTAAAACCCGTGCCAATGAAGTCTTTCTAGTGAGTGCCCATTCCATCGACGATGAAATGTATTTTATTCTGGAGGTCTCTTGTGTTGGCATTCTGGCGGCGACATTATGCACAGTGTACCTGTACGGGCTGTTGGTGGGAAGCATTTTGTATGATATTTACTGGCATATGAGCGGAACATAATGGGGACGACCCGTTGCCGTGAAGTTGGAACCTCGACTAACTAACTAAGTAACTAACTAACTAACTAACCAACCAATCAACCAACCAACCAACCAACCAACCAACCAACCAACCAATCAATCAACAAATCAACCAACCAGCCAGCCAGTTACACAAGCAACCAACTAACTAACTAACTAACTAATTAACTAACTAATTAACTAACTAACCAAGATAACTAATTATCTAACTAACTAACTAACTAACTAACTAACTAACTAACTAACTAACTAACTAATTAATTAATTATCTAACTGACTAAATGACTAACTAATTAACTAACTAACTAACTAACTAACTAACTAACTAATTAATTATCTAACTGACTAAATAACTAACTAACTAATTAACTAACTAATTAACTAACTAACTAACTAACAAATTATGCAAAAGTACCATCACCTCGGGGACTCTTGTACAGAGTTTCGTGTCATCTCAATCCAGTTATCGGCGGGGTATGCAAGACCGGTGTTGGAACTAAGCATCTGATAACGGGCATGGTAAGATATAGCCTGGTCACGGCTCACCACCATGAGTATGGACAGGGAGGGATTGGTCCCAGGTTGGGAGCAGTTTCTCGAGCAGTAGTTGTATTGTAAGCAGACTACGACCCAAGGCGCAGGGGATATGTTGGTGCTGACTTTGACAGCATGGCTGAGATATCTGAGCTGATATGATTAAACAGACGTTTGCAGCAATGGTCAAACTCATATTGGTCAATATACAGACATGATGCATTTCTTGTCTGCCAGCAAGACCACATGTGGTTCTAAATCAACTTCCCATCCAGATAACTCCCAGAATTTCTCACAAAGAACGATCCTCATCTGTTCCGTGCAGTATGCTCGTCAAAACGCCAGGGACTAGTAGATAGCCCCTTCCTCTGTTTGTGTAAGCAGTTCCAAGACTAGAAAGCCGGGAGTTGGACTTTTGTTGTCTGAAGGAATGAAGGAACATGTATTGCGTGTATCAGAAGAGACATCCAGACCTCACCCCCAGCCGCAAAAATAGCTAGCACTAAAGAAACATCGGAACCTGGCTCAAAGAACGCCTAAGCCACCCTGACCTATATCGCGTTCTCTTCATGTAGGTTGAGAGTTTCACTGACCAGGCTGACG
Organism: Cepaea hortensis; assembly: GCA_963921405.1. NCBI lineage: Eukaryota > Metazoa > Mollusca > Gastropoda > Stylommatophora > Helicidae > Cepaea > Cepaea hortensis. The sequence continues at coordinate 99,767 of CAWUFQ010000520.1, read as the reverse complement.
TCATCCGTAATACAAGAATGTAATTACAATATACCTCATTAACTGGCAGTACAAGCTAGAGATATCTTGATAACTGCAGCCAAAGATTTAATTCCGACCCCCCCCCCCCCCCCCCCCCAAAAAAAAAAAAAAAAAAAAAGTAACTTAAGCCATGGATTACGTCAGATACGTAAGAATTAATAAAAAAACGAAGGGAATTGAAACATAAAGGAGGCGAATCCAGTAACAGCAGGATGAAGTATAAATCTTTAATCGAGAAATAAGAAAGAACACAAGAAAGGACAAAAACCAATACATACAAGATTGCTGTACCAGAATATAGCCATATCATAAGACTGGAAGAGATTACGAACTGTTCAAAGAAATGAAGTTATTGACATGAAATGTTCAACCTCAATTGAATGTTATCTGTGACAAGATGGGAAATACCTTAACAGAATCTAGACAAATTCTAGAAAGATGGCAGGTGTATTGCAGTGGAATGTATGATATGAGTGACAGTGAGGATATGAATTAGATACATGAACCAATGACAGCAGAGACAGAACCTGAACCCTCATTAGATGAAATTGTATGGGCTACAAAGAACCTGAAGAATGGTAAATCACTTGGGTGTGAGAAACCAGCTGAACTAATTAAAGCGGGAGGAGAAGAATGCATACACATATATCATGCATTATGTACAAAGATTTGGAAATATGGTATATGGCCAAAAGATTGGAAGAGAACTATCTTCATTCCAATACCAAAAAAGGGCAACCTGAAATTATGCACCAACTATAGAACTGTTGCCCTGATCAGTCATGTAAGTAAACTTCTACTAAAAATCATAATGGCAAGACTTCGGAAGAAAATAAAAGAAGAAATTAACTTGGTTCAAGATAGATTTAGACAAGGATGAGGAATATGAGATCACAATCTCAACATGCGTTTAATAATATAGACGTGCAGAGAATTTAATGTAAACATATTCTCATGTTTTATGGATTATTCAAAAGCATTTGACTGTGTACAACATCAGAAACTTTGGGAAATCATGAGGAATATGGGCTTTCCATCACATGTAGTACAACTCATAAGAATGCTCTATCTAGACCAACAAGCAGCGGTTAGAATAGATGGCGAGGCATCAGATTGGTTTGACATCAAGCAAGGAGTCCGTCAGGGCGGCGTGTTGTCACCCTATTTGTTTAACCTGTACGCCGAAAATATAATGAGAAATGTAAGAGATGATATAAACAGGGAGCTATATGATGCCCTAAATATCGGTGGTCATGACATACCAGAGATTCGGTATGCTGATGATACAGTATTGCTATCCACAACACAGAATGGTATAGAAAACCTAATAGCCTCAACCCAATTGAATAGTGAAAATCACAACTTATATCTTAACATAACAAACACAAAGATAATGCGAACAGATAAAACTACTATGGAGAAATAAATATATATTAATGAGTAAAAATTGGAGGTTGTGGAAAATTTTGAATATCTTGGGTCATTGATTACCAACAACGGTGACACAATGAAAGAAATGAAACGAAGACTAACAATTGCTCTTCAAAGACTAAAACAACTGAATAAATTATGGAGTGGGACAGACAGAACTACAAAAATTAGACTTTTAAGAACATGCATCTTTCCCGTTGCAACATACGCCTGTGAGACATGGACACTTACTAAACATGCTAAACAACGCATAAATGCCTTTGAATATAAATATTATAGAAGAGTTCTAAGAATATCTTGGGTAAAGAAAAGAACAAATGCATCCATACTTAACGAGCTGGACATTGAAGAAGGTTAGTTATTAAAGACGATAAAACAAAGAAACTTGAAATATTTTGGTCACTTGAAACGTCATGAAAGTTTGGAGAGAAAAATAATGGAGAGGTATATGCCTGGGAAGAGAGGCAGAGGAAGGCCAAAGAGAAGATGGGTGCAGGATGTGGCGGATGATCTCCAGATGGGTGTATCAGACGCGGGAAATCTTGCTTATGATTGAGAGGTTTTCCGGAAGGTTGTTATGGCAGCGAGGTTCTGCAAAGGACATGCTACTGAATGAATGAATGAACTACATTATGGAACATAATTATGTTTAATCCACATTACCTTTGTTTTATTATGGGACAACAAATACATACCACACGACAGCAAACATACAGTGTTGTACAGACTTACGTTCAGTACAGTTGAAGCCCTGGTAGCCGCTCTGACATCCATGAAGACATGTTCCATTGGTGTTGTCACAGAAATGTGCCCCAGGATCACCGTCTCTGACACAGAACTGGCTACAGGAAAGCTGACACAATGGGCCATAGTTATCCACGTCACACCCTAGAGTAAGACCACACATCTTAGTATATAGATAGTTTGTAACCATCCGGGGCATGGCTGATCAGACAACATACTGTGGTAGAAATACTGTTAAACGTCAATGCTTAAATTTATATAATGTTTATATCTGGTTTTATCTGAAAGGCTTTACAAATGTGTCTTACGTCATGTGTTCTCAGCTATTCCTTGAAGACCAGACAATCATGACTGAAGTTCTTGTTTGATGAGTTATCCATAGGAGACCAGACACAACAGTACATGCAAAGACCGGTCTAAGGTTGGTCTATAGATCATGAAAAGTACCATTCTCGGGGACTCTTGGACAGAGCTTCGTGTCATCTCAGTCCAGTAACATGTGGGGTATGCAAGACTGGTGCTGAAACTACGCATCTGATTACGGGCATGGTAGGATATAGCCTTGTCACGGCTCACTACGATGAGCATGGAGAGGAAAGGAATAGACCCAGGTTCGGAGCGTTTTCTCTAGAAGTAGTTGCATGTAAACATACTACGACTCAAGGCCCAGGGGATATGTTCGTGCTGAAGTTGACAGCATTGCTGAGTTATCTGATCTGTTCTGATTAAACAGACGTCTGCAGCAATGGTCAAATTCGGATGGGCAATACACTGGTTGGCGAACGGCTTGCGAACGCGGTTCGTGAGTCGGGTACCAGGCGTTCGAAGATCAGCCGGGACCGATTTGTGCAGCAGACCGTGTCGCGTTGTGTTATAACGTTCTGGTATGGGAGCCGGTGGTTCAGAAATCAATGGCAAACTACTGAACGTAACACTTGCCTAGTACATCAATACCAGCTGAAAAATGTTGGTGTTGACTGCAATAGGATTCGCAACAACAACCAAAACAAAAAACAATAAATACACTGACATGATGTATTTCTTGTCAACCATCAAGATCACATTTGGTTCTAGATTACATCTCTTCCAGCGAACTCCCATATTATCCCATATAGAATTATCATCATCATCATCCGTTCCGTGCAGTAGCTCGTCAAAACACCAGGGACTAGTGCCTCGCCGCTTCTTCTGTCGGCTTCAACATTTCTAATAGTGGAAGTGCAGTAGTTGAGCATTTGTAGTCTGAAGGGATAGTGGAACACGGAGTAACATGGAGGATCAAGGAGGAATATGGATTAACGTGTAATGAGTGTATTTGAACAGAAAGCAAGAGTTCGTCCTCATCTGCAACCACAGCTAGCACAAAACACCGGAACCTGGCCCAAAGAACACAAGAGCCACTCTGACCTACATCATGCTCTCTTTATGTAGGATGAGAGGTTTACTGACCAGGCTAACGTCATCTCTAATACAGGGATGTAACTACATCGTAGATAATAAAGCGCTTTAACCCACAGTACCATTTAGTTACTATAGGACAGCAACCACATGCCATACAATAATAAACATACAGTGTTGCACAGACTTACTTTCAGTACAAGTAGAACCCTTGTACCCACTCCGACATCCGTGAAGACATGTTCCATTGGTGTTGTCACAGAAATGTGCCCCAGGATCACCGTCTCTCACACAGAACTGGCTACAGGCAAGCTGACACCCTGGGCCATAGCTGCCCACGTCACACCCTAGAGTAAGACCACACATCTGATTAGATAAAGTGATTGACTGGTGCACAGAAATGAGTGCTGTCATCCACCCGGAAAAGGCGGCTGTTTTGTGGTGCTCTCTGGATAACAGGATTGTAAGAGCTGATGCCCCAAGCCTCGCGATAGATGGTACCAGAGAGAACAAACTGAAGTATCTGGGTATCACATTTGACAGGAGCCTATCCTTCAAGGACCATGTGGAGACGGTTTTTACAAAATCTCAAACGGGACTCAGTGCACTTAAAACTATGGCTGCAATGGACACAGAGCAGAGAATGCTTTTCACACTATACCAGCACTTGATCCTCTCAGTAATTGATTATGGATTAGGTCTGCTCACTGTCTCAGAGAGTTAGCTGTTGAAGTTAGAGCGCATACAGAACGAAGCTATGCGGGTCATTCTGGGATGCACTAGAGACACCCCAGTAGTGTGTATGCGTTACATCCGTGGTCTGCCGACTGTTGCTGGTAGGCTCAAGGTGATGCAGGCGAAGGCATACCTCAGAGTAGCTGCAGACACAGACCCACTGCATGAGGCGCTGGACGCAGTTAAGGGTCAGAGACTGATTAGAGGGAAATCATGGATGGCTCAGGCGGAGGATACGATCAGACAGGTGTGCCCCGTGGAGAACATTAGGCGTGGAGAGGAGTGGGTCAGAGCGCCAGCGGAGCAGTCAGACTTGTGCAGAGTTATAATCACATTGAGCCGGGAGTGCAGGGAGTGGCCAGCAGGGGTCACGGAAGTGAAATTCCAGCAACTAATTCAGGACAATGCTAGCCCGGGTGATGTGATTATCTACACAGATGGTTCGGTGTCAAGAGGTGAGAGAAGTGGCTGGGGGTTCATAGTCAAAGCTAATGGTCGATGTTTGGGGCAGGAGAGCCTGACATATGATACCACAACATCCAGCTTAAGAATGGAGGTGGAGGCTGTCACTGCGGCTCTCCGCTGGATGGAGAATACGACACACACACACACACATCGTGATTGTAACTGACTCACTAAGAAAGCATGCTGACGAGGGTGAGGACGGGCAGGCTTCGTGCGGAGTGGCTTGCTTCGCTTCGGAGGTCACGGGTGACAAGCATCACCTGGATCTTTTCTCCGGTGCATGCCGGTGTGCTGGGAAATGAACAGGCGGATAGATTGGCTGGCTCTGCAGAATTTGTTGGAGTACTGATACATGACAAGGCAGACGTGGTTGCGGCCTTGTGGGAGCACGTGCACACCTCGGAGGAGCAAATGGATTACCATGGTCTGGCAAGAATGAGACAGCGAGGAGTGACGAGGGGATCTGGCCGACGCTCAACGCTCAGAGGAAAGGCGAGACGGACTTATAATCAGATTGCTTCTGGTACTATTAGTGTTGGAACTCTTCGCTGGTTGCTGAGGATGGGGACGGAGCACTTATGGGAATGCCCCGAATGCTGTGATGTCGATTCCTAAATCAATCAATCAATCTGATTATATAGATAGTTCCTGGATGTCTGGGACATAGCTGCCCACGTCACACCCTAGAGTAAGACCACCCATCAAATCAAATCAAATCAACTTTATTTTAAAAGGGTCACAAATTGGGTACGCAGGCCCTCTTACATTCGGCCCTTCCAATCACTCATCTTTCGTTCATCAAGAGCATTATACATTCATTCACACAGGAAGAAGAAAAAAATAACATTGTGAAATGAATGTTGCAAACATAAACAAGGCAAATTACCAAGTTATGAGGCCCATATCCCACATACCCACACATCACCCCACCCACACACACACAGCCCCACCTACCAACACACACACACACACACACACCCAGGGAGACATACATACCCCACCAACCGGCCCATCCACCTTCAGGACATCCCCCACCAACATACACTGCCCTCACCTGTTACCCCAACCCAAACACACTCCCCACCCACACAAACACCCCCCCCCCCCCACCAACCCACATATCCCAAGCACACCCACATACACATCCTAATTCACACACCCATCCCCCACTCACAACTCCAACCACCCATTCCCCAACCACACCTCCATCGACCACATATTATCCACCCCCGCACATACATCCCTCACCAACCCACACATCGCACATCTACTCACACATCCCCAAACCATACACACACATCCCCACAAACTGACATCTCCCTACCCACACACACACACACATCTCCCTAACCATCTATACATCCCCAATCCACTCACACACATCTCACCACCCACACATACATCATTCACCAATCCACACATCCCCCACCACACACATCCCCTACCTGCAAAACACACACATCCCCTACCACATATATTCCCACCCAATCACCACACACATATCCCTCACTCACACATCTCACACCCAGACATCCCACACCTACATACCACCACACATCCCCCACCTACACACCACACAATTATCCCCCACCCATACACCACACAATATCCCTACCCACACCCACACAGATACCCTCACCCATCCACCCCGCAATACCACCACCCAGACACCACACATATTCCCCACCCACACACACATCCCCCACCCATACACCACACACATATCCCCAATCAACACACCACACACCTCTCCCCACCCACACACACACACACATTCCCCACCCATCCACCAACACGCACTCACTCAGACATCCTCCACTACGCAACCACACACCCCCACCTACCCCCAACCAAACACCTCTCGATCGCACATACCCCCACCCAAACACATCCTCCACCCACTCACGCACCCCGCCCCGACACATACATATCCCTCACCAACCTAAACATCCCTAAGCCACTAACACATCTTCTACCCACACACCCCACCACCCACACATGCTTCCCCCAACCATCACACATTCCCTACTCACACACATATATCCCCCACCTATACACAAATCCCTGCACCCATTAAAAAATCCCCCACCCACACATCACACACTATTCCCCACCCACACACATATCCTCACCCACCCAACACAAACATACCCCCATCCACACACCATGCATACATCCCCAACCAACATACCACACACATATCCCAAACCAACACACCATACACTTCTCCCCACCCGCCCTTACATCCCCAATACATCCACACACATCCCCTACCTACACAACCCAGCCACCTACACATACTTCCCCCAAACCACCCACACATCTCCACCCACACACACATATCCCCCACCCATACACACATCCCCCGCACCCATCCCATACACACATCCTCCACCCATACACACATCCCCCACACCCATCCCCACACCTCTACTTTCACCCCTACACATCCATCCACACATCCCACTACTACCCACAAATCTCACTACCCACCAACACCCACACACCCCAACCCATCCAAATTCATACCTCCACCCAAACACCCACACTTCTCCTCACACACACACACACATATCCCCACACTCACACACATCCACCACACACAGACTGAGACATCCTCACATCTAGACACATAATAATACCTCACGTGAGCATTTAAACTAGTATGAGCAAACTCCCACACTTTACTCACACACATACACTGACAATTGTCGTGAGCAGACTCATAAAAATGTTAAACATGGAGAAAAATGTGTACATATACAGTGTGTGATGTAACAAATAGTGATGCTCTCACACACACACAGATACAGACACACACACACACACACACACACACACACACACATTCACTCTCACGCTCATCCATTCTGTCTCTCATTCACACTCGCCGACACTCTCACTCAAACTACAATAATGTACATAAGTTTATATTACTGTCGCATTAAAAAACTTGAAGGTTTCGATCGACGACAGAAAGTCGCCCCAAATGTCTACACACAGTCGGCATATCTTTAATATGTTATTGCTCGAGAAGGGACTATAGCGCCATTCGTCTGCAAGGCGGCAGCCATCCTTTGAAGTGATAGACGGAATGTCTGCACAGAGGTCGCCTAGATCTTGTGATGTAGGGAAATTATTCTCTGGTTCACAGGCGGGCAAGACTTTTTGTTGTAAGGGAAACAGGTCCCCAGATGAAAGCAAAATAGACGGTGGGTTGTTTCCACCCAGTCTAAAACAGGAGAGAGAAATAGATTCTAGACGGTCTAGCGTCTAGACAGCTTTGTGACGTCATTTATTTCCAGTATAAATACGTTGAGATAAACAACTTTGAGTTAGTTTACCGAGAGTTTTGAAGTGCTAAGGATGTGTGCGATATTCCTTGTTTTTCTTTTTTAGAGAAGAGAGACTATAGTATCTAGTGTTGATAATTATCGGCGGACATCGATCCAGTCTGTGATTTCATAGTCTCCATCTACAACAGGAATAACTATATTGTATTCTATTAAACATATCTAACTTAGATTATTCTTAGGAATAGAGTGCAATACTGTGCGGTTATAGAATGTGTTATAAGAGCGTCGGCAACAGTAGCCTATCACGTAGCTTAAACTAGCTGGTGTGAGATATCATTTAAGTCAGTGTGTTAAGGACAATGTAGTGGGATGATATTTAGGGAGATTGAGGATGGTTGGGAGGGATTAAGGGAATGTGAAAAGGTAGGATCTTCCAGTAGGGCATCTGCTGGGTTTCTACCCGTTCCCTTTAGTCTTTCCTTGTCTTATCAGGACTCAGACCGAAGTGATGAGCTCCTCGGCCTGATGACAGAGTTTGGTTCTCTTTATTTTTTCTGAGTGTGGCCGGTGGCCTACACTCACCTAATAAAGGTCGGAATCGAGTTGCTCTCACCAGGTGTTTTCTCTAGTCAACAGGTTCCACTCGAATGTTCTATGTTATTCTACCAAGAAGCTAGCACCAAAGTAATAGAAAGTGATGGCTCTAGTATTAAAGGCAGAGTTTGCTAAGAGGCTTTTGCACTGGGTCCATAACTCAGATGGTCTGCAGGAAACTGGCCTCTGCTGAGCAGGAAATGATGTTTATAAATGTGTTTATTAAGTGATAGTTACATCACATTAAATTCAGGACACTGAAAATAACACTTGTACCAGGAACACTAGTAACAATAACTACCTGGAACAGTAACATTGTGTACGAACATTATGGAAATCTTGCAAAAAGTAAAATACGAACATTTAGGCTTTTCCAAAGTGACAGTAACAATAGTTGTGAGATTCTCTGAACACAGAACTTTAATGAACAAAGTAGTTACACTGTGTGTGTTAGAATGAAGATCAATATTGGACTGTTTCCACTATTGAAGACCAAGCATCTGGAGTGTTCACGAGCTATCTGAAGAAGTCGACACTTGGCCTGAGAGACACATCACTTGGGTGAGGTTTTCTGTCCCTGATATGGTGTTATTGGTATGGCCAGTATGATGATGAAGCAGACTGTGCTCCTTGGCTGTTCGGTCTGATTCTGCATACACACTAGATTATACGACAGACATTCTACTCATACACGTTACACATACATGACACTTTTCTCTATTAAACTAAGTTGTTGTTTTGTTAGAGCCAGTGTTGTTTAGTGTGTTTTGGGAAAAGAACGAGAGGGGGCTTGATACAGTAGAAAAAGAGAGAGAGAGAGAGGGAGGGATCCAGAGATCGACGGGGTTTTGTGGACAGAAATCAAGAAGATCCTCAAGATAGTGAAATGGGGGTAAAAAGATGTCGATGTTGACTCCCCTCACGCCAGGGACGACATTAAAATAATACACGACAATTACACATGATAAAATCAAATGGTATTCAACTGATAATTGACTGATAAGAAAACACAAACATATGGATTCGCGTGTTACATAACATGCGTGTTACATGATATATAGATAGATCTTGGACGTCTGGGATATAGCTGCCCACGTCACATCCTAGAGTAAGACCACATATCTGAGTGTAAAGAGAGTTTGTGGAAGTATTGATAGCTACTCAGGATCTACACACTGCTTTGGAACTACCATCATAATTCAATGCCTAAATATGAAATAATATAGTATAGAAGTTCTTGTTTTTTGATGTATCCATGGGAGACCAGGCACAACAGTACTTGCATAAACAAGAGTAAGGTTGGTCCAAAGATTTGTCTCCCCACCAGGCACAACAGTACCATTTCCATGGCGACTCTCTCGTAGAGTTTCTCATCTCAGTCCAGTAAACGTCATGGTAGGCATGGCCGGTGCTGGAATTCACCATCTGATTGCGGGCATAGTAGAATATAGGCTGGCTACTGTTCACACAATGAGTATGGACAGGCAAGGAATGCTAGGATATAGTCTTGTAACGGTTCACCCCAAGAGTATGTACATGGAGTGAATGGTAGGATATAGACTGGTCACGGTTCACCACCATGGGTATGGACAATCATGGTAGATATAGTCTGAGGATTGTTCACCTCCATGAGTATGGACAGGTAGGAATAGGGCCCGTGTTAGAAGTGTCTAGAGGAATTGTATTGTAAACAGGCTACAACCCAAGGACCAAGGGATATGTTGGTGCTGACGCTGACAGCATGGCTGAGTTATCTGAGTTATTTTGCCATAGCAGATGGTTGCAGCAATTTTCAAACTTGGGTTGGCACTATACAGGTATGGAGGAGAGTACTGAGTGTATTGATGTCAGTTCGTAGCTAACCTCTACTCAATTCGTGATCCAGGGAATACAGGGATCTAACTACAATATGAAACATAACTCTATTTAATCCACACTAATATGCCGTTACTATGGTACAAAAATCACATACCAAACGATGGCAAACATGCAGTGATGTGTACAGACTTACTTTCAGTACAGTTGGAGCTCTGGTAGCCACTCTGACATCCATGAAGACATGTTCCATTGGTGTTATCACAGAAATATGCCCCAGTATCACCGTCTCTCACACAGAACTGGCTACAGACAAGCTGACACCCTGGTCCATAGCTGCCCACGTTACACCCTAGAGTAAGACCACACATCTGAGTACATAGATAGTTTCTGTATGTCTTGGACATTGCTGCCCACGTTACACCCTAGAGTAAGACCACACATCTGATTATATAGATAGTTCGTGACCATCTGGGGCATGGCTAATCAGACCACACACTGCGGTAGAAATAATGTTAAAATTCCATGCTTAGATTGAAATAATGTTTGCATCTGGTGTTGTCTAATGTTATGTGCTATAATCATCCATGGGAGACCAGACAATCATGACTGAAGTTATTGATTTGTAAGTTATTCAAGGGGGCCGAGAAAACGATGAATGATGTTCTTTCTTAATGAGTTATCCATGGCAACCAGAAATCACAAATGAAGCTTGTTAAGTGAGTTATTCGATGGAGATCAGGCATTATGACTGAAGTTCTTGTTTAATGATTTATCCATAGGAGACCAGACACAACAGTACTTGCAAAGACCGGTCTGAGGTTGGTCTATAGATCATGAAAAGTACCATTCTCGGGGACTCTTGGACAGAGCTTCGTGTCATCTCAGTCCAGTAACATGTGGGGTATGCAAGACTGGTGCTGAAACTACGCATCTTATTAGGGGCCTGGTAGGATAAAGCCTGGTCACGGCTCACTACGATGAGCATGGACAGGAAAGGGGTTCGGAGTGATTTTTCTAGAAGTAGTTGCATGTAAACAGACTACGACCCAAGGCCCAGGGGATATGTTCGTGCTGAAGTTGACAGCATTGCTGAGTTATCTGATCTGTTCTGATTAAACAGACGTTTGCAGCAATGGTCAAATTCGGATGGGCAATACACTGACAAGATGTATTTCTTGTCTACCATCAATATCACATGTGGTTCCAGCTTACTTCTCTTCCAGCGAACTCCCATATTATTCCATATAGAATTATCATCATCATCTGTTCCATGCTGTAAACTCGTCAAAACACCAGGGACTAGTGGCTCGTCGCTTAATCTATTGGCTTCATCATTTCTAATAGTGGAAGTCCAGTAGTTCGGCTTTTGTAGTCTGAAGGGATGGAGAAACATGGAAGGACTTGGAGGAACATGGAGTAACATGGAGGATCAAGGAGGAATATGGATTAACGTGTAATGAGTGTATTTGAACAGAGAGCAAGAGTTCGTCCTCAGCTGTAACCACAGCTAGCACAAAACATCGGAACCTGGCTCGAAGAATACCACAACCACCCTGATCTACATCTCGTTCTCTACATGTAGGATGGGAGGGTCACTGACCTGGCTGATGTCATCTGTAATACACGGATGTAACAACATCATAGATAATAACGAATGCCGTTACTATGAGACAACAGCCACATACCATACAATAATAAACATACAGTGTTAACAGACTTACTTTGAATACAGGTAGAGCCTTTGTACCCAGTCTGACATCCGTGAAGACATATTCCATTGGTGTTGTCACAGAAATGTGACCCCGGATTACCACCGTCTCTCACACAGAACTGGCTACAGACAAGCTGGCATCCTAGGCCATAGCTGCCCACGTCACACCCTAGAATAAGACCACACATCTGAGTATATATGTAGTTCCTGGATGTCTGGGACATAGCTACGCACGTCACACCCTAAAGTAAGACCACACATCTGATTGATTAATTGATTGATTGATTGATTTAGGAATCGACATCACAGCATTCGGGGCATCCCCATAAGTGCTCCGTCCCCATCCTCAGCAGCCAGCGAAGAGTTCCAACACTAACAGTACCAGTAGAATTCTGATTATAAGTCCGTCTCGCCTTTCCTCTGAGCGTTGAGCGTCGGCACCACACATCTGAGTAAATAGATAGTTCCTGGATGTCTGGCACATAGCTACCCACGTCAAATCCTAAAGTAAGACAACACATCTGAGTATATAGATAGTTTGTGGAAGTATGGTAGCTACTCAGAATCTACACACTGGTGTGGAACTACCATCATAATTCAATGCCTAAAATTAAAATAATATTTATATCTGGTAGTATCTAAAAGGCGTTACAAATGTGTCTCATGTTCGTGTGTTATCAGTTATCCATGTGAAACCAGACAATCCTGACTGAGTTTATTGTTTAATGAGTTATTCATCGCAGACGAGACAATCATGACCGAAGTTCGTGTTTAATGGTTTATCCATGGCAGACCAGACACAACAGTACTTGCAAAAACAGGAGTAAGGTTGGTCCAGAGATCGGTCTTCCTTTAAGTCACAACAGTACCATTTCCATGGCGACTCTCTCGCGCCATCTCAATCCAGTAACCGGCGGGGTATGCACGACCGGCGCTGGAATTCACCATCTGATTGCAGCCATGGTAGAATATAGTCTGGCCACGGTTCACCACCATGGATATGGACAGGGAGGGAATGGTATGCTATAGCCTTGTCACTGTTCACCACCATGGGTATGGACAGGGAGGGAATGGTATGATATAGCCTTGTCACGGTTCACCTCCATGGGTATGGACAGGGAGGGAATGGTATGATATAGCCTTGTCACGGTTCACCTCATAAATATTGACAGGAGGGAATGGTAGGGTATAGTTATGTAACGGTTCACAACGTGAGTAGGACAAGGAGGGTATGGTTTAGTTTAGTCGTTGGATCAACATCACGGCACACGGTTTAACCCATAAGTGCTCCGTTTTCCTCCTAACTCAAACCTGAGTCTAGAGAAACTCAGCTCAATGCACGAACTCCGTTGCATCGGCGAGGATCCTGAAATACTTTGGGTAGATTTTTAACTCGAAATTTTGCCCGGGCAGCGCTGTTAGGCTACTCTTTTTCGATTTCCAACTGCCAAGGGAAGTTTTACGTACGCAACAATACACACGGGCGTCCGATCTCACTACCCGGAGACCAGGGGAAATTTTATTACTGGAAATCCAGGTGGATTTATTAAATAAATCCAGGTCCTCACGGGAGCCTGAACCCGGGACCTCCAGCACTCGAGGCGGACACCATACCTCGAGACCACTCAGGAGGGTATGGTATGGTATAGTCTTTCCACGGTTCACCATGGGTATGGACAGGGAGGGAATGGTTGGAGTAGCCTTGTAACGGTTCACCTCCATGAAAATGGTCAGGTAAGAATAGGGCCCGTGTTAGAAGTATCTAGAGGAATTGTATTGTAAACAGACTACGACCCAAGACCCAGGGGATATGTTTGTGCTGACGTTCACAGCATGGCTGGGTTATCTGAGTTGTTCTGCCAAAGCAGATGGTTGCGGCAATTATCAAACTCGGATGGGCAATACACAGGTATGGAGGAACATGTACTGAGTGCATTGATGTCAGTTCTTAGCTCAGATCACCTCAATTCATGTAATATCAGAGGGTCACTGACCAGGCAGAGGTCGTCTGTAATACAATGATGTAACTACAATATGGAACATAACGCTATGTAATCCACATTACCATGTCGTTACTATGGGACAACAACCACATATCACATGATGGCAAACATACAGTGTTGTACAGACTTACTTTCAGTACAGTTGGAGCCCTGGTAGCCACTCTGACATCCGTAAAGACATGTTCCATTGGTGATGTCACAGAAATGTGCCCCAGGATCACCGTCTCTGTCACAGAACTGGTTACAGGGAAACTTACATTCTGGGCCATAGCTGCCCACGTCACACCCTAGAGCAAGACCACACACCTGAGTATATAGATAGTTCCTGGACGTCTGGGGCATGGCTAATCAGACCACATCCATCCATCATCCATTATGTGCCATGCCGGTAAGCGTGGGCGGTCATGTGCTGCCATCTCACTCGATCACCAGAGTCGTGGATCAGCTCCGTGTTTCTGTCTCGACCATGCCACAAGGCCAAGCCATCCAGGTACTTGCTTCTAGGTCTTCCCCCTGGTCTGTAACCCTCGATCTTACCAGTTGTCACCAAGTTCTCCAGATCATTTCTTCTCATAACATGCCCAAAAAATTGTGACTGTCTACGTCTAATGTCTCTAATTAGTTTACGATCTTCATTTGTTTCTTGAAGAACTTGTTCATTGGTCTTTCTGGCTGTCCATGGTATTCTTTGCATTTTTCTCAGAAACCACATTTCCACAGCCATCAGATGTTTTTCAGCCTGACTGCTCATTGTCCAAGCTTCACATCCATATAAGAGTACAGGTTCTATGTAGCATCTCAACACTCTTTTTCTCGTTTCAATTGACATCTTTTTATTGGTCAGTATGTTATTCATCTTGCTAAAGGCTACTTTTGCCATGGCGATTCTTGTTCTAATCTCTTCAAGGCATCTCCCATCAGATGTTATTACTGCTCCAAGATAATTGTACCTATTCACTTGTTGAAGAATATTCCCATTTACTTGTATATTACATTGTGGTATTTCGTTCTTCCTAGTGACGACCATAATCTGTGTCTTTTTACAATTTAATTCTAACCCTAGTTGTTCACTGTGTGTAACAACCGCATCTACTAAATTTTGCAGGTCCTGTTCATTGTCTGCAATCAAGACTGTATCATCTGCATATCTAATGTTATTGACGCATCGTCCCCTAATGTTGATTCCATCCATATCTTCAATATTTCTGAAAATACTTTCACTATACAGGGAAAACAGATCTGGAGACATTAGCCTACACATCTCTGTCTCACACCTCTCTTAATAGGCTGATATTGGCTTACTTCATTATCAACTCTTATGGCAGCTTGTTGTTTCCAATATATGTTTTTTACAAGTCTAAGGTCTTTTCCATCAATCTGTAGATCCTCAAGCATCCTTATCATGTTGACATGTCTCACTTTATCGAAAGCCTTTGTGTAGTCAATAAAGCAAAGGTGTAGATCTTTGTTTACATCTGTAGAACGTTCAATTACGGTTTTCAGTATATACACAGCATTTACTGTACCCTTGCCTTTTACAAAGCCACATTGTTCTTCTCCTATTTCAGGTTGTATTTTCCTCCTAACTCTTTGCATGATAATTCTTAGCAAAATCTTCGGGATGTGACTCATTATACTAATTGTTCGATGTTGATCACAATCCAAGGCCACATATTGTGGTAGATATTCAATTAGAATTTAATTCCTATACAAGTGACATAATGTTTATGTCTGTTGTTATCTAAAAGACTTCATAAATGTGTCTCATTTCCATGCGTTATCAGCTATCCATGGGAGAACAGACAATCATGACTGAAGTTATTGTGTATTGAGTTATCCATAATGAGACCAGACAATCATGGCTGAAGTTCTAGTTAAATGAGTTATCCAAAGTTGATCAGACAATCATGACCGAGATTCTTGTTTAATGATTTATCCATGGGAGACCAGACAAGCATGACTGACGTTCTTGACAGTGATTTATCCATGGGAGACCAGACACAACAGTACACGCAAAGACCGGTCTATGGTTGGTCTAGAGATCATCAAAAGTACCATCTATGGACTGGGAGAGATTTGGCGCAGGTTGGGGGTTGCAAACAGACTACGACCCTAGGCTCACGGGGTATGTTGGTGCTGAAGTGGACAGCTTGGCTTAGTTATCTGAGTTGCTCTGATTAAACAGACGGCTGCAGCAGTTACCAAACTCCGATGAGCAATACAGAGACATGGTATATTTCATGTCTACCAGCAAGATCACATGTGGTTCTAGATCAACTTCCCCTCCAGGAAACCCCCACATGTTCCCATAGACAACGATCATCATCTTGTCCGTGCAGTATTTTCATCATAACACTAGGAACTATTGGCTCGTACTTACTTATGTTGGTTTAAGGAGTCCCAAGAAAAGAACGCCGGGAATTGGGCTATTGTTTGATGAAGGAATGGAACGAACGAACGAACGAACAGACTTTATTTTCAAAGGGTAACAAATTGGGCACGCAGGCGCGTCTTACATTCGGCCCTTCCAATCACTCATCTTTCTTTCATCAACAGTGCATAGGAAAAAAACATTGTCACATGAATTTTGTAAACATAAACAATGCATATTACTATGTTATGAGACACATCCACCACCCACCCACACATCCCCCATTCACTCCAACTCCCCCACCCAACCACACACACATACAATACATTCCCCCACCCATCCACCACATCCCTGCACCTACACGTCTCCCCACCCACACACACCTCTAACCCACCACACATCCCATCCACCCACACCCCAAGCACACATACATTCAATAACCCACACATCCCCCACCTACACACATCTCCCCACCCACTCACATATCCTCTACCCGTCCCATTTCCCACCAACAATCACTCACCCAATATCCTCCTCCACCCACACACCTCCAACCACCCAGCCAAATACACATTCCTCAGCCACACACACATCTCCCCGTCAACTCACATATTCCGCACCTACCCACGCACAAATTCCGCACTCACCTACATAATCTCCCATCTCCCCCAGCCCACTCACAGATCCCGAGCCCACACCTACAAACATCCCCCACTATCTCCTAACCTGCACACACTCACCCACCCACATATCCTCTTCCCACCCACAAATCCTCTATCCACCCATCCCCCAACCAAACATCCCTTAACCACACACCCTTACTCATATACAATCACCCACCCACACATCCTCTACCCAACCACACATCCTCCATCCACCCATTCCCCCAGCCACACATCCCTTAACCACACACCCCTGCCCATATATACACACATTCCCACCCACGCACAATCTCCCCACCCATACAAACATCCTTCACACACATCCCCACCCACCAACACATTCCCCATTCACAAACACACACCTCCCATCCACGCACACACAAACCACACACACATCCCCAACCCATACATTCATCCCCTCACACATCCCTAGACACACGTACTTATCCCTCAACCACTAACAACCACACATCCCTTACCCACTCATCAACACATACATCTCCTATCTACCCACCCACACTCACACATCCCAACCACCCATCTAAGCACATATCCCCCACCCTCACACACATCCTTCACCCACCCGCAAACCCAACCACACCTTCACCCACCCAAACAAACATCATTTATCCACACCCAGCTCCCCTCCCACACAACACCACACCCACACACATCCCAAAGACACATCCCACACACACACATCTATCCACACATCTCCTACCCATCCACACATCCCCCAACTACAATCACCCTCACTACCCACACATACTTCCTCCATCCAGCCACATACACCCCCACCCAGCCAGACATATCCCCCACCCACACACACATCTCCAAATCCATCACCCACACCCATCACGCGCCCCTCCCCCAACCCACACACATTCACCCACACATCTCTCACCCACACACACTCCCCATCCATCCACCCAAACAGCCACACCCATACACCTCCCTCACCCACACACACATCCCCAAACCCACAACTACCCCCACCTGCACACATCTCCCACCCACCACATATCCCCACACCCACATCTCCCCACCCACACATATACCCCCACCCATCCCATAACCCACCATCAATCATCCACCAACATATCCTCCTCTACCCACTCACCCACAACCACCTAGACAAACACACATCCCCAACCACAAACACATCTCCCCATACACCCATACATCTCGCACGCGTCCACACACAAATCCCCCACCCACTCACACACAAATCCCCCACCCAACCACACAATCCCACCCCGCCCACCCACACATCCTGAGCCCACCCACACACATCACGAATCCACCCACACACACATCCCCCCATCCCCCAACCTACTATTATGATCAAACTCCCACACTTTACACACACATACAGTGATGATTGTCGTGAGCATTGTCGCAAAATTGTAAAGAAAGTGGAGAAAAATTGTACATATACATTTTGTAACTTAAAAATTAGTGATGTAATTCAACTCTCTCTCTCTCTCTCTCTCGCTCTCTCTCGCTCTCTCTCTCTCTCTCTCTCTCTCTCTCTCTCTCTCTCTCTCTCTCTCTCTCTCACTAACGCTCTCACTCACATTACAGTAATGTTATATTATACATGATAAAATCAAGTGTCATACATGCAAAATGATAATGTGAAAGATGAAAATACACAAAAAATATGGAATGGCATGTTACAGGACATGCGAGCACTCAATTCTCTCTCTCTCTCTCTCTCTCTCTCTCTCTCTCTCTCTCTCTCTCTCTCTCTCTCTCTCTCTCTCTCTCTCTCTTTCACACACACACACAGGCACACACACATTCCCCCCCACACACTCACACACACACACACACATCCCTCACATACACACCCATACATACATCCTCACATCTAGACAAATACATGATGCCTCACATGATCACTGAAACTAATAAGAACAAACTCCCACACTTTACACACAATTGAGACACTGACGATTGTCGTGAGAATTCTCGCAATTGCAAGAAGTGGAGAAAAAATTGTACATATACATTATGTAGCGTACAAAATTAGTGATGCAATTCAACTCTCTCTTTTTTCTCTCTCTCCCTCTCTCTCTTCCTCTCTCTCTCTCTCTGGAGGAACATTGAGGAACTGTCATAGTGTGGTCAAGACAGGTTAAGCACGTAATCGTATAGGACCCAAGTCTCCGCGTTGTTATAAACATACTTTATTGGCCGAATAGTTATACTACAGCACACATGATGGTAGACTCCCTGCCCGGTGTTGACATGTCTTTTCAATCCCCCTAAGTGACGTGTGTGTTCTCCTAGATACACTTCTTCATTCGTGCACACACGTTCACTATGATTTTCCCCCTAGTCAAGGAATGCGCATCATTCCTTAACTCTTTACTCCTAACCTAGTTCCCTCACTGTTACATTGCCTCCCCTTCTTAAAAGAGAATTTTTCCTTGAAAAAATCTCAACCCCCACTTTTAATTATTTAACTTTACATCTCTATCCTACAATAACAACAATTCCATTTATTTCCTAACTCAATTCTCCTATCTCCTCATAGCCAATTGCTAACCAGAGACAATAATATCGAAACTCTCTACAAAACTCGTTATAAAGTTCTCTAGAAAACTCTCTACAAAACTCTCCATAAAATTCCCCACAATACAAAAGTCTCCATAAGCGAACCGCTTTTACTTTAAAATGTCCATCCAAATTATGATTGACAAAACCGAAGATATTCCCTTATCCTTTATTTCCCCCTTATTCACATTCTCACACTCTCAGGATTCTAGGATAGACAGAAAAAATATAGTTAGATTAGATTTGGGTTGGTGCGCACCAAAAAAAATAAGAAAGAAAAAGTAAGGAAAAAGTAAGAAGTAATCACCTTTCTCTTCCCATACATTCTCAAAACTTTATCAAAAAATAAAGTTTCCAAATTTATCTTCAGTTTCCGTCAATAATAATTGTTATTATCAAAAAAAAATATGTTAATCCAAAACTGCCAGCCTTTGTACTATTCAGGTCATCAATTTCCCGTTTACCATTCCTTCAACAAAAAAAACCCTCCTAACTATTATTATACTGTTAAGTACAGTCTTCTTCTTCCAATATCCAGTTATTTAAATGCCAAAACTCAACCTGGCATTTCCCCCATATTCTCCCATTAAACGCTGTTCAACCCAGCTCCTATTATAAACCTTGTATATACATTGCATACCCCACATGTAATAACAACATACCCCTCCATTACTACATATTGAGTCACTTCACTAACCACCACTTTAATTCGTCTTCTAACTGAACTTCAAAGTAATAATCATTTTAAACACACTCAATAAAACCAAAACATTGTAAAAATAACCATCTAAGTTAACTTATTTTTCACATTTCATAAAACACAATTGCAGTCCCAACAATTGAGCAAACCATATTAATCCCCTCATCATATTTATCCCCACACATTAATCAATTTACACATAGATTATGAATTTCAAGACCATATTATGAGTACCCAATAATAATTTTCCGTTTTAGAAAAAAAACTCCACCAAGTACCTTCTTTGTAAACACAAAAATATCGTGTCTAACTTCTTCTTCTATCTGCCATCTGCAGAATATTCTACCAAGCTATTTATCTATCTCTTCTCCATTTTCTTAATAACTTCAAATTTTTTTCTATAATTGCAATATCTACATCAATGTCGCTATCCTCCCGAGGAGAGCTATCTTCTTTCATATCAGCTTCGTCATCAGTTTCTGACTTTTCATCCATTTCTTCTTCCCGGTCTGTATATCCATTACTAGCAACCGCTAATTTCTTCTTTTCTAAATCCAATCTAATTTTCCTGTCTTGCCGTCTCAACAAATTTTCAAATACTGGCATATCTTCACCACTTGAAGAACTCACTCTAAGTTTCCTTTGCCTCTTAATTTCTTTTTCTTTCTGTCTATCCAACTTTCTTTTTACTGCCTGTCTTGTATTCATAAATGGAGGTTCGATATTTTCCCTGACCGACTCTTCACTAATATAATCGTCATACATGTTATTTTCCTCTGTCATGACTGTTTTTGGTACCGTTTCTTCTTGTTCAGCTGTTGTTACTTGTTTTCCATTCTCTATAGGTATTGGATATACCGTTTGTCTGACAAACTGTCCACCTGACAATATTTCTTCGGAACAATAATTATTATTATTATTCTCTGCATTCCTTTCTTCATTATCCCGCCTTAAGTGCTCTACATGTGAACGTGCAACATGCCCTGAAATTTGATTCTTAATAGTATATGACACTGGACCTTTTTTTGTTAGAATATAGTATCCCGGGACCCAATGAGCATCAAACTTAGAGTTTTTTCTATGTTTTTTATAATATACTCTATCACCTACGTTAAACTCTTGTAAGTGTGCATTTTTATTTGCGTATTTCTTCTGTCTTTCTCTAGCCTTAATTATATTATTTCTTAAACGTACATGTGCTTTATGCATCTCTTGCAACCTTGTTTCTTGAAAATCTTCCCCCAGATATTTTCTCCTAGGCTTTAATAAATTATCAATTGGCAATATTGGTTCTCTTCCATGTACTAAGTAAAATGGTGAGAAACCTGTTCCTTCATTTTCGTGTGTACGTATCGCCGCTAATGCTATCCCCAAATAAAGATCCCAATCCATATCGTGTTCTTCTACATTTTTCGCTAAAATATTGTATAGTGTTGTCTCTCATTTTTAGCATTAGAAGTTGGTCTGTAATATGAAGTCCTAATGTGTTTTATATTCCAATCTTTTACCAATTTCTCAAACTTTTTATTTACAAATTCTTTCCCATTATCTGTAAGTATTATTTGTGGACACCCAAACCTTGGTATAAATTCTTGTAAAAGCATATTTATAACTGAATCAGCACTCTTGTCTGGAATTGGATAAACTTCTGGCCAGAGACTATATGAATCAACTATATGTAGTAGGTATACATTTCCCGATAATGTTTTTGGATGAGGACCTGAAATATCCAAACTTACTTTCTGCATTGGAAATTGAGGAATATCGGTATCTTGTAAAGGACATTTGATTATCTTCATGTTTCTTAACCTACACTTTTCACACGCTTCAACATATTCATATACACTTTTGAATAAATTCGGCCAGTAATATTTACTGCTAATAGCCTTCACTAACTTATCTCGTCCAAAATGACCATTATTATCGTGATATGCCTTTAAGACTTCTTGTTCTAAATGTTTCGGAATATATTTTCTTACTCCTTCACCTTTTTCACTGATATAATATAATTGATTGTCTTCTTGTAACTCTACAAACTTTCTTTTAAAACTATTTTCCCCTGTTTCGTTCAGTTTTCTTTTTATCTGTACTATTTTTGGATCTAATTCTTGTTCTGTTTTCATATCAAACTGTTCTAAATGTGGGTCTTCTGTTCTAGGTTCAGACTCTTGATCCGATGGTAAACTCTCAAATTCTTCCCTATTTATTATGGCAGAATCTAATATATTTACTTGCCAGTTTCGATCGTCTATGTCTGGTTCAATTTCATCTTCCGTGTTTCCTGATGACTGTGGGTACGGGATTCTAGACAAAAGATCGGCGCACGTATTATGTTTCCCTGACACATATTCAACCTTAGCATTGTACCCTTGTAAATTCAATGCCCAGGTTTGTATTTTCCTATTTTGTATTGGTGCTTCTAATATCGACTTTAATGGCATGTGGTCAGTTCTAATAATGAAATTGGCGTTATGTAAATAGTAATTTAATTTTTGAAGAGCGTAGTGTATAGCATATGCTTCTTTCTCAATAATTGGCCATTTCTTTTGAGTCTTGCTGAGTTTATGAGACAAGAAATAGATTGGTCTTTCATTTTTAACCCCTGGTATTCCAGATTCTTCTCCTTCATATGGTTGAACCAAACATGCTCCTATTGCGTTGTCTGAAGCATCTGTGTATAATATTAGCTGTTTATTCAAGTCTGGATGTGTCAATAATGGTACCACTGTTAAGCTATCTTTTAAAAGTTCGAACGCTTTTTGACACTCATCATCCCACCTAAACCTAGCGTATTTTCCCGTTAAATTCGTAATAGGTATTGCTATCCTTGAAAAGGCTGGTACAAACCGCCTATAATACGCACACGTTCCTATAAAAGCACGCACTTCCTTAACGTTAGTGGGAGGAGGTAACTCTTTAATAACCTTTATCTTTTCCTGGTCTGGTTTAATACCTTCCCTATTTAATATATAACCTAAATATTTTGTTTCTGTCTTTAAAAACTGGCACTTACTTAGCTTTAATTTAACGTCATGCTTTCTTAATCTGTCAAATACTAGTCTAACATGTTTCAAATGATTCTCTACATCTCCTTTCGTAAAAATCAATACGTCATCAATATATGCTAGGGCAAAACTTTGCATACCGTCTAGTACTTCATTTATTAAGAACATATAGTGAGATGGTGCATTTTTGAGACCGAATGGCATACGTAAGAATTCGTAAGAACCCATATGAGTACAAAAGGCACTTTTCTTTTGCGCGTCCTTCGACATCGGAATACACCAAAATCCTGCCCTTGCATCCAGCGTTGTGAAATATGTAGAGCCATTAAGTAACCCCAAAATATCATCAATCACCGGCAATGGGTACGCTACATTCTTAGTAATTTTATTTAACGCCCTATAGTCGCAGCAGAACCTGTTCGAACCATCAGATTTGGCTACTATGACGACCGGAGATGACCATTCTGATTTTGACCTTGTTATTATGCCTGCTTTCAACATATCTTCTATTGCCTTTTCTACGACTTCTCTATTTCTTAATGGAGTTCTGTATGGTTTTAAACTAATTGGTGGATGATCTCCCGTGTCTATTTCCATCGTAACTGTTTGTGTCTTACCCAATTCTAAATCATTTATCGCAAACACATCTTGATTTTGCTTTATAAGTTTTTCTAACACTTCCTTATTTTCTGGCGAAGTTTTTAATTGTGCTAACAATTCTTTTTCTCTTGTTACTTTGTCTAGTGAATGTATTTGTGCTGTATTTCTTCTATATGGATGGATCAATTCATCCATTCTTACGTTCCCTTTTCTTCTGCATCCGCGTCTATTATTAATTCTTTCACTAGAGGTTTCTGAATAACTTATACCTGCCATATTTACTCTATCTGTTGCCAATATGTCACTAACGTTATGTTCTAGCTTGGCTATTACACATCCTCTGTATAATTTAATTTCTCTACCTGTGTTATTAATAACCATTACTGGAAATGTTAAACTTTTATCTAATTCTATTATTCCATCCGGAACTTCTAAACCTGGCTCATCAATTGTTTCATTTTGCAATTCCGTGATTCTGACTATGTTTCCTGCTACATAATACGGGTTTCTCTTCAGTCTTGCTTGTATCAAATTAACTGACTGTGGTTTTAAATTCATGGTCGTTTTGACTCTAACTAGTGTCGACACATGCATATCTTCTTCTAGATCTACGTAAACATCTTGGAATTTTAATTTATGCAAATCAAATAAAAGTCTCACCCCATTTTTCAATAAAAAATCTCGTCCCAATATCATATTTCTATTTAAATCTTTAACCACATGAAACATATGCCTGACATTTATCCCTCCTAATTTCAAATTTATCATCGTTTGTCCTAGCACTTCTAACTTTTGTCCCGTTACCGAATGAAGATTCTCCTGAATTCTAAATATTTTACAATTTTTTAACATTCGATATAAAAATGCTTCTTTAATCACGCTAACTTGTGCTCCCGAATCCACTAATGTTCTAACTTTATATTTTCCTATCTGTACTATACATGAGCTAGGATCTACCATATTTAATGACAATTGTTTTACCTCGTCTTGTTTTTTATTTCTAAATGTTCTATTATACTCATCCTTTGGGTTTTTAATATATTGATGCCCTTTTTGGATCTTACTATCTTCCCTCCTACTGCCGACCCTATTCAGTAAGCGGGATGCCAATTTTCCTGATTTCCTGACCTTCTAAAATTTCTCTGTATTTCTCCAGAATTCCAATTTACTGGTCTGCCATTTGCAATTCTATTCTGTATACTCGACTGAACACCTCTACTATTTTGCGTATTCGATGGGCCACTTCTGTTACCACAAAAGCGAAAAATGTGCCCCCGTTTGTGACACCCCCAACAAACCACATTCGAGTTATTTGTGTTTCCTTCCATGTTTCTTACAGTATTTCTCACTTGTCCTCTTCTATCTTGATTATATACGTTCTCGTTTCTTTGTACCATCTGTATTTCTCCTCGTCTTCCTCTCCATCCATGTCTATACTGTCCTATTTCCATAGGTTCTTCAATTCTATCTTCTGAACTACTACCTAACTCTCGTCCTACTCTTAACCTAAACCTCCTCCTCAAGCTTTCCTCTTGTATAGCGATATCTACCGCTTGTGACAATCTTGCAGGATTCTCTCTTAATAATTTAAATTTCAATCCATCTGACCTAATCCCATCAACAAAAATCCCTACTAACATCCGTTCCACTTCTTCAGCTCGTACATTCTGTCCTAAAAATGACTCTTCAGCTAAATTGATTAACCTGTCACTGTATAACTGGACACTTTCTGTGCTGCTTTGTCTAGTCTGTCGCAATACTGAGAATGCGTGTTGTGGATCAGTAATTTCAGCATATTTTCTTGCGAGATCATCTTTAAATTCTTCCCAGGTTTCACCTCCTGCTGCCTCTAATTTTCTTCTTATATGGTCAGAAACTGGACTTGTACTTGTTCTATATGCCAAATTCTTTTTCTCCCCATCTGTAGCGTTTATTAAATATGCATGTTTCTCAATAGAAATGATCCATTTCTTAAACTGATTTGCTTGACCACTAAATCTTTCAACATCACTGTTTACATTTTGTTGTCTTAACACTGCATCCAACCTTGATATTGCCCCGCCAACTCCAGTCAGTACCTGTGAAAAATCTTGGGATTCCATCCTAAAATCTATAATTATCAAGCAATATACAAATATTTCAAACAATGTTAATTTCAAATTCAGCAACAATACATAATCTGTTAATTACTCTAATATTATCTAATTAACTTAACTAAAGCCTCCAATCGAAGATCCTGACGAAGAATATTCCTGTTTCAATCCTGAATTTTGATAAAAGAGAATTTAAATGAGCTACTGATTCAGAATTACCTACACCACATTAACAAAGGACTCTAATCAACCTCGTTGAAATGAGCAGAACAAAGAAGAGCCTCTGGATTTCTTTCCGTAATAATTTAATCGAAGTCGAAGTCAGTTCTTTCCAATTAATTCCTGACGAAGATTATGCTCGATACCAGGCTCGCAACAAGACTGCTTGTTTACTTGCTCGATTAACTGTAGATTCCCTTCAAGTAAGGTCACCTTCACGCAAACGACAACTGCTCACGACTTCAGCAAAAAAAACTCAGTTTCCAACAGCCATCTGGGTTATTCATATATATATTTCAGCGCAAACGTAATCCAGTCAACAACAATTTGATTTAAAGCTGACGCTATCCAATCTCTTATTTTCATGTGGGACTCTCGCCATGGTCAGTTTAAAGTGCTTTATCTTATAAGTTGAGACAAATTTCATCAATGCCTTCTAAATGTGAAGTGACTGTAGAAAGTATTGCAGATCTTGATTTCATAATTATGAAATTTGCACCATAACCTTGACTTCACCTTCAACAGTCCCACGGGTTAAAATTCATAATTTGTACTGATTTTTGATGCAGAACGGCATTACTTGATCAATTATACAATTAGCGTTGGTCAATTCTCCAGTTAATTTATAGGATTAAATATGTAATAACATCAGTCTTTCAAAAAAATAAGTTTATCAATCAAACCTTTTTGAGCGCTGTCCTTGAAAATGGAACTCCTTGTTAAACAGGTATACAATAACTATCAACAGGCGGCTTTCATCTGTTGCGTTTCTCAATATTTACAAACTTCCTTCTCCAGACGCCCAGACACAACAATTTTCTATAGCGGTACTCTCTCTGCGACCTCCCATGTTTCAGACTTTCACGGCACCAAATCAACCTGCTGTCATAGTGTGGTCAAGACAGGTTAAGCACGTAATCGTATAGGACCCAAGTCTCCGCGTTGTTATAAACATACTTTATTGGCCGAATAGTTATACTACAGCACACATGATGGTAGACTCCCTGCCCGGTGTTGACATGTCTTTTCAATCCCCCTAAGTGACGTGTGTGTTCTCCTAGATACACTTCTTCATTCGTGCACACACGTTCACTATGATTTTCCCCCTAGTCAAGGAATGCGCATCATTCCTTAACTCTTTACTCCTAACCTAGTTCCCTCACTGTTACAGAACATGTACTGCGTGTATGTAAACAGAGATAGGGAGTTCGTCTTCAGCTGGAACCACAGCTAGCAGAAAACACCGGAACCTGGGTCAAGGACCGCACAAGTCACGCTGACCTACATCGCATGCTCTTCATGTAGGATGGGAGGTTCACTGACCAGGCTTATGTCATCTGTAATACAGGGAGGTAACTACAATTTAGAACATAACGCTGTTTAATCCATCCTACCATGTCCTTACGACTGGACAATAACCACATACCAAAACATGCAGTGTTGTACAGACTTACTTTCAATACAGGTGGGGCCCTGGTAGCCACTCTGACATCCATGAAGACATGTTCCATTGGTGTGGTCACAGAAATGTGCCCCAGGATCATTGTCTCTCATACAGAACTGACTACAGACAAGCTGACACAATGGGCCATGGCTGCCCACGTCACACTCTGGAGTAAGAAAACACGTCTGAGTATATAGATAGCTCTCTGGCATCTGGGTCATGGCTGCCCACGTCACACCCTAGAGTAAGGCTACACATCTGTGTATGTAAATGCTGGACGTCTGGGACATATCTGCCCACGTCACACCCTAGAATAAGACTGCACTTCTTAGTATATAAATATTTCGTGGACATTTGGGCCATATGTACTCAGGAACCACATACGGTTGTGGAATTACCATCATAATTCAATGTCTGAATATGAAATCATGTTTATATCCGGTTTTGACTAAAATGCTTTACACACGTTTCTTGTATCCATGTGTTATCAGTTATCTATGGCAGAACAGACAATCATGACTGAAGTTCTTGTACAATGAGTTACCCATGGGAGACAAGACAATCATGACTGAACTTCTTGTACAATGAGTTACCCATGGGAGACCACACAATCATGACTGAAGTTCTTGTACAATGAGTTACCCATGGGAGACCAGACAATCATGACTGAACTTCTTGTACAATGAGTTACCCATGGGAGACCAGACAATCATGACTGAACTTCTTGTACAATGAGTTACCCATGGGAGACCAGACAATCATGACTGAAGTTCTTGTTTAATGAGCTATCCATCCGAGACCAGGCACAACAGCATTAACATCATGGCGACTCTCTCGCAGAGTATTACGTCATCTCAGTCCATTAACCGCCAGGGTAATCAAGTCGGTGCTGGAATTTATCGTATGATTACAGGCATATTAGGATATAGCCTAGCAACAGTTCACCACCATAAATATGGACAGGTAGGAAATGGGCCCAGGTAAGAAGTGTTTCCGCTAGGTGAAATTGTATTGTAAACAGATTACGACCCAAGGCCCAGGGGATATGTTGGTGCTGAAGTTGACAGCATGGCTGAGTTATCTGAGCTGTTCTCTCAAGACAGACGGCTGCAGCAATCAGTCTACTTGGATGGGCGATCCACAGATCTATTTCATGTCTACCAGCAAGATAACATGTGGTTCTAGATCACCTTCCGTTACAGGGAACTGCCACATTTTACAAAAGAGTACGATCATCGTCTATTCCGCGGATGATATTCGTCAAAACAATAGGGACTAGTGATTTGCATCTTATTTTATTTTCTTAAGCAGATCCAAGACTAGAAGGCAGGGAGTTGGGCTTTCATTGTTTAAAGGGATGGAGGAACACGGAGGAACATGTATTGAGTGTGTAAGAACAAACACCGGAAATTTATCCTCGGGACAATCACAGCTTGCAGAAAACACAGGAACCTTGCTCGAAGAAATCCAGAGCAACTCTAATCTACATCGCGTTCTCTTCGTGTAGGATGAGAGGGTCACTGACCAGGCTGACGTCATCTGTAATACAATATGTAACTACAATATGGAACATAACGATGTTTAATCCACATTACCATGTCATTACAATCGGACAACAACCACATATTATACGATAATAAACATACAGTGCCGGCTTCGTGGCTTAGAGGTTATGACTTTTCTCCGTAATCTCGTATACTCTCGTCGGTAACGTTATGACGGTTAGAATCAGCAGTGGTTCGAATCGCATCGGTAACTTACGGGGTATGTGAGCCGGCCACTCAGAAAGCAATGGCAAACTACTGAGCGTAATCTTGCCAAGAAATCAATATACAGCTGAAATATGCTGGTGTTGACAGCGATGTCCTGTAAAGGATATGAAAAAAAAAAACATAGAGTATTGTAGAGACTTACTTTCATTACAGTTGGAGCCTAGGTAGCCACTCTGACATCCGTGAAGACATGTTCCATTTGTGTTGTCACAGAAATGTGCTCCAGGATCACCGTCTCTCATACAGAACTGGCTACAGACAAGCTGACACCCTGGTCCATAGCTGCCCACGTCACACCCTGAGATAAGATCACACATCTGAGTATATAGATAGTTCCTGGACGTCTGGGACATAGCTGTCCACGTCGTACTCTAGAATAAGACCACACTTCTGAGTATACACAAGGGGCGTTCATTCGTAATCCGTTCGTGCCACACCACGCGTAATTGCGTGCGTTGAATGTGATCATATCATAGTCATGTGACAAGTACTGACCAATGAATGAAAGAGCATGTGCTTAACCCATTATGCATATTTTCTGTTTCTGACCGTTGAGAAAATGCCGGATTGATCCAAAATCCGTCCAAACAATCTCAAAGAGCGGTGATTCAGTTTATTTTATTTTAAGGATATCGTCCAGTGGATATTTATCGAAGAATGCAGGCAACGTTCGGTAACAATTGTGTGTCGAAGACAACAGTGACAGACTGGGCACGAAGGTTTCTGAAAGGACAGATCTTCGACGGCTGGGTCAAGCGCCGACTGTTGCAACAGAAAAAAACCATCGCCAAAATTGATGCAGCAGTACAGATGAACCGTTGTCGAAGCATACGTTCGCTAGCGAAAGAATTTGATGCGAAAATTGAGACAATTCAAAAAGTCTTTCGTAAGAAACTGCAATATCGGAAGGTGTGTTCACAATGGGTACAAACGATGTTGACCGACCACGATGGGATGGGGTTTGAACCGCTTGCTGCGTTATAGAGTGGAGGGTGATGCATTTCTCTTCCGCATAGTGGCAGGCGATGAATCATGGTGTCACCACTTTCAGAAGAACAGTAAAAGAGAGAGCATGCAATGGAAGCATGCTGGAACACCAAAGCCAAAAAATTCAAGTTACTGGTTTCCGCTGGTAAGGTTATGCTGAGCGCATTTTTTGTCCATGAAGGGCTATTGTTGGTCGACTTTAAAGAACCTGGTTTCAACATGAACTCTACCCACTACTTGCAAACACTAGACAAGTGTCACCGCCTCACGTATATATATATCTAGTAAAGGGCTGCTATTCCAGCCCAAGGGAAACCATTGAGTCGAGCAGGACCCAAGTAAGCTAGAACCTTCTAGATAGAAGGTGGTCACCAAGTCCATGATTCCGTGGACACTGATGTGGCCCGCCTAATGCGGGGTCCACGAGGAACTCGGACAGAGTTACCGCCCGTGTCGGGTTAGGACACGCGGAGACCGGCAGATGACGAATGGACTTGAGAGAGGCAACAGGGCCTGCCTTTGAGGGACTCTATAGATAGCAATAGATATATAGACATAGGCTAGATAGTTTGCTAGACTGTTAAATGATACTTATGTGTGTGATGTTTCCTATTTGACAGATGTAATATAGCGCGGGTCTGTTTACCCACTGCGCCAACGCATACTGTATATGAGAATACAATAAATCTTCGATCTCATAACAACCAGATTTATTGTTGCCTGTATGAACCCAAGTTTAGTTATCTAGATACGAGCAAGACTATGACAGGCTTTTTGGGGGCTAGTTTTCCGGTTTTGGCATAGAATGTTTCTTAAAAACCTGTTAAATGCCATGTAAAAGTAATTATTTAATCATATTACATTGATTGTTGATAAAACATTGATTTTTGATAACACATTGATTTGTTAAATCAAAGAAATTGTTAACGTTGTAAATTTACATAGAACTAGTAGCTATCTAGCGATAAAATAGAAGTAATCTGAGTCCCTCGGCAATGTCTCACCATTGCCTCCACAGCGCCTCTTTATTTTGATTCTGTAAAGATTTTTTTTTACATGTTACTATTTTGACATTTTTTTTTTGTGACAGTCACTGTTTTCTCGCTCCACGAGCAGATTGTTCCGCAACAAGTGCCGCGTCCAACCGATGAAACCTTTCCAACAATAACGAGAGTGCAGGATAACATCGAGGAGCTTCAAAATTCAGAGCTAAGTTTCACCTCATACTCATTGTACTTCTAAGCTGTACTTCTCATGTTTCATCAATGTATTATTTTGTATCATATTGATTTCGTTGCATATTCATGAACTTTTCACCAACATAACCTTGCATTTTGATTTACACATTAATAAGTAAGGGAGTTAACCAAATTTTCGACTACACTACATTTTTTCTAAGGGAGTTAATTTTAGGAATATTACAAACAAGTGAAACACAAAATGTCTACCTTAGATAAATGCATTGAGCAAGGAATAAAGTTAGGTTATAAAGAAGAGAAATTGTCAGAATGGGCACAGAAAACACACGCAGAAAACATTGCCCGTGAAGAAAGAGCGATAGAACGAGAGGAAAGGAAACTACAAATCGAAGCCGATGAAAAGAAACTGCAGATGCAGATGCAAGCAGAGGAAAAGAAATTGCAGATGCAAGCAGATGAAAAGAAATTGCAGATGCAAGCAGAGGAAAAGAAATTGCAGATGCAAGCAGATGAAAAGAAATTGCAGATGCAAGCAGAGGAAAAGAAATTGCAAATCGAAGCCGATGAAAAGAAAATGCAGATGCAGGCTCAGGAAAAACAGCTGGAGCTCGAGGCGGCGGCCAAACAGGCCCAATTAAATGCCGAAACACAAATAAAATTAAAACAGATGGAGCTTGAGTCTAACGCAGAAATATCTATAAATAAGCTAAGAAGCAAAGAGGAAGAACAAAAATATAATAAATATAAAGGTCTCGTCAAGGCTTTCTGTTCTGGAGATTCCATTTCCGCTTACTTAGAAAATTTTGAATGCCTCATGTCTCATCATAAAATCATTAAAGCAGATTGGGCATTTATTCTAATGAGGAATTTGGCTCTTGAACCACTGAAAGTAATAGAAACAATACCACAGGAAATGCGAAAAGACTATGAATACCTAAAACAACGCATTCTCCAACATTTTTCTTTAGACACTGCAGGTTACCAACAACAATTTGCTAAATTATCTCCACAACCAAACCAAACCTTCATAGATTATGTCAGTACAGTCCTAGACATATGCACAAAATGGATTAACTCGGCTAAAACCAACAATAGCCATGATAAACTTAAGGAACTAATTATAATAGATAAAATAGTTAGCACTATTCCTACACCTTTTGCCAAGTTCTTAAAACAAATGGATTGTAAGAGCATTCAGGAAATCGAGGCGAAAGGAAATGCATTTTTTACAGCAAACAGGGATATTTTTCAACATAATATAAGTCACAATGATACAGCAGCTGCAGTGGTGAACACCAAATACTCCAAACAATCACAGAGCAGATTTAAACCGCGATCCAATGTCGGTAAAGTAGTAAGGTGCCAATATTGCAATGCTCATCACGACATTTACGGTATGTGTGACAAATCACCCTCCTACCCTGAACACCTCAAAAAGATGGTAGAGAAGCAAACAGCTAAACGCATGGCTTACCATAGAGTAGTTAAATGTTATTTCTGCAATAGCTGGGGTCACTATAATAAAGATTGTCAAGGCCGAAAGTTATTGAAACAGGCCAATGCGGCATTAGTAGAAACGTCGACTGACGAAGAGCTTGAGTCACTAAATGAATGTGAAAATCAACACGACAATGAGAGCGAGCTTGGTAATGCTGTACACGTCATAAACACCATAACAGACAGTAAATGCAACACCTGTACAAAGTTCCAACTGGACACAACACTACATTGTGGTCACATTGTCCCAATTGCAAATGAAATAGCTAACGCTGCCTTATCATCTACAGGCAAGCTAGTTTTTTATACAGGGTTTGTTAACAACAAGAAGGGAACGTTAATTCGTGATTCCGGCGCAACTCTCTGTGGGGTGAGGAGAACATTGATAGACGCTAAAGACTACACAGACAAACATGTGACGTGTCGCACATTTTCAGGTACAATAGAGAAATACCCCCTTGCTTTGGTCGAAATTCAAACACCATTCATATCGGGGCAAGTATTGTGTGCTATCCTTGAAAATCCCATAGCGGATATTATACTTGGTAATTTACCCAACATACATCCTTGCTCTGAAACAGAGATAAAAATGTGGGAGCAAAAACACGGTATCCACCACAGAAATAGCGACACAAAAGAGAAACACCATTCTTGCTTGTCTCAAACTGCCAAAATACCAAGGGAGACAACCACTGAGGTAATTCAGGAAGAATTTACCGAGGTGTACAATGCAGGGGCGGTCGAATCAAGAAACGATACGACCGAATTAAAACCTCGAATTGAGGATGCGACCAAACTACCAAGTACCGAACCTGTAAATGTGCAACAAAACACACAACACACAAACACAATAACACGACAGACAACCCACACAACCAACACCTACCAACTACAGGAATCATTAGAAATAGTAGCGCCAAACTCAACTAACATCAATTTTGGAAATGAACAGAAAAATGACCCTACACTAGCACCATACTTTAAGTTAGTAGGCCTTAAGCCAAAATTAACAAAGAACGCATCGTGGACATTTAGGCTACAGGATAACATCTTAACTAGAGTTTACACAACAAAACACACCACGACACAGCAAATAGTGCTACCACAAGCACATCGAAACAAAGTTTTAAAAATAGCCCATGACTCCCCTTTTGGAGGTCATATGACATACGAAATGACCAAGGCTATTATCCTGACCCAGTTTTATTGGCCAAAGTTTGACCAGGATATTAAAACCTTTTGTGCAAGTTGTATTATATGTCAAAAACTGGTCAACAAGGGGAATAACCATACTGTATTCTCTTTAAATAGAAACTTGCAATTATGCCATGGAAATATGTTGAAACCATATTATGTTAGACACGACAATGAGACAAATGAACTGACTCAACGAACTGGTGACGGAGACGAAACGACAATTTCTCAACGAAATGACACCTCGACAAACGAAGCATCGTTAACGACACACTCTTACGACAACGAAAACGACGAAGACATATGGACATTACCGACAATCTGTGATATCGACATCGACGACAAATTTGACGACATATTGACAACGATTGATCTCGACGACGACGACAATGACATTGAAGACAATTTACAAACAGTGGCATCTGTGGTAAATCAGACAGACGTGGACAACACTGAAATCCCTGTACCAATCATGACTGACGACGGAAGTATAAATGACATCCATATCTCTGACACTTTGACACAACAACAGCGACAAGACATTTTAACTATCCTTGACGAATATAAATCTATCTTTTCTAACAAACCTGGACGCACTGATAAAATAACACATTCAATTGTGTTGACAGATCTGAGACCGGTCAAATGTAGACCATATTCTATTCCTCTCCATTACAGATCTAATTTAGATAAAGAAATTTTAGAGTTAGAGAAAAATGGCATTATTCAAAAATCGATGTCTCAATATTCGTCACCGATTGTTCTGGTGAAGAAAAAGAACCAGACAATTCGTTTGTGCATTGACTATCGAGTATTAAATACAAGAACAACAACGGATGCAGAGCCAATGAACAGCTGTGAAGATCTTATCTTAAATATGGCTCAATCATCCTTATTTTCTAAGACCGATTTAGCTAAAGGATATTGGCAAGTTCCATTACACCCTTCTTGTAGACATATAACAGCATTCGCAACACCTCTTGGCTTGTACGAATGGCTTTATCTTCCGTTTGGGCTCAAGAACGCACCGGCCACATTTGTAAGACTAACAAGATTGTTATTACACGGAATTAATGACGTAGTTGCTTATATTGATGATATATGCATCCATTCTTCTGATATGACTTCTCACTTACTCACCCTTAAACAAGTCTTCCACCAAATCTCTCTTTTTGGACTTACTATCAAACCTTCCAAGGTTGAAATAGGTTATACACAAATAGACTTCCTTGGACATAGAATTTCTGAAGGAAAATTGTTGACTGATGATAAAATTGTTTCCAAGATCCTTAAGCTAGAAGTACCTACCACAAAGAAGCAAGTTAGAAGTTTACTAGGTCTGATTAATTATTATTCGAAATTTATTCCACATTGGGCAGAATTAACCTCAGTCTTTTCTGATATGTTAACTAAAAATCATCCATCAAAAATTTGTAAAAGTACCAGCTTAGATGATGCAATGTGTAAATTGAAACATATTTTTTCTAATCCACCAGTCTTACGATTACCCAACATTAATTTACCCTTTATTTTGACCACAGATGCGAGCGCTATCGCAATAGGAGGATGCTTGATGCAGGAAATGGATGGCATAAAACACCCAATTCTCTATGTAAGCCGCAAACTAAAGAAGGCTGAGACTCAGTATGCCACAGTTGAATTGGAGTGTCTGAGCCTATTGTTTTGTATATTGAGATTGTCGAAGTTCCTCTTAGGGAGTCACTTTGTGGTCCTCACTGACAGTTCGCCATTATTAGTCCTTAACCAGGGGTCGCCGAAAAACCATCGGCTACAAAGATGGTGTCTTCTACTTCAAGATTTCGACTTCGAAATCCGCCACATCAGAGGCACCGACAACATTGTGGCTGACCTTTTGTCACGGCAAGTGAATGCGCCAGTAGAATGACTCTGATCACATCTACCATTAGCCATACTATAAACTGTGATACTTTTAGTCGGTTGCATATTACAGTGGAACTCTACACCTGCTAGAGTACTCTCAGTGATTAGTTGAATTACGACACCCAAGAACATGATACGTTACTGTAAGAACTATACCATCAAGTGCCTAAGCGCTAGAACGATTCCAGCAAGAAACAGTAACTGTGTTTGTCTCAACCAATAAGATCAACCAACGAACTAACTCCGAATTCTGTACGAACTCGTTATATAGGACATTCAGAACACGCCATACTTGCTGTTACTACGTAACTTTACTAACAGCCGAAACAGAACGACATCGACGACAACACTCAATAGAGATCCATACTAGCTTTACCATTCATGGCATACCACGCTAGCGACAGGAGGACGACGCGCACATCATCGTTGGATTTATTTAATTAATTAGTTTAAGATTAAATATGTATTATATTTCCATTATTGTTGTATATAAATTGTATTCACCTGTAATTTGTACATATTCGACATTAATATTACAGGCGGTACCATTCCTAAACTAAAGAACCGTCCTATACAATTGTCTCTAGTTAAATTATAACCCATTTGTAAGTCATCGTACAAGAAGTACTTATTTTCTTAAAGGGCAAATATCGCCTAGCCCATTTTTTCTAAGGGCAATAACACTTACCTCAACTTTAATTATATATTTTAACCAAATACTATTTTTAATCAAAAGTGAGTGAATGACTGTGTGAATGGATTAAATGAGAGAACGATACACTTAGCGGACAAATTGTACGCAAACCGTATTTATTTTAATTTGTCTGCGTCTTTCATGTAAATTGTATGACTTGTCTAATTTGTGAATACATGTGTAGTACTTAGTTTAATAGTGAGTTAATATACTTAGCTTAGCAGTTAGGATACATCTAAGCACCACTACTTGGAATGCCTTTTCATGTATTGCACACAGTGCAGTATTTCATGATTGAGGTTATCCCAACTCGTGACGCTTGGAAATACGCCACACATTCAGCACACACAGTACACAAACCTTAAAACTCAACACTATCAAGTTAAAATACAGTCACTTTATTAGAAACATCAACTTATGAGTCAAAACACACTAACAAGCCAACAGGGACACTTGTAGTATGAAAAGGATAAAAGAACAAGGTAACTACATATTTAGCATTATATAACATACGGGAGTAAAAGTGTATAGAAATACACACTCAGATCAAGATTTGAAGGTGTACTTATTTAGCCAAGACTTCGGTCTTGTTAACCCTTGTTATATAGGGGTTATTTGTCTGGGTACCATTTTGGGTACTATGAGAAGGGCAAGTTGTAAATACAACTACTAAAATGCCATGGAACTTCGGTCTGATAAGCATAATTAAGCACACGAGAGACAGGGATCTCTGCACCAAATCGGACAAGTGTTGTATGGTAGAATACATGAGTTTTTAGTGCTAATAGGTAGGTTGCCAGGTTACTATCCACCAAACTACAACACCAACTGTAGGTGAGTCGGTGACAGAATTAGAACGGATCTAATTCCCAACAACAAATCAGGTCACGGGGGAGGGGGGATCCTGTCACCGCCTCACGTATATATATCTAGTAAAGGGCTGCTATTCCAGCCCAAGGGAAACCATTGAGTCGAGCAGGACCCAAGTAAGCTAGAACCTTCTAGATAGAAGGTGGTCACCAAGTCCATGATTCCGTTGACACTGATGTGGCCCGCCTAATGCGGGGTCCACGAGGAACTCGGACAGAGTTACCGCCCGTGTCGGGTTAGGACACGCGGAGACCGGCAGAGGACGAATGGACTTGAGAGAGGCAACAGGGCCTGCCTTTGAGGGACTCTATAGATAGCAATAGATATATAGACATAGGCTAGATAGTTTGCTAGACTGTTAAATGATACTTATGTGTGTGATGTTTCCTATTTGACAGATGTAATATAGCGCGGGTCTGTTTACCCACTGCGCCAACGCATACTGTATATGAGAATACAATAAATCTTCGATCTCATAACAACCAGATTTATTGTTGCCTGTATGAACCCAAGTTTAGTTATCTAGATACGAGCAAGACTATGACAACAAGCTGCAAGAAGCCATCAAGAAATAAATACCCGGCATGCTTTCTCGTGGTGTGATTTTGTTGCACAATAATGCTCGTCCGCATGTCGCAAAGATTGTGCAGGAAGCATTAGCAAAGAAGAGGTGGGAAATTCTGCAACATCCAGCCTATAGTCATGATTTGTCACCATGTGATTTTCATTTGTTTGGATCTATAGAAAAAGCTCTCATTGGACGACGATTTCACACAGATGCAGACGTAATGAATGCGGTAAACACATGGTTAGGTGAGCAATCACAATCCATTTTTGTGGACCGGATTCGCCGCCTACCTAAGCAATGGGATGCTTGCCTGAATGCCTACGACGACTTCTTCTGACCAACGCATGGAGCATACTTCATTCAAAATGAATGCTTTGTTTAATTCTACCTCACCTGTTAATGATTCTTTCATGCTTTCGTAATAAAGCCTTTGAAACGGGTTTAAAATGAACGCCCCTAATATGCAGTTGCTGGACGTCTGTGACATAGCTGCCTCCGTCACACCCTAGTGTAAGACCACACATCTGAGTGTATAGATAGTTCCTGGATGTCTGGGACATGGCTTATCTGGCCACAAGCTATGATAGAACTATCATCCTAATTCAATATCAACATATGAAATCATGTTTATAGCTGTTGTTTTCTTAAAAGCTTGACAAATGTGCCTGATATCGGTGTTTTATTCGTTTTCCATGGCAGACCAGACAATCATGACTGAAGTTCTTCTTTAATGAGTTATCCATGGGAGACCAAACACAATAGTACTGGGCAAAATCAGTGTAAGTTTGGTCTAGAGATCTGTCTCCCCACCGGGAACAACAGAAATATCTCCATGGGGGATTCTTGTACATAGCTCTACGTCATCTCAGTCCAGTAAACGGTGGGATAGGCACAACCTGGGCTGGAACTTACCATCTGATTTCAGGGATGACAGGGCCTGTTCACGGTTTACCACTATGAGTATGGACAGAGAGGGTAGGATATAGTCTGTCCACGGTTCATCACTCAAAGTATGGACAGGGAGGAATTAGGTCCAAGTTGGGCGTGTTTCCTTAAGGAGGCATTGTATTGTAAACATATGACGCCCCAAGGCCGAGAAGGTATGTTGGTGCTGAAGATGACAGCATGGCTGAGGTATCTGAGCTGTTCTGCCAAATCAGACGGATGCAGAAATGAGTCTACTCGGATGGGCGACAATTAGACGTGATATTTTATGTCTGCCAGAAAGATAACATATGGTTCTAGATTAACCTCACCTCCACAGACATGGTATGTTTCATATCTACCAGCAAGATATATATGGTTCTTGAGCAACTTCCCTTTTACAGACATGATATAGTTCATGTCTTCCAGCAAGATAACATGTGGTAGTAGTATAGTAAGAGGTTTTCGAGGCGGAAGCGGAGGCTCCGAGACTCTGCGAGCCGCCTCATTTGTCTATATCGACGTCATCAGAGCCGCCTAACAACTGGAGCTTATTTTTAAAATCTAGCTCGCTAGGGGTAGACAAGTGTTCGTTGACTTGTCTAAGTCGATGTTTTGGTGGGAATTTATAAAAGTCTGGTCCAATAAGAATAGGAGGAGGGTTATAGGTGATGTCGTCGTACCTCATTTTCGTATCTTTGGCTTGTTAAGATCCATATTTTGGCCGGAACATTTAACAGTATGTTTTATTAAGGGTTGGTGGTGGATTAGAGGTGACTGGTCGGCCATGTCCTTATCCATCAACCTAGTAGTGAACAGAAGTCCTTCGATCGCAGTAGTGAATACAAGTCCGTTGATTTAGTGGGTGTGGCTTAATGTCTTAATCACTAACATCATACACATGGTTAGGGTTACGGATTTGGGTTACGGGTACCATATCTTCAAATGAAAACCGTAAAAAATGTAAAGATGACAATTATTACTGGTTTTAGTGGGTATGGCTTAGTGTCATTCGTTGTTACAGGGCGGGTGAGTAAATGAATGGCTAGATCAGTGTTTTCGACCATTTTTTAGGGTTGCGCGAGTGAAAGTTCTTAGATAAATACGCTTGTTCCTTGTTAAGGGTCACGGTGGTCGTATGGAAGAGTGGCTAAATAAAGGCTAAATAAGGAGCAGGTGAATGGGGTAAAGTCTAGATTAATGCCTCCAAGGATTGTTAAGGGTAGACTAGTGGTAGAGTGGCTAAATAAATACGCCCGTTTCTTGTTAAGAGACAGGATGGTCTAGTAAAAGAGTGTCTAAATTAATGTTTCCATTAAGTGCTAAGGGGTGAGTGAGTAGAGGTAAGGCTAGATAAGAGCTTATAATTATGTTAAGGTGTGTGCAAGTTACGGCGTGGCTAGATACATAGTCCATTCCTTGTTCAGATACGGAGGAGTGGCTATATGAAAGTTCCCGTTGGTTGTTAAGGGGTGGGTGAGTCGAGGAGTGGGTGGATAAGTGCTTCCGATCGTTGTTTAGGGGTGGACGAGTGGATAGTTGGTGTGTGGGGTGGAACGTAAAAGCGGATCCATCTTGTCCATCCAAACGATTAGGGATTTAATCCAAGTGACCCCACTGCGGGGTTATAACACCGTCATATAAATTGAACACTTTATTTTACCGGTCTCCATTTCACCGGCATGTAATAAACGAAATATAAAATAACCGATGCGAGAGCCACTATATGCGTATAAATTACAGTCTGCATGGGATAAAAAGTCAATACAAATCGAAACACATTGTACATATCTGTATACAGAGAGTTTGCGATCTGTATCTCTAAGTGCAGACTCAGCGGTGTGTGTGTGTGCGTCAGTTTTTCTTTGTGATGGAGTGCTAGGTTATTAGAGGGGGTTCCGGTGTCACGTGTCATGTACACATGTTCCTACAGCAAGACGCTGTCATTATATGGAGATGTCAAGTTCGAAGCCTGGTCGGGGATAGATTTTCATTGTTAAGGGGATATTACTGGTCGTCACCAAGGGCCCGTTACTACATCCGGTCTTCACTGCTAAAGGTTACGACTTCTGATCTGTTGGCTGCCGGGCCCGAGAATCCAACCCGTGATAGCTGTCGTGTAGCAACAGAGTAGCATTTGTTAATTGTTAACATATGTTAACAGTCCATATGTTGCACATATATATATATATATATATATATATATATATATATATATATATATATATATATATATATATATATATATATATATATATGTATATGTGCATTTTGAAGTTACGGAAAATGTGGAAAACGAAATCATTACAAGATACACAACAAGCAAGTCAGAAATACCACAGAAGCAGTTAAATTCACAACAATTGTAGAGTTGGAAAACAATGGGAATACTGCAAACACTAAACTACTTAAGGCATATTCATGTGATAATTCACGAAGAAAAACATCTCTATACCAATCATCATCGAATGAAGAAGTCAATGATTTGGTAGAGAAACGACCGCCACGAATGGGCTTGAAACAGTAAACTTAAAGACCCAACACACGCATTCCAGAACTACATCATAAAGTTGCCATATTAAAGTCACTAAAGTTGCCCCAATAAGGTCACTGAAGTTTTTGTAATGTTGGAAACAAGAGAAATACTTAAAACTTTCGCACGTAACAGATATAAAATGGGTGTACAATAAACGACTAGAAAACAGCAAAGAATTGAGGTCAACAAAATGTAGACTTCTTGATGATTGGTAAACATGTGAACATTGGGAACACGTGACACAGGTGAATCAGCACAGAATGCTACATTAAATGGAGGGGCCGGTGCTTGTGTATGTTGAAAACCTATACACATCCACGGTCACTGTTGGCATAGAAACAGGGAAGATATTATGGTAACAATGATTCTGAGGTCGGAGTAATAGCAGATGCAGCTGAAGAACTGGGTAAAATGTACGGGCACTGTACATCCAATGATCATTCTACTTGGTAAATTGCCTGTTCCCCAAGAACTGCAACCCAACAAGCACCCAGAACACCTGGCTGTCACAAACATGTCAAGGATGCACAAATTTACCAGACCACCACAGATGACAGTAAACTAATGACCTACTTTCAGCACAAGTGGAGCCCTGGTAACCGCTCTGACATCCGTCAAGACATGTACCGTTGACGTTGTCACATAAATCCTTCCTTAGATCGTTGTCTCTGAGACAGAACTGGCTACAGGAAGACTGACACCCCGGGCCGTAGCTGCCAGAGTCACAAGCTGTAGAGGATCCAAAGATGGTAGAAAACGAATAGAGTGTGACAATTACTAATTGCTACAATTGCATTTCAATGTAACAATAAGCACATCTTCTTCTTCAGCATTCCGAGCCATTGAGGTTGGTTGCTGCAGATACAAGCCGTCTCCACTCGTCTCTCTGGTTGACCTTCTCTTGCCAGTAGCTGATTCCAAGTGCTTGTAGGTCTGTATGTATATTATCTCTTCACCGTCTTCTTTGTCTACCTCGGGGTCTACGATCATTTATTTCCTGAGTGTAAGCGAGTTTTGTTTCCCTATTATCTTCCATTATTTCTGTATGCCCCAACCATTGCAGTCTATTAGCCTTCATGATACCAGTGAATAGCGGGGACTTAAACAGATCATAAATGTCTTTGTTGCTTCTTCTTTTCCACTCACATTCATATCAGTGTTTTGTATATTGTGATCTTGGTGTTACAAGATAGCGCATATGATTTTAGCAGATGTTGTAGTGCATAATATATCTTATTTCCAGAGTTGATTCTAGGTTGTATTTCTTTCCTTATTATGTTGGAGCAGTTGAAGATTGTACCCAGGTATTTGTATGTTTCCGTTCTTTTAATGGTCATATTATCTATTTGTATGTGGCCAGAGTTTTTAGCCATTCCTTCTCTTGAAATTACCATATATTCTGTCTTATCTTGGTTGATAACCAGCCCCATCTGTTGGGCTTTTCCCTTTAAGTGAGTCAATATTTCCAATGTCTTTTGTTCACTTTGCCCTATAATATCTATATCATCTGCATAACCAAGCAGCTTGGATGTTCCTCCAATAGCACATTCCTCCCTTACCTTCCTTACAACTTTCTATATAACTTTCCAGTCATGGGGTAATTCTTCAGTCCTCCAGATTTTTATTATTAGTTCGTATAGCTTTAGATGTAATGCATGGCCACCCGCCTTTATAAATTCAGCAGCAATTCCATCAGCCACAGTTGCCATATTGATTTTACGTCGTGTTATTAAATATAGGATTTCTTCAAAAACAGGTTCTTCAGTTTGTGGTTCACACGTTAGACCCTCTTCCTGTGGGAACGTGTTACTTGGAGCTTCACAATTTAGTAATTCAACAAAGTATTCTTTCCATGTGTTACACATTTCCTCACTGGTATTCATCATATTCCAATTTTTGTCTTTTAAGCCATATGTCTTGTGTTGGTGCCCTCGTTTAATTGACTTCAGTTCTTTAAAAAACTTTCTGGATTCGTTTTTCTGGTGATTAGTTTCCATATCTTTGATTATGTTGCTCATATATTCTCGCTTCAGCTGACGAACTATTTTTGTAACCTCTTTACATTCAGTTCTATATTGCTCTTCATTTTGAATATTGTTGATGCCATTTAACCACAACTGTCTGGCATTCTTTTTCCTGATGACAACTTCTTCACATTTTTTATTGAACCATATGTTGTTTTTTTTAGATGGATAGGACATGTTAGGAGGATGGATGATGGTAGAATACCAAAGGACATCTTAATTGGTGAATTGCAGACTGGTAGAAGATATCAGGGTTGCCCTCTACTACGATACAAAAATGTGTGTAAGCGGGATATGATTGATACAGGCATTGATAATGCACATTGGGAGCAAGTCGCCGCTGAACGTGTTGCATGGAGGGCAACTATTAGAAATGGAATAAAGACAAAAGAGAAATGATTGCAGATAAAGCACACACAGAGCGGGAGAGACGTAATAAGATGGTGCACAATGGTGGAAATGACCATGTTTTCACA
This sequence comes from Cepaea hortensis, assembly GCA_963921405.1. Taxonomy (NCBI): domain Eukaryota; kingdom Metazoa; phylum Mollusca; class Gastropoda; order Stylommatophora; family Helicidae; genus Cepaea; species Cepaea hortensis. The sequence goes on along the minus strand of CAWUFQ010000520.1, from coordinate 55,252 downwards.
TGCACCTACTGTGGGCAAATATTTGCAGCAAGAATTGGCCTTACCAGCCACACTCGCCACCGCCATGGGTCGTAGTTATTAAGCCTTTTTGACGCACAATGTACCAAACTATCGTCTGTCAAGACGGAAAGATGCCAATGATATGTTCTTTCTATGCGTGGTTAACACACCGAGACATTCTTCTGCGGTAGTGTGAAGTGTATTCTTGATGTTCAACCAAGTTTGGTCAACGCTTTCCTCCAACGGGTTTTGCAGTTTCAAGTTTACATTTTATTTCATCTGCAAATTTCTGTTTGATTGTAATTTCTTGTAGTTTTTCTCTGTTATATGTTGGGTGTAACCTTTGTAGTTTAGCATAGAAAGCTCTCTTCAGTTTTATTTTAAATTTTGCCCCAACGAGGAAGTGGTCGTTGTGGCACTCAGCTTCTTTATAACTTCTAACGTGTTGTATGTTTGATGCATGTTTGTTGTTAATTAAAATGTGATATATTTGATTATATGTTCTCTTGTCACATGATTTCCAAGTTTATTTGTGTATATCATTTCTTTGCTGTCTGGTACTGCTGATCTACAGTCCTTTGGCTTCTTTCAGTTTGATGACTCTCCGTCTATTATCATTTGAAGTTGTATGTAGGCTTTCCATACCGGCAACGTTTTTATGAGCTTGCTCTCTACCTATTTTTGCATTGAAGTCTCCCAGCACAATCAGGATATCCTGTTTGCGGGTTTCTTCTATGACATCTTCCAGATCATTATAAAAGTCTTCTTTAATATCATCTTCTTTCTCTTCAGTAGGCGCATGTACATTAATCATCGTTATATTGTTCCATTTACCTTTTATTCGTAATTTACTAATCCTGTCAATCTATCAGTCGTGCTCAGACTCTTTCCTCCAGGCCGAAACCACGAAATAATAGACCTGTCCTCTCACTAACCCACCATTCCCACAATATTGCAGCCAAGAACATCCCCCTGAGACATCTATCCATTTTCCAGGCGGATCCGACCACTCGCGATGTCTTCTCAGAGCCCCCCCCCCCCCCCCTTGGTAGCGTACAATCGTGATCGTTACCTCAGGGATCTGTTGGTCCATAGCAGTCTAACCCAACATCACAAGTCACTTCCTGGCATGGTGGCTTGTCTTCGATAGCGTTGCAAGACTTACCAACATGTACTTCAAACCCAGAGTCTTGCATTCTTTAAGACGACTTTCCACATACGTGAGGGTTTCTCATGCACGAGTCGCAACGTTATCTATGCGATTACTTGCCCTCCATTGTGGCATGAGATACATCGGGAAGAAAGGTTTACGTCTTGCTGACAGATTTAGACAACATCTTTGTGATATCACCAGTGGCACCCAGAAACTTAAACAGTCCTGACCCCTGTCGCGTGGCTGACCTAGAGGTTACGCCGATCAAATCGTGCACATCCCACGAACGAGATCTTCAAACATTGGAAAACCATCTCATCTTCCTGTTGGGTACATTTTCCCCTCACGGCCTAAATGTCCAACACAGTTTAATTTAACTTCCACACCCCACCCCTCCCACCCCTCCCCCAGTTGTATAGTCCACCATAAAGGTAGTTACATGTCCTTTGCAGTACGTCGCAGTCAACCCCAGCATTACATTTGACGTTTGGGATTTCTTAGCAGGTTTGCGTTCGGTGGTTTTCAGTCGTTCTCCGAGCGACCCCCACTCATGCCCCTCTGTGAGGACCAATGCAATGGTACGTTCCGCAACTGATTTGAGCTCAGAACGAGAAATTGCCAATTGCGAAGTGCCTCCGTGACATCTTCGCATATCCTAATTTTTATCTTTTGCCCACATGGGCCCCTCTCTACCCCACCCCCTCCCCGCCGAGTTGTTTAGCCAATAATGAGCTTCTGACGGATTTGACCTTTGACCCGTTGAACAAACATCCGGTCCATACAATCCACCGGTAGTCGTCAAGCGCGTTTCAGTCGTCAGTTAGCCCAAGCTAGTATACAGATTCAGATAAGTACCCTTAATATTGTCATGTAGTGTGTCTCATGTAGTTTTATGTCGGTTTGTGTTTGTTTACTCTGTGCCGACGAAGGCTTAGTCCGCAACGTCCAATTTTCTTCTTGTGATCGTATTTTAGTAAAGCTCCAATCTAATTCTGGTTTTTTGGTAATCCTGTCATTAACAGCTTTAAAGTTTAGAACGTTCCCCCATAACTCTTTTTTGATGACAAATCATGTTCCTAATTCATGTTTATATTAGGTGTTTCCTCCATATATTACAATAATTCCATTTTGCTCTAAAGTACCCTCTCCTGGCCACATTGTTTCTTGAATTGCTGTTATATCCATTTGATATTCAACCAGCTCCAGGGTTAGTTCTTCGGCCGCTCCAGCTCGATATAGTGTCCGTACATTCCATGTTCCAAATCTCAAAAGTCCTTTAACGTTCTAAGGCAATTGTCCAAATAAGTCAGTCCGAATTCGAGGCTTAGTTATCTGTTTCGTAACAAAATAGCACATACCAGTTTAAAATCAAAATATACAGTAATGATACGACTCACTTTGCCTACAGGTGGGGCCCAGGTAGCCACTCTGACATCCATGAAGACATGTTCCATTGGTGTCGTCACAGAAATGTGCCCCAGGATCAAGGTCTCTCTCACAGAACTGGCTACAGGCAAACTGACATCCTGGACCATAGCTGCCCACGTCACACCCTAGAGTAAGACCACACATCTGAGTTAGTTAAGTTAGTTAGTTAGTCGAGGTTCCAACTTCACGGCAATGGGTCGTCCCCATTATGCTCCATTCCTGTGCCAGTGAATATCACATAATGCTCCTCACTGTCCAATGTGACAAGTGGAACAGACAGGAGTCTCGGCAATCCAACAACCCGCACAGGTACACTGTGCATAATGCCGCCGCCAGAATGCCAACATAAAGTCATCCACGAAAATTACAGTTCATCGTCGATGGAATCGGCAGTCACCAGAAAGACTTCATTGACCCATGATTTTTTTTTTCAAAGATGGCTCGGTCTCTTTCCGTAGGACGACCCGCCGAAAGCGACGCACAATGCACGAACTCCGTAGCTCTAGCGTCGACTCCTATGAGTATTTTGAAAAAATGCACTCATGAACCGAAAAGGCAAATCAGTCAATTCAGCAACAATCGGTAGCCATTGTTCCGAACATGCAGTTCATTGTACAAACAAAAGCGGACATATGTAAAGAATATCTCATGAATTTTATAGCTCACAGAGTCGAGACACCCACTTACACAGAGGCATGGCGACGGAACCATATACTACCAGTTCAAATGCGGAAAATGGGAATGCAAACCGCAGCCACAAGGATAAATACTCCAGAGGCCGTATCGGTTCAATGCCTAACCGCCATTCTGGGGACCGGAAGTCCGAACATTGACACATCTGAGTATATATATAGTTCCTGGACGTCTGGGCCATAGCAATTCAGGCACACACAGATACATCTAACAATGTGGGTTTGTAGAAGGAATGGGTTCAGTAAATGCTGTGTATATGTTGCGTTCCGTTATTGTACGTTCTATAGTGTAGTTTAGTCGATGGATCAACATCACGGCACACGGGTGTAACCCATAAGTGCTCCGTTCTCCTCCTAACTGAAACCTGAGTTTGGAGAAACTCACTTAAGTGCACGAACTCCATAGCACCAGCGAGGATCCTGAAATACTTTGGGTAGATTGTTAACTCGAAATTGTGCCCGGGCAGCGCCGTTAGGCTACTCTATTTCGATTTCCAACTGCCAAGGGATTGTTTACGTGCGCAACAATACACACGGGCGTTCGATATCCCTACCCAGAGATGCGACGTGAACGTGCTATAGAAGTAAACAAGGATATAAATCTTTGCTTTATTGACTACACAAAGGCTTTTGATAGAGTTAGACATGTCAACATGGTGGATATGCTTGCAGATCTACAAATTGATGGGAAAGACATTAGACTTAAAAAAAAAACATATATTGGAAACAACAAGCTGCCATAAAGTTTGATAATGAAGTAGGACAATATCAACCTATTAAGAGAGGTGTTAGGCAGGGATGTGTAATGTCTCCAGATCTTTTTTCCCTGTACAGTGAAAATATTTTCAGAAATGTAGAAGATATAAATGGAATCAGCATTGGAGGACTAAACATCAATAACATTTGATACGCAGATAATACAGTATTGATTGCAAACAATGAGCAGGATCTGCAACAATTAGTAGATGCGGCTGTTGCACATAGTGAACAACTGGGATTAGAATTAAATTGTAAAAAGACACAGATTTTGGTAGTCACTAGGGAGAACGAAATACCACACTGTAATATCCAAGTAAATGGGAATATTCTTCGACACGTGAATCGTTACAATTATCTCGAAACAGTCGAAGCATCTGATGGGAGATGCCTTGAAGAGATTAGAACAAGAATCACCATGTCGAAAGTAGCCTTTGGAAAGATGAAAAACATACTGACCAATATAAAGATGTCAACTGAAACGAGAAAAAGAGTGTTGAGGGGATACATAGAGCCTGTTCTTTTGTATGAATGTGAAACTTGGAAAATGAGCAGTTCAAGCTAAAAAACATTTGACGCTGCAGAAATATGGTTTCTGAGGAAATGCTAAGAATGCCATGGACAGACAGAAAAATCAATGACCAAGTACTACAGGAGACAAATGAAAATGGTAAAGTCATTAGAGAAATTAGACATACGCAGTCAACAATTTTTGGACATGGTATGAGCAGAAATGGATTGGCGAACTTAGTGACAAATGGCAAGATCGAAGGGACCAGACCAAGGGAAGACCGAGAAGTAAATACCTGGATGGCTTGAGCACATGGCATGGTCGAGACAGAAAAACTGAGCTGATCCACGACTCTGGTGATCGAGTGAAATGGCGAGTCATGACCACCCACGCTTTTCGGCATGGCACATGATTGATTGATTGATGTGTGTATGTGTGGATGTGTATGTGTGGATGTGTATGTGTGGATGGATAGATGGATGGATGGCCAGATGGATTGATTTAGTGCGTTTGTGATTGTGAGAAAATATATGTGCACGTGATGAAGTGTGTATTTGCGTGTTGTCGTGTGAGTGAATAACTGACCACAAGAACACACATGTATGTTACCATGGTACATGGACTACAAGAACACACATGTATGTTACTATGGTACCTGGACTAAAAGAACACACATGTATGTTACTATGGTACCTGGACTAAAAGAACACACATGTATATTACCATGGTACCTGGACTAAAAGAACACACATGTATGTTACCATGGTACCTGGACTACAAGAACACACATGTATATTACCATGGTACCTGGACTAAAAGAACACACATGTATGTTACCATGGTACCTGGACTACAAGAACACACATGTATATTACCATGGTACCTTGACTAAAAGAACACACATGTATGTTACCATGGTACCTGGACTACAAGAACACACATGTATGTTACCATGATACCTGGAATACAAGAACACACATGTATGTTACCATAGTACCTGGACTACAAGAACACACATGTATGTTACCATGGTACATAGACTACAAGAACACACATGTATATTACCATGGTACCTTGACTAAAAGAACACACATGTATGTTACCATGGTACCTGGACTACAAGAACACACATGTATGTTACCATGGCACCTGGACTACAAGAACACACATGTATGTTACCATGATACCTGGAATACAAGAACACACATGTATGTTACCATGATACCTGGAATACAAGAACACACATGTATGTTACCATGGTACCTGGACTACAAGAACACACATGTATGTTACTATGATACCTGGAATACAAGAACACACATGTATGTTACCATGATACCTGGAATACAAGAACACACATGTATGTTACCATGATACCTGGAATACAAGAACACACATGTATGTTACCATGGTACCTGGACTACAAGAACACACATGTATATTACCATGGTACATAGACTACAGGAACACACATGTATGTTACCATGGTACCTGGACTACAAGAACACACATGTATGTTACCATGGTACCTGGACTACAAGAACACACATGTATATTACCATGGTACATAGACTACAAGAACACACATGTATGTTACCATGGTACCTGGACTACAAGAACACACATGTATGTTACCATGGTACCTGGACTACAAGAACACACATGTATGTTACCATGGTACCTGGACTACAAGAACACACATGTATGTTACCATGGTACCTGGACTACAAGAACACACATGTATGTTACCATGACTACAAGAACACACATGTATGTTACCATGACTACAAGAACACACATGTATGTTACCATGATACCTGGACTACAAGAACACACAAGTATGTTACCATGGAACATAGACTACAAGAAAACAATGTATGTTACCTAGACCTGTTGCCTACAAGAAAACGCATCAATGTTGCCAGGTAAACTTACTTTTCCGGCTGTCCTGCCCCAGAAAGCCAGCAGCAAACCCAGAAGGACATCCTCCAGTGCTGACAAAGCACGACTGATTCCCAGCACAGTGACATGTGTGCTCACACTCTCGCCCGTACTGTCCGGGCTGGCAGGCCGAGTCTGGTCATGAGGAAATATTTCTAGTACCATAAACTGTCATCTTCTATCTCAGTATTGTCGTTAGCATGAACATTTATGCACATGTTATGTCTGTCTCCCTACACATATTAAGTCTGTCTCCCTACACAAGTTATGTATGTGTAGTTCAAGATGGCGGCAGACGGTTGTGTTGTTTTGTGACCGTTCCCTTTTTCGTGTATGAGATGGCTGTTTTCATTTTATTTTGTGTGTCAGGATGTAAAGCCAAGAGTTTCTTCTCAAGAACTTCGCCGATGCTACGGATTTAGTGCATTTAACTAAGCAATCCTTGACTGAATTTTCGCAGCATGTGTGTTTCTGTGGAGTTCGGTATTTCAACATGGCGGAACAGCGTTTGTACTCCGTGCGGAGGGCTGCCAACATAACAAGGCGACGAGTGTGGCGTAGAGGCCATAAGCTGCAATGCAGGCGAGGTGGAGCAAGAGGTTTTAGACTCAAACGTGACACTGTGAGCTGTGTTTCATGTGAAGTGCTTTTGAATCTGCCCAAGTTTTTATTTTTGGAACGTGACTGCATGTTCGGAGCGATGGCAGGTGGCTATGTCCCAGAGTTGACCAGTTTTTGCCTTATGCAGAAATGCGTGGCTGCTGGGCTTCTGGTTGACTGCCACTGCCGTCGGTGATGAACTGTATGTTCATGGACTGTGTAGGTGAACATCTAGGAAACATTCAGATAGGAAAATGACTGTCGATTCCATCAGAGATGAATTGGGTGTTTCGTGGGGGACTGGTGTGTTGACATTCTGGCGGCGGCATTATGCACAGTGTATCTGTGCGGGCTGTTGTTTGTCTACTTTTCACATTGGGCAGTGGGGAGCGTTTTGTGTGATATTCACTGGCACAGGAACGGAGCATAATGGGGACGACCCGTTGCTGTGAAGTTGGAACTGCGACTAACTAACTAACTAACTAACAGTCGGGCACCATGAATAATCGTATTCTATATTGGGACTGTGCCTGCGTAAAACAACGAGGCCCTATTGTGGAAAACCTGCTATACAGGAACGATATTGTAGTTCTCCAGGAGACGAGACTGGGTGTTCAGTTACTCCAAATTGCCGGGTTCAAATATTTCTGCAACAGGCGTCATTTGGGAATGGCGATTCTCATTCGCGACAGTATGGTGGCTTCAGAGCTAGACATGTCCAGTTGGGACAATGACGATATACAAATACAGGAGGTTAGATTTCAATCCGGTCTACCATTCGTGTTGGTTAATGTTTATACCCGTAACGGGGGTGTGGATTCCCAAAAGTGGCAGTGATGAAGTGGCATATTAGGTCACGAGAGAGTACATAAATAAACACACGTAGTTTTCACGGGATACTGCGAGTTTAGTGATTCCCCGATAACTTACATATATAATTAATTGCAATATATGAGGATGGAAAATTATGGACCGTGAGTCAGAATAACAATCGAGCCTTCAGTCTTGAGCGAGGACAAAGTGAAGGTTATTGACCGAATGGTATAGAAGTAAGATACATTGTGAAGGGTCATTGCCTGCCGATTTCACCGGACAAAAACAACGCAGAGACATCGAGTTGAGGAACGCACGAAGACGTGGATCAAAGCGTTAAAACTGATTGATGTACGAGAGTTGGGGAACGCGGGACTCATCGGAGAAAGACGAGACGGAGCTGCAACGAACGAATACGTGATTTCACAGACTATTGATGTGAGGGAAACGGCAAATTAGATTGTTGATGTAGTGACATCAAAAGAGAACGGAGAATTGGACCCAGGTATATATAGTTGGAAACTTGGTTTTATGGTTAGTGTGTGCTACCAAACTGGACGGAAAATGGATTTATGTGTCCTTTAGAAGAAAAGAGATATAATTCCCTAGTGTTTAAAAGCAATGGGATATAAGTGCTTATGTGCTGGTGTATTTCAATTCATGGACTAACATAAATTATATAAGGTAATCTAGAATTAGCTGAATAGTCTAGCTTAGGGAACTAGGTGTCTGTGCGTAGCTTTTACCATTTCCTTCTTTTAGCTAATCGTTTAGACTTTAGTGAAATCATCTGTCTTATGTCAGAGTATCTTTTCGGAAGCGTCTGAATACGGCTGGAGAAAGACTCTCACATAAGAATTAGTCTGAAGCAGACTCATGTCACCTAATTATATATATCACCCACAGGTTCCGTGAAAACTCCTGACAGGTACAGAGAAGATTAAAGAAATTAACTTCACTTGGGCAGATAAAGTACCTACCTAGAACCACTAAGAACATAGACATGTTCTAATCGTGAGAAGAGATACCCTAACGTCAATAAATGAACTCTGCATAAACAAAAAAATATACAAGTATAGCACGTAAATGAAAAAGACGTTAACCTGTTGAAAGCAGGGAGGCCTAAAATTGCATGCATTTGCACTGTGGGTTAATATAAAACTTCACTAACTAGAGACAGTGTGTAGAACGTTTACAGTAGCATTAGACAATGTTGGACAGTGGCGATGTGTTTTCCGGGATGGATTTTACTATCTTCCAAGAACTCAAACTTATCATAATCGCAGGTTTTATAGTGATCAAACGGTGAACAGTTTTGTCAATATTGGATTACGTCCAGACTCAAGCAGAACGGAGCATCCAGGGTGAGAGCTGTCCATATATGTGTGATGACATGTTGCATGGCCGTATGAAGATGGGAGAAATGATACGGCACATATGAATTCCAGAGTCCTATCTTGCACTCACAATAGAAGACACTACCATTTACATATACACATTCAATACATACAAATGACATAGTTTTCAGCAATAAATATTTTATTAATTGTTGGAGGAAACTTTTGTCAGGGTATGTTATGAAGGAATAAGAGAGAGAGAGAGAGAGAGAGAGAGAGAGAGAGAGAGAGAGAGAGAGAGAGAGAGAGAGAGAGAGAGAGAATAGAAGACAGAACGGAGGAGTGTAGACAAAAGTCTGTCAATAATTCCCACGTATAAGGATCTTAAAGGTGGGCTTGTTGATTCCACTTTCCTCCCGGGACGACAAGTGACATTAAATGGTGGAGCAGCGGAGTACTTGCAGAGCGGGGTACTTGCCTAGAGGGGTACCTGCCTAGCGTGGTAACTGCCCAGCGTGGTAAATGCATAGCGGAGTACATGCATAGCGGGGCATAAGCATAGCGGGGTACAGGCATATTGGTAACTACATATTGGGATATACATATGAGTATACATATTGATGACTTTTAATGGAAGGACGTCCATTGGATATATGTTGACAGTAAAGGAGAGCACGTCAAGATATCTATACAGAGGGTTATGTTAAATGAGAGCACGTCTGTATTATATAGGGACATTATTGTCGGGAAAATAAAGAGCCAGACAGGATGAACGTGGATAGGTGTTAAGACACATTACCTATTTGTGCACACGTGTACACGTCTACATAAGTCTTTTTCCTTAGTCTCCTCTTGTGGTTGAGAGATTGGTTGTGTTGTACTGTGTGGTGTCCTAGATAAATATATAATTAAATAGACATAGATAATAAAGATATATATTAGATTAAATTGCTATAGTGAGTAATTCTTTACTGCCTTGATGTGTCTTTACTCAATCTGCTGATTTACCTTCCGCAACTATGGCCACTCCTAAACTAACGACTGCGGAACTTAGGGCAAACGGGGAAGAAATTGGATTATCTGGTTCGGCCCTAACCGATTACATCCAGGAGAGGGAGAGGGAAAATCGCCAAGCAGAAAGGGAAGATCGAAAGGCCGAGTTATAATTGAAAAGGGTGGAGTTGGAGAACAAGAGATTAGAAACGGAACAGACCACAAGCGGTTGGACGCGGAAGTGAAACAGACTAACAAGAGGTTGGACGCGGAAGAGGCCAACAAGAACAGAGAACATGAATACCGCATGAGAGATCTAGAACTCAAAACACACACTAAGGGAGAAATAGATGGAGCGGAAGGAGGATCCTCTTCACTTGATTCAACCAACATGAGTGGACCTAGCTACCATGCAATGAAGTTTCCCTTAGCTGTTTATGATGAATATACTGACAAATTTGATCAATACGCAAATCGCTTCGAAGCCACTTCAGTCGCTATGGGGCTGAATAGAAGCCGATGGTCTCTTAAATTATTCCAGGGATTACGTGGTTCGGGTTACGAGGTTTACACACGCCTACCACCAGGATATGAAAATAACTACGAAGAATTAAAAGCCGCTTTCATGAAACACTATGAGATAACAGCACAAACGTATAGAAAGAAGTTTCGATCAGCAAGAAGAGAGCCGGGAGAGCTATTCGCAGCCTACAGTTTAAGGCTGAAATCATACCTCCAAAAATAGATGGATTTGGCAGAGTTCAAGCGGGACTATGAGAGTCTGGAAGAGATGATGGTAGTCGACCAGATGCGCCAGCAAATGTCAGAACTACTGAAGACATTTTTAGGAGAACAAGGGGCGGAACGGCTTGATGTTGTGAATAAGCTGGCGGAAAGATTCGTAGAAGTCCATGTGGAAGCTAAAGAAACCAATATACAACCCCCAAAAGGTCAGGAGAAACAAGACCGAAAGAAATCTAAGAACTGGGAAGGAGAAAAAGTGGAACCTTATATGAAGACGTCAATGGAGAGTTCAGAGAAGGTGAAGGAAGGAAACCAGAGCACCTCGAATTCTCCAGCAAAACGACCGTGGTCTGAGAAATGGTGTTCGATCTGCAAGTCGCCCTCTCATAACACAAAAGACTGCAGATCGAAACCGAAAAGCTATCACTTCGCGGCATGCCAAAATATTCCTAAGAAGATGATCACAGACAAGGCTGAGGTCTGTGAAGAAACGCTGAAGAAAGAAAGCACACGGAAAGCTTGGAAGGGAAAATGGTGCACACACTGCAGGTCGAAAGCACATAATACTGCAGACTGCAGAAGTAAGACATATGATGCCAAGTTCGCAACAAGCCTTGAGGAACCAATCGAGGATTTCAAGGAAAAGGTCGAGGGCGTAGAAGGAATTCTGGACCAAGAGAGGCCACCTGTGGTTGAACTGATTGAAGTCAATGGCCAGCAGGTTGCTTGTCTCTACGATTCAGGGTTGGATGGTGAAGCTGTTATAGACGCCAGCTTGGTACGCCCAGACTAACTTACAAGGGAGACCATTGAGATACAGCCGGCAATGAGGAGTGCTGTGACCATGACGCTGCCAATCGCCAAGGTGGAGATTAAGTCCAGGTACGTCACGGGCATTATTCCTGCAGCTGTGTTAGCTGAATCCTTATTTCCCATGATCATTGGTACGATATATGTATTCTTTGGGGGCCCAAACAGCCAGCCCACCGGGGAGCAGTAGCCAGTGGATCTCAAGGGAAGCAAAAAGTGGCAGAGACACTATGCGACAATTCAGTGATAGGGGAATTTCATACTGCCCAGAGAAAGGATACTACGTTGCGTCCTTGCTACAGGAAGCTGCAAAGAAGTGCTGACTCACCAGAACGGGGACAGTACTTTCTGGGGAATCGGCTGCTTTACAGGAGTGCCGGAAGGGGAGGCAGACTGCACGAGCAGTGGGTGGTCACAGAGACCTATCGTCCTCACATTCTTCAGAGCGGGCACACCATATCCGGGAAGCGACATATGGGTGTCAGAGAGACATTGCAGCAAATTTCCGGCCATTATTGCTGGCCAGGTATGACCTGAGATGTACACCGGTTAGTGAAGTCTTGTTCAGAGTGCTAGAAAGCACCACCCAACAATCGGACTAAGAGGAAAAGCTCTTAAGATGAAAGACAAAGTGGAAGTATGGGGTCCAGAAGAGACTAATATACTCCAAGTAGGATGGAAAGGACCTTATCCTGTGGTAAAGGTGGTGTTCAAAAACTTCTACAAAATCCGGATCGGGGAAGAACTGAAAAATCTCCCAAGGCATCTCATTAAGAAATATGAGGAGAGATCCGAGAGCAAAGCTTCGCACTTTATGGTGATGGCAGCCATTGGGAAAAAGGTTACAGGTCCAGACGAAAACCAGAGATCGCCAGTACTACATAGGAGGGAATATGGGAAAGTACGTGATAGGTCAGATTTACCCAACGAAGGGAGGTGGGAAATCACACGTCAGGGAAAGGACAAGCGTGAAACCTTCACTAGTAACCAAGTTCAGAAGGGGTGGGTAACGTCGGGAAAGGCGAGAAAAACCCAGGACTCCAACCGAAGATTGGCTGACCAGATCCAATATCGCCCGAGATGGTCCTGGAAGCAAAAGTCCAGGAGGATTGGGGAAGACGATTCTGTCCAACGCGGACGAGGCGGAACATCCCCAGAGGCAAAGCCTGGGGAAACCAAGAGAATATGGAGACAGTGTTACAGTCAGGATGGGACGATCCGTCTGTATTGTGAGCCGTCGCTTACGCCAGTCGAAAGTAGGTCGACCGAACGTACAGGGGCGATGTGCCAACACTAATGTCGGTCATGAGTAGTATAATAGGCTGTCAGTGAGATCGCCTACTTGATGAGGAGGTGATCCATGTGAGGGTACTGTCAGATCATCAACGCTGGATGTTCCTAGCTACTTCGCAGAAGCTCAACGCACGGTTAATGCGATGGTCGTTGATGCTGCAGCCGTACAACTTCACAGTGGAGTACATCCCTGGTAAGGAAAATGTAGGAGCGGATTTCCTATCTAGACATCCAACTCCAGAGGAAGAGGAATAGGTTGGTGGATCATAGGAATCAAAACTACAGTGAGGAAGAGTCGATGCGGTCAACTCTCTTAAGAGGGGGCCTATGTCACGGGATACTGCGAGTTTAGTGATTCTCCGATAACTTACATATATAATTAATTGCAATATATGAGGATGGAAAATTATGGACCGTGAGTCAGATTAACAATCGAGCCTTCAGTCTTGAGTGAGGACAAAGTGAAGGTTATTGACCGAATGGTATAGAAGTAAGATACATTGTGAGGGGCATTGCCTGCCGATTTCACCGGACAAAAACAACGCGGAGACATCGGGTTGTGGAAAGCACGAAGAGGTGGATCAAAGCGTTAACACTGATTGATGTACGAGATTTGGGGAACGCGGGACTCAGCGGAGAAAGACGAGACGGGGCGGCAACGAACGAATACGTGATTTCACAGACTTTTGATGTGAGGGAAACGGCAAATTAGATTGTTGATGTAGTGACATCAAAAGAGAACGGAGAATTGGACCCAGGTATATATAGTTGGAAACTTGGTTTTGTGGTTAGTGTGTGCTACCAAACTGGACGGAAAATGGATTTATGTGTCCTTTAGAAGAAAAGAGATATAAGTCCCTTATTGTTTAAAGGCGATGGGATATAACTGCTTATGTGCTGGTGTATTTCAATTCATGGACTAACATAAATTATATAAGGTAATCTAGAATTAGCTTAATAGTCTAGCTTAGGGAACTAGGTGTCTGTGCGTAGCTTTTACCATTTCCTTCTTTTAGCTAATCGTTTAGACTTTAGTGAAATCATCTGTCTTATGTCAGAGTATCTTTTCGGAAGCGTCTGAATACGGCTGGAGAAAGACTCTCACATAAGAATTAGTCTGAAGCAGACTCATACCACCTAATTATATATATCACCCACAGGTTCCGTGAAAACTCCTGACAGGTACAGAGAAGATTAAAGAAATTAACTTCACTTGGGCAGATAAAGTACCTACCTAGAATCACTAAGAGCATAGACATGTTCTAATCGTGAGAAGAGATACCCTAACGTCAATAAACGAACTCTGTATAAACAAAAGAATATACAAGTAAAGCACGTAAATGAAAAAGACGTTAACCTGTTGAAAGCAGGGAGACCTAAAACTGCCTGCATTTGCACTGTGGATTAATAAAAAAACTTCACTAACTAGAGACAGTGTGTAGAACGTTTACAGTAGCATTAGACAATGTTGGACAGTGGCGATGTGTTTTCCGGGATGGATTTTACTATCTTCCAAGAAAGGGAAATATGCTGAATTCAAACTTATCATAATCGCAGGATTTTATAGTGATCAAACGGTGAACAGTTTTGTCAATATTGGATTACGGCCAGACTCAAGCAGAACGGAGCATCCAGGGTGAGAGCTGTCCATATGTGTGTGATGTCTTGTTGCATGGCCGTATGAAGATGGGAGAAATGATACGGCACATATGAATTCCAGCGTCCTATCTTGCACTCACAATAGAAGACACTACCAACTACATACATTGGCACCTTGCCGTCTTGACAGACGATAGTTTGTGCTTTAAAAAGGCATAATAACTTTTAACTATGGCGGTAGCTAGTGTGACTGATAAGGCCAATTTGCGCTGTAAATGTCCGTTCACAGTGGGTGCATGTGAACACGTGGTCATTTCCACCATCATGCACCATCTTACGTCTCAAACGCTTGGTGTGTGACATTTCTGCAATAATTTTCTCCTTTGACTTTATTCCATTTCTGATATTTGCCCTCCATGCAACACGTTCAGCGGCAACTTGCTCCCAATGTGCATTATCAATGCCTGTATCAATCATGTCCCGCTTACACACATCTTTGTATCGTAGTAGAGGCCGACCCTGAGATCTCTTACCCATCTGTAATTCACCAAAAAAGATATCCTTTGGTATTCTACCATCATCCATCCTCCTAAGATGTCCTATCCATCTAAGTCTACGAAGACTGAGCATGGAATAAACTGTCACACAACCTGATCTTTCCAATACTTCAGTATTTGTGATTTTGTCTTGCCACTTAATACAAAGAATTCTTCGCAGACACCGCATATGAAAGCTGTTTAAATTGTTCTCTTGGTGTGAGTAAGTTGTCCAGGTTTCACTGCCATAGAGAAGAGTACTAAGGACACAGGCTTGATAGACAAGGACTTTTGTTTTGGCAGTAAGCTTCCTGTTCTCCCAGACTCTTTTTCTTAACCTGTTCATTGTTGTTGCTGCCTTACCAATCCGGATGTTGATTTCCTGATCTAGGGATAATTTGCTATTTACCACTGATCCTAGATATGTAAAATGGTCTACTATCTCTAGTTCGGCATCGTCAATAAAGATTGATGGTACCCCATGTGCACCTTGTGACATAATCTGTGTCTTCTTTTTGCTAATTGTTAAACCAAATTCAGAACAAGCATTGGAGAATGCAGATAGTAGACATTGCAATTCTTCCTCAGAGTGGGCCGTAACTGCAGCATCATCTGCAAAAAGCAACTCTCTGATCAGTACCCTCCTAATTTTGGTCTTAGCCTTCAATCTCTGAGCATTGTAGAGGCCGCCATCTGAGCGTGAGTGAATGTATATACCACCATCCTGATCACGAAATGCATATTTCAGTAGAAGTGAAAAGTATATTCCAAAGAGGGTGGGAGCTAGTACACAACCTTGCTTAACTCCACTCTTGATTTCAAATTCTTCAGAAGTTGCACCATCAAACTTGATTATACCCTTCATGCCTATGTGGAACGATTCCACAATGGACAGAAGAGTTGGTGGGCAGCCAATCTTCTTTAGTGCCTTGAACAGACCCTCACGACTGACCAAATCAAAAGCCTTTGTGAGGTCGATGAAGGCAATAAACAGTGGTTGATTCTGTTCACGGCATTTTTCTTGCATTTGTCGCAATGAGAATATCATATCAGTGGTAGACCGGTTCTGTCGAAAGCCACACTGTGATTCGGGGTAGACTTGATCTCCTAGGACTTGAAGTCTGCTCAGAACAATTCTGGCAAATACTTTTCCAACAATACACAGAAGTGAGATACCCCTATAGTTGTTGCAGTCGCTCCGATCGCCCTTGTTCTTGTACAGTGTTATGATGCTTGAATCTTTGAAATCCTGTGGGACTTGTCCTTCTCGCCAGCATGGCTCTATTAGCTGCTGGATCTGTATAGTGAGTGTGTCTTGCCCACTCCTGATAACCTCTATTGGAATCCCATCCTTACCTGGAGCCTTGCCAGATGCAAGTTCATTTATAGCACACTTAACTTCTGTTATGGTGGGAAGTGTGTCCAGGTGGTCAAGAGTTGGTAGAGCCTCTATGGCGTTGAGGGCATCATCCGCTAGTTTGGTCTCACCTGAGTAAAGCTCCAAATAGTGCTCTACCCATCTGTCCATCTGCTGTTTCTTATCAGGGATGACTTCTCCAGTCAAGGTTTTCAATGGTGCACTTCTTTTGATCACTGGACCACAGGCTTTCTTTATTCCTTCATACATGCTTCTTATGTCTCCCTTATCACTTGCGATTTGAATGGACTCACATAACTTGATCCAATAATCATTTGCACACTGCCTGGCAGCCTTTTGCACATCCTTCCTAGCTTGCCTTAGCTCACTCAGAGTGTTACGCGTTGGTCTTTCCTTGTTTCTTAAGAGAGCTTTCTTCTTCTTATCAATCAAGGGCTGCAGAGTCTCGCTGTTGGCCGCAAACCAGTCCTGCCTCTTATGATCCACAGTGCCGTAAACCCCTACGGCAGTTTTATAAAGAGTTTCCTTAATTTTACCCCACTTTTCATTTACTGTACAATTTTCTGGTGTATCAGTGAAAGCGTCTTCAAGTTGCTGTTGAAACTGAAAGCACTTTTCAGGATCATGAGTGTTAATAATATTAATCCTGGGGCTAGATTTGTGTTTAGCTGTGTAGATTCTCTTTGGTCTCAGTCTAACCCTTGCAACAACCAAAGAATGATCTGTATCACAGTCAGCACTGTGGTAACTACGAGTCAATGATATATGGTTCAGATGTTGTCTCCGTGTGATGATGAAGTCCAGCTGGTGCCAATGGCCGGATCTTGGATGTTTCCATGTGACCTTATGCATCTCTTTTGTTTCAAAAAAAGAGTTTGCAATACATAGGTCATTACTGGTGCAATGCTCCAGTAGCCTTTGCCCATTTTCATTCATGCGACCGATGTTGTATTTTCCAAGGCACACTGGCCATGAACTCGAGTCCTTGCCCACACGAGCATTGAAATCACCGAGCATATAAATGTAGTCAGATTTTGGAACTGCCTTGATCACGGAGTCTAACTCCTCATAGAACAAATCCTTCACATCATCAGAAGAATCGAGTGTTGGTGCATATGCAGTAATAATGGTGGCAAACCCACAAGAGGTTGCCAAGCGCAGGGATAATAGTCTTTCATTTCCTCCTGCTGGAATTTCAATCATTCCCAGTAGCGAATTCTTCACTGCAAAGCCCACACCGTGTTGCCTTTTTTCTGCCTGCCCTTTACCCTTCCAGAAAAAGGTGTAGTTGTTTTCCCTGAGTGACCCTTCCTCAGCGAGGCGTGTCTCCTGCAGGCCAGCAATATCAATGTTAAGACGATTGAGTTCGGCATCAATCACAGCCGTTTTTCTCACATCGTCAATATTGGTCAAGTCAGTGGAAAATCCTGGACACATGGTTCTCACGTTCCAGGTTGCAAGCCGTAGCTTGAGGTTTCTATTTATATTTTTGTTTGTACCTGGTGCATTGGTTTTACAGCCTGCGATTCAGATTTTGTCCTAGCCCCAAGCACCCATTGAAGCAGGCAGGCTGTGGCGGATCAGCACCCAATTGGCTGGGGGCTGCCCAGCTTGAGGCGGGCGGTAGCTGATCAGTGACACCTGTAGGTGTCTCCCACCGTCAAGGCTACGCGTGGCGCCCCATGTCTACGCCAACTGACAAGGACTTATAACCCGTAACAGTTGCCTCTCGCTTTGATTCCGAGACCAGTCAAGACCAGGGATGGAGTTATTGCCTCTCCATAGCACAAAGTCTGGGCTAAAATATAGAGATCATGTGTTGCCCATGCAGCATGATCCCTCTCTCGGCCTGCCTAGTTCACTCCAGAGGAAAGGTAACACCCCTACATCTGGAACAAGACAAGCTGCAGAAGCTGCCGGATCAGCAAAGCAATGCTCTAACTGTCCGCCTGTCGGAGCTTCGATCCTAGACCAGTCGCCAACCAAGGCTTAGGGCCTGGTCTGCCCGGCCTTGACAATTTTGTCTTTAGCTTGCATTTCCTCGCACCAGGGTAAGGCTTGTACCCTCCCAATTGCGCTCTTCCGCCCGAAGCCGTTTGCACAATGTGGGGTGTCGGGTTTGGTAAGCGCCGCCCAACGTTCGGCGCTAACAGAAACCAGGTAGTACCGTCTACTGTTATACGGTAGCTCAGTCATATTTGACTAAGACCTGACAGCAACCAACTACATATACACATTCAATACATACAACTGACATAGTTTTCAGCAATAAATATTTTATTAATTGTTGGAGGAAACTGTTATCAGGGTATGTTATGAAGGAATAAGAGAGAGAGAGAGAGAGAGAGAGAGAGAGAGAGAGAGAGAGAGAGAGAGAGAGAGAGTGAGAGAGAGATATAGTGAATAGAAGACAGAACGGAGGAGTGTAGACAAAAGTCTGTCAATAATTCCCAACTATAAGGATCTTAAAGGTGTGCTTGTTGATTCCACTTTCCTCCCGAGACGACAAGTGACGGTAGTATTGTCTTGCGCTCACAGAAGGAGAAGAAAGAATTAGAGACTAGAGGACGGACTAGACAATATAAAATTTTTAAGCTATAGTTACCGATCGGGATTCGAACCTGTCACCTCCAAATGACGACAGCGCCTTGCTGCAGGAACAAGTGTACTTCAACTTCGAATCCCGGTCGGTAACTATAGCTTTCAAATTTTATGTCCTCTAGTCTCTACTTCCTTCTTCTCCTTCTGTGAGCGCCAAACATTACTATGTGTTTTTATTCATGTAACTGTTTCATTGGCCTCAAATTTGTTTTAGGTCACGATAGAAGTGTTATTTTCTATGGCGATTTCAACGCTGAAGGCAGATCATGGGGAAACATTTCCTCTAACAAACAGGGGGAGGAGCTCGATATTGCATTTGAAACCATTGGCCTGGTTTGTATCAACAGTGGCGGTGTCACCAAGACAGCAAGTCGTCCAGGTGATAAGGACAGTGCTATTGATTCGGCGCTGGTTTCTCCTTCACTCATGCAGTGTGTAGATGGCGTGTCCTAAGGTACCACGGCAGCGATAACCACCCTTGCAGCATATTGGTGGAGAAAGACAGAACCAGGCAGCACAAGTCAATGGATACGATTTTCCAGTATGACAGTACAGGGCAAGGTGTGCTGAGTAAAATAAAGCGCGACAAGCACAGAAAGCGTAAAGGCAGGAGAAAAAGCAGACAGCAGCCACCTAGGTGGAATTTTGAGGTGGAAAATGCCTGGGTGGATAACCGTAGTGCTGTAAGGAACTGGCAAAACGCCAAGAAGAACAGAGTTGCCCATCCTAGTCCCTAGACCCACTTAGAAAGAAAGATGCACACAAAAGTAAGTTATTTCAAAAACTGGTTAAGGTGGTTAACAGTGAAACAGTGGCAGAGGTATGTCAAAGAGTAAGCACAGACAAGTCACTGAAATTGTTCTGGCGACTACATAAAAGCATGAATGGGGTAGACAAGAATAAGAGAATTTCTGATTTCCAAGGTGCTGACCTCATCTGGCAGAGGACTGACGAGAACAAAGGAAAAGCCCTGTTCGAACGCTATCTAGAGCAGAGCAACCAGACAGATGTGAGACGTTGAAATCATGCCTAGGAGGTCACCTCAGACAGATGCAAGGGCCAGAACATTTCAGATGAAGACACAGTGACAATGAAAGAAATCAAGGCTGTGCTTCGACGATAAAAAAAAAGTGCTCCAGGGCCAAATGGCATAAGATATGACGACATCAATATGTGTACCGACAAGGAGCTAGAGAAACTAGCAAACATGTACAACACCAGTATAGGGAGTGCTAGCATCGAGGAGGAATGGTTACACAGCTGTCTGATTCCCTTGCTGAAGCCTGACAAAGACCACACAAAAATTCAGGGATATCGAGTAATAACCATGCAGAATACAATAGGCAAGCAGCTGGAGAAGTTAACTGCCAGAAAAATATCGAGCCAGCTAGAGAGGCAAGGTGTTTTCCCACCCACCTTGGGTGGGTACCGTCCAAAAATAGAAACCTGGACCAGTGCAGCAGTTTTTGCCCATGATGTCGGTTTTTGCCATGATGAAGGATTCCACTCAGGCATTGAAACATTTGCTGCAGCGATTGATCTTGAGGGCGCTTACAACAGAGTACCATTGGATTATTTAATGCTTCAGCTTCTTGAACTCAAGATACGCCTGTTTCTCCTTCGTTGGATCGCTGCAGCCTCTTCCAACGGAAAGTTGTGCTTAGATGTGGCTGTTGGACTTCGGAATCAACAACAATATATCCTGGCCTACCACAGGGATCACCATTATTTCCTATGCTGTTCAACGCCTACGCTGTGAGAATCACCAGCGAACAAATCATAGGACCGGGGAGGACTTTGTCACACGTAGACGATGTTTTAGTGTATTTTCAGGGTAAGGATAGAGATCAGGTTGCTGTGAAACTACAAACCCTGGTGTGTTGAAGCTGGGGCAATGGTTAACCCAACAAAGGCAACAGTGACATTGTTCTCTTTGAATAACCATATTGTCAACACCCCAACGCCAACTGTACATCTGGGTTCAGAGACGGTGGAAAGAACGCAGGCAATGAATCCTTTTCAGTGTGCATCTAACTAGACAGGAAATGCAGACAAGAATATCCAGCTGCTGCGGAGGCGGAAGTACAGTCTCTGATCTTGGAGAATTCTTTAGAGGATGACGCTGTTATTTACACGGATGGTTCGTTCGTCCGAGGAGTGAAATGTTCATGGGCCTTTACAGCTGAAGCCGGAGGGAAAATTGTGAAGGAAATGTCTGGAGCTTTTGCTTTGACCATAAACAGCCTGACAGTGGGAGTCATGACAGTAAGTAAAGCAATAACATGGCTCGTGACACAGAAATTCAATCGTACATGTGTCCTTAGTGACTCAATGTGTATTCTCAGGAAGATAAAGATGGGGTGAGTCCGAAAAAGTGGCTGCTGTCTCTGGAGCGGTCTCGGGTGGCAAAGATTAGTTTCATCTTCGTGCCAGGGCATGCGGGTGTTGAATAATGAAAATCACAACTCATATCCTAACATCATTCAGCTCTTGAAGTATGGATACATTTGTTCTTTTCTTTACCCAAGATATTTTTAGAACTCTCTATAACATTTATATTCAATAGCATTTATGCGCTGTTCAGCTTGTTTAGTAAGTGTCCAGGTCTCACAGGCGTATCTGTCCATCTCCACAATTTATTCAGTTGTTTTAGTCTTTGAAGAGCAATATATATTCGTTTTTTAACTTCTTTCATTGTGTTACCATTGATTTTAATTAATGACCCAAGATATTCAAAATTGTCCACTACCTTCAATTTTTCCTCATTAATGTATATTTATTTCATCATAGTACTTTTATCTGTATGCATTATCTTTGTTTTTGCTATGTTAAGATATAAGTTGTGTTTTTCACTATTCAATTGGGTTGAGGCTATTAGGTTTTCTATACCATTCTGTGTTGTGGATAGCAATACTGTATCATCAGTATATCGAATCTCTGGTATGTCATGACCACCGACATTCAGGGCATCATATAGCTCCCTGTTTATATCATTTCTAGTACAGATAAATAGTACAAACAAATAGTACAGGTAAATAGTACTGATAAAACTACAGACAAATAATGCACATAAATAGTACTGATAAAAACTACAGATAAACAGTACAGATAAATAGAACATATATTTAGGAAAGACAAATGCTACAGATAAATCATTATCATTTATTGCCCTGCCGGCTGGCGTGGGCGATTATGAATCTCCATAAATTACGATCTCCAACAGCATGGATCAATTCGTGTGTTGACTCCCTTACTTGCCATGACAAAAGACTGTCAATAACCTGTTCACGCTGTCTTCCTCTATCCCTCTTTCCGTAAATCTTTCCAATTGTCACAACATATTTTAGTTTATGTCTTCTCATAACGTGACCCCAAAAAATGATGACCGCATTTTTGTGATTAATTGTCTTTGCGACCCAAGCTTCCCTTAAAACGTCATGATGACTCTATTTGGCTGTCCAATTAATTGTCAGCATTCTTCTATAAAACCACATCTCTAAGTCTTCCAATGATTCTTTCGCCTGTTTACTAATTGTCCAGGACTCGCAGCCGTATGTTAAAACTAGTTGTATGTAACATGCAAGAACTCTTTTCCCGACTTTCAAGGACAGTGGCTTATTGCACAAAACATTATTCATTTGATGGAATGCAGTTTTGGCTTGTCCTATTCTGCTCTTTATCTTAGTGATGCATCTTCCATCTGGTGTTATCCATGTGCCTAGATATTTGAATTTCTGCACCTGCCCCAAAATAACTTTATGTACTGTAATTGCACATTTACGCACACTATTTTTCTTTGATATCACCTTAACGTCTGTCTTTCTATTATTCAAATTAAGGCCCATTTTTTCACTTTCTACAACCACTATATCCATCATTTCCTGTAGATCCTTCTGACGTGGTGCTATCAAGACGGTGTCGTCAGCATAAGGAGGTAAGTTATTTACATTGTGTCCACCAACCAGGATCCCTGACATATTTTCTGCAGATCTCATTATATATTCACTGTACAATGAGAATAATCAGGAGACAATACACAGTCTTGTCTGACTTCCTTCTTTAAACACTGATATACTACTACAATTCTGTTTTTATTCTTATAGCTGCCTTTGCTGCCAATATATGTTCTTTGGTATTCACAGATCTTTGCCGTCGATGTTCAGTTGCTCTAGTAATTATTTATTTCTTCATGATTCACATTGTTAAGTGCTTTTGTGTAGCATAAGTACCGATCTGTCTTTACTTCTATAGAACTTTCTAAAAGTGACCTGAGAATATGTATAGCGTTGTTTGTGCCCTTACTCTCCACAAATCCACATTGTTCATCACAATTTCTGGTTTTATCTTGTTTATTATTCTGTTCATAATTTTCCCGAGTAACAGCTTTGTCATGTGACTCATACACTTATTGTGAGACGTTCTTCACATTCTAAAGCGTCTGGGATCTGTCATAATCCCCATTGCTATGCCGCGACATCGTTACGCCCGCCAGGCGAATACCAGTTACCTACTCACAGGTTTCGCTGACGACAGAGAGAGCGGCCGTCAGAGTCAAGCCAGTACAAGCGTGGCGTATGCAATTCTCGCTGCGCTCGAATCCACAGGGCAAGGACTGTGAGCGTGAAATGGCAGACACGGCTAGGGAGATCAGACGAGAAGGACGTGTATGAACGCGGCTTATGTGTTTCTGTGCCTGAATGTCGATTGCTCATAGCTCTTGTGAGAAGATAGAGAGACTGCATAGCTGTGGGTTTGAGTCTGTGAGTGCCAACGATGTATTATGTATAGGTTGTGATATTCACCTTGTAATGGCCACATGCCGAAGTAGATTGTGTTGCATGTGAAGTGTAAATAAAACCATCAAACTTAGTGTTACCGTGTGTCACGTTGAATCATTCTGTACTTGTGTATGTCTCGCATATGTTAGGTCCAGCGAGCCAGATTCATTAGATTATAAGACCCTGACATGTGTGAACGTGGAGGCTTTCGTCCGGCTTTAATTTAGTTAGATTTCAACCTAGATGTGAACGTAAATTATATACATTTGAATGTGTTAACGTGGAAAAACATCAGTGATTGTGAAACTTGTCTCGATAAAATTGGGTAATCTAAGTTTAAGTGTTGCACCATCATAGTTGTTGAACGTTTAAACATGGCTAACTTGTCTTCGTGAAAGTAGTTGTGTACAGAAAAAGCGTTTGGAAGCAGAAAGTTCGGGAAAGAAAGCAACTTGTGAAAATTGTTGAACGACGACATTACGACCAACAATAACACTCAACGCCACACAAACCTAACCAAAACTTAATTGACAAGCATACACAGCACACAGACATAGATTCTAATTTATTTCCTTCCAAATGTAACCAGGTTTCCTGTGCCATCTGAAACTGTTACCCGTAGAGGTCATTTGCCGGGGCAGTAGCGACCCTACAAGTTCCTGGCCCTGGTTTTCACCATTCTTCATTGTATCCAGAGTACTTGAGTATTATCTTTTTATATACTTTTGGATGCAAATTTGGGGCACACGCTGTAAGTCTACAAATATTGTAAAAATTGTTCATATTACTAACACTTGATAACAAAATTGCGTGTGTGTGAAATCATTTTCATTGAAACATTCCACCATGTCTTCTCTAAACGACTTCATCGAGATGGGTTTAAAACTAAAGTTAACTGGTGATGAATTGACAAAATGGAGTGAGACAAAGTACTCAGAACACCTCCTAGCACAGGAGAAAGCTAGGGACTGCGACGAAAGAGCGGCTGAAAGAGATGCAGAAAGGAAGAAGGCAGAAATGGCAATGAAACAGTCATAAATAGATGCGGAAACGAAGAAGGCAGAAATGGCAGTGAAACAGTCAGAATTGAAGTTGACTGCAAAAATTAAACAGTCAGAAATAGAGGCCGAATTGAAAAAAGCGGAAATCTCAGCTCAAAGCAAACGAGAAGAGCTTGAACTCCAACTGAAAATCAAACAGCTTGAAGCTGAAACAGCTGTTGAGAAAGAATCTCGTAAATCTGAAAGACTGGAAAAAGAAAACCAGTACAAAAAGTACCAAGGTATTGTCAGAAATTATACCTCGGGGGACTGCATAGCAGCTTTCACCCAAAACTTTGAGACTTTAATGGACCACTACCAGATCCCAGTATCTGAGTGGAACATCATTTATATGAGAAGTTTGTCATGGGAACCTCTAAAAGTTATAGAGACTATTCTTAAAGATCTCAGAAAAGATTACCAGTACATAAAGTCAAAAATTATGTCACATTTCCTGTTAGATGAAGCAGGCTGCAGAGAACAGTTCAGTAAACTATCTCCAAAACCTACTCAAACGTTCTCTGACTACATCTCAGTAGTACAGGATATATTCAGTAAATGGCTGTCAGCAGCCAAAGTTAATAATGACTTTAACAAATTGAAAGATCTCATCATTAGAGATAAACTCATCACATCCCTTCCACCTTTATTTTCAAAACTTTTGCAAGAGAGTGAGTGTATGAGTGTAGAGCAGATCGAGAAACGTGGGTCAGCGTATTTTACAGCCAATAAAAATTGTTTTGCTAGTGGAGCAACTGATATAAGTTTCGTAGCAGCTGCTAGTTATGAGAAATCAAAATCAGATACATATAATAGGCAAAAGACATTTAAGCCTACTACTGACAAATGTAGGTTTTGCCATTTTCCTCACCACCGGAATGAGATGTGCGATCAGAACCCTGCATATCTAACATACTTACAAAATTATGTAAATAACCAAGATAAAGAGCGAAGAAACTGCAAACGACTACAAAAATGTTTCCTTTGCAAGGCTTATGGCCACTGGCGTAATGTTTGTAAGGGAAACAGATGACCAGGAAGGCGAATGCCGCCTTCATCAGATTAAGAACATCTTGAAAATCATCCTGTGAATTCAGCACAGGCCATAGATACATTTAATTCACAAAAATGTACCATCTGTAATCAATTCCATGAAGATGGCCTATTAACATGCGGCCACTCGATAACTATTGCCAATGAGGAAGCCAATTTGGTAATAGATTCCAAAGGCAGAATTAACATCCACCATGGGTATGTGAATGGCAAGCCGGCTACAGTTTTACGTGATAGCGGAAGCACTCTTATAGGTCTTAAAAGAGATTTCATAATGCCTACAGACTATACAGGCAGGCACGTAACATGCAGAACATTCTCAGGAAATATTGAGAAGTATCCATTGGCATGGGCATACATTGAGACTTCATTCCTCACTGGGAAGGTTAAATGCGCAGCATTAACCAATCCTTGCTGTGATGTTATCATTGGGCTCCTTCCCGAAGTGAATGAGATGCCTCATAACACCATAACATCTGCATGTATTGATGATCATGTAACATCATCTCTATCAAACGTCATCATAAAAAATGTGTTACCATCAGATAATAGTATGCTAGCTAATGCAGCACTATCATCACATGATATTATTGATCCAACTATATCATCATCACATGATATCATTGATCAAATTGTTTCACCATCACATGAAATCATTGATCCAATTATTTCACCATCATCTCATATCACTGAAAGTGTGAACGCAGTAACTAGATCTGCTGCTAGAGTGCAAGAACAAATTGATCAAACTGAGGCAATAGAAATGCTAAGCCCAGTTTTACTACCTTCTAAAACCATGAAGGAAAATTTTTAACAGCCCAAAAGGCTGATCCTTCATTATATAAGTATTTTAATCTGATAGGCCAAAAGCCAAGGTTAACTACGAATGCAAGATGGCATTTTGCTCTCAAGAATCGCATCCTCACTAGGTACTATACCAGAGGTGACACCACCACAGAGCAAACTGTTTTGCCACTAGAATACCATAAGCAAGCCTTACATCTTGCCCATGATATACCTCTTGCAGGACATATGGCGTATTCAAAGACCAGATCTAGATTGTAGTCACAGTTTTATTGGCCAAAATTCTATAATGACATTAAACAATATCGCAGAAGTTGTGACATCTGCCAAAAACTAGTGAAAAAGGGGAAACACCCACAGGCTGAACTACAGGTTACAGATTTAGCCAGTCGACCCTTTGAGAAAATATCTGTCGACATCGTAGGTCCTCTAAATCATGTAACAGCTAGAGGAAATAGATTCATAGTTACAATTATTGATTTATGTAGCCGCTGGCCTGAAGCGATTCCTCTCAAGAACATAACTGCCAATGATATTATGGAACTCTTTTTCCATGTATTTTCAAGGATAGGTTTTCCTGATACTATCCCATCCGACCGTGGAAGTCAATTTATTGCTGCATCCACTCAAGCTTTCACTAAAATGTTAGGTGTGAAACAATGTTTCAATTCACCGTACCATCCTCACTCGACAGGAGTAATAGAGAAGTTTAACGGGGATTTAAAGCATATGCTTTCCAAAGTCACACAAGAACACCCCGAAAATTGGGACATCTATTTGCCTGCCATATTATTCGCATATCGCGAGGTACCTCAATCAAGCACTGGGTTCTCCCCATTCAAACTTATCTATGGTGCCAAACCACGCGGCCCATTGAGTATATACCATTCCATGTTAACTGAAGCAACTTCTATACTTAAACCCATATCATCATACGTATATGTAACATCATTGCGTGAAAGGATAATTAAATCTTGTATTATTGCCAAAGATGCACTAAAACAATCTGGTGCGATGTATAGACAATATGCAAACAAAGGAAACAGGACGATAACACTGATACCGGGACAGGACGTACTACTTCTCCTACCTAGCGACCGACAATTACTGACCGATTCTTGGCAAGGACGATTTAAGGTACTAAGACAGATTTCACCAGTGGACTATGAAATTCAAATTAAAGACAAACACAAAATATTCCACATCAAAATCATTTAACTGACATAGCACACACTTGATCAATAATTATGCGTAGTCCCTTTGTGTAGTCGTTCCCTCCTGAATAAATAATTATATAATCAACTCAATATTGTTCCCTCTCTCCTGGCCATCGCATTTCACTAATCCCTAATATATTTATCTTCTGTTTTGCCATCTCAGTTTTCATATTATCAAATTTTCCAATCTGGCTTGGTGTGTTGACATTCCGTTTACCAAGGTTAAGGGCATGTGTAACATTTATTTTGCAGACAGTTGCCTGATGATGATCAGGCATCACCTGTAACCCCTGATGCCCCCTACCGAATGAAGAGACTCCACTGAAAACCTCACTAACGCCGTTATCTTGATCAATATTATTTCGAAGCATGATATTCTTCGGTTCGATTGCAACGCATTATTAATACATACATCTGATGTACAAGAGAACATGCTAGTAAGGCTGATTATACACATTCCAGATTCCAAACGCAAACACTCACATATTGATTTATCAGAAATGTAAAATTTAAACATTGGCAAATCACCACTTGATCGCGAAAACTGTATCAATGTTACCCGAACATACTCAGTAGAACACATCAATAGAACATACAAATAGTACAAATAAATAGTATATATATATATAAATAGTACAGCTGTGAAGCGAGATGAAGAAGGTAGCTATCAATGAAGTATAATATATAGACGATGGCAACTGATCCAGGAATGGACATCTAGCGTCAAAAAGCAAGCGCGCTTATATATCAATTATCACCCATACTGCAAAGGGAGTTACCTATACGGTGTTTGTATGCAAGCGTGAGCCACCTGAGGTGACGAGAAGTAAAGATACGAACAGGCATTTACCTCCATAAATCTCCAGCTCACACAGGGTGAGCATCAGTTGACCCTTAAAGACTGCCACATTCACCAAACGGATGGGCGGAGTCACCTGGTCAGGTATCACTGTGTAAACCTGCTCCCAATAAGATGATGTGTCCGTGTAGTTAAACACTGGAATCATTGAAGTGCCGAAACTTCTTAGTTCAAATGCTTCTAGTCGATGACTTACACCTTGAAGAACCCGGAAAAAAGTTTATTGTTTGTTATAGCATAGCTAGACTTGTAGCTGGAAGCGAAGAGTTATGCATATATTAATCTTGTGTTTCCCTTAATAGCCAGTGCTGTGGCCAAGGATTTATAAACGCATTTCTGAATCCCGCATACCGCGTTCGAAACACAGAAGCGGGCGATATGGAAGTAGACAGTCTTGCACTGGTTTCTATAAAGTGATATGCATGCTGATCGTTCAGAAAGCAATGGTAAACTACTGAACGTAAACTGCCCAAGACATCATTGACAACCAAAATGTGGAGTTGACAGCGACGCTCTGTAAAGTATACACAAGTAACTTTACTTGTTGTAATACCCTAGACTTGAACTGAGTATTGCTTTATCCGCTTCGTTTTCCTTGGTCTGAAATTACTTTATGTGCGTATCTGCGTTGTCCCTGTTTGCAACAGAGCTGCGATAATGACACCTTTCGGCAGAAACATTCGACTTCTTCCGATAATTTTTTGACCGGGTCAGCCAATCGGGGCTTTTTATAACGATTAAAGTCTCAGAGATATGACTTCATCTTCATTTTCCTTTGCATGTACTGCCTCCAACTGGCCCGCCCTGAACAGTTGCATGCATTCCTGTCGATCATCAATGGGAGGCATGCCAAGCCACGGCACAGTGTTAGTTTAAGGCTATACCCATAAACCTTGCACCGTGTATCAACAGCATCGTCGAGTGTATCGTGGTTCTTCGTTGCCATCGCTGAATCAAATGTCACAGAAACGTTCTTTGCTATAACCATGCAGGTAGCATTCAACCACACAAGTGTCCTTCCATTGTTATAACTATACAGGTAGCATTCAACCACACAAGTGTCCTTCCATTGCTATAACTATACAGGTGGCATTGCCACACACAAGTACCATGGTAGAGTTTATAGAGTTGTAGATCGTGGCAGGATTGTAGATAAAGTGCGGTCTGTGCGAGGAGACCGTGCAAAGTGACCCACGACGAGCATTGGTCACTAAAGCGTGGAAAGCACCCAGGACGATTTGCGAAGGCACAAAACGTCACTTTCAAAATCAGTTGGGCTTGAGCCACTGTCGAATTGAGACTTGGTTCCTGGCTCCGTAGCATGGCTACACAATGCGCCGCTACATTATTAGTTAGGTTTATAGTCGTTGTGAATTCTCTAAGTGTTGGTATGAGTAGCAAGCGTGTATAAATGACATTGTTTTACAAATGACAGTGCTGAAAATACTTCGAGATAATAAACAAGTGGAAACAGTGTTCGTGTGATGTTCTTGAGGAAATGTTGAGTTTTGTTTGGAATAGCTGATTGTTATCGGATGTACTGTGGAAGAGCGTAAGTAGAGCCTAATATAGTAGGAGAGATGGCGATGATGAGAAGACAACGCCATCATCTTGAGATATCAATGAAATGGCGCAGAAGTACGCCCGCACAGAGAAGATGTGCAGGTCACAGGAAGAACCAGCTGTCCTCACATGACTTGCTACGAACGCAGAGTCATCAAGTCTGTAAAATCGACTATATATCATCAAGTACCAATTAAACCAAGCAACAGTTATAGGCGTAGGAACGAGGAACATGTCGCCTATAGCACAAGTGTCCCTCCATTGTTTTAGCTATTAAGATGGCATGACCCCATTCAGCAGTTTTTGCTCATGAAGTCTATGAAGGTTTCCACTCAGGCATTGAAACATGTGCTGCGGCGATTAATCTTGAGGATACGTGCAACGGAGTATCATTGGATTGTTTAATGTTTAAGCTTCTTGAACTTAAGATAAGGCCATTCCTCCTGAGTTGGATCGCCGTAGCCCGTTTCAAACGGAAAGTAGTTTTTGATGTGGCAGTTTGACTTAAGAACCAACAGCAATATTTCTAGGCCTCCAACAGGGATCACCATTATCTCCGGTTCTGTTCAACGCTTACAACAGGGAAGGACATTGTCACTGAGGATGTGTTAGTGTATCTTCAGGGTAAGGATAGTGATAGGGCTGCTGTGGAAATACAAACAGAACTAAATCGCATAAGCTCTTGGTGTGTGGAGTCTGGGGCAATGGTCAACGCAAAGAAGGCAGCAGTGACATGCTTCTTTTTGAATAACCTAATTGTCAACACTCCAACACCAACTGTAAATCTGTGTTCAGAGACTAGAAAGAACGCAGGCAATAAATTACCTGAGGATACGTTTCGATAAAAGCCTTGGTTATAATGAGCACATAGACCAGGTAAAAAACAAGGGCCAGGCGGTGTTTGGCTGCGATGCGGATAATGGCGGCGACAAACTGTGAGCAGCGGCATCTATGTCTTTTTTACGAGGGTCTGGTCCTTTCTGTTTTTGAGTATGCGATGGCGATCCTGACTATCAGCCGAAAACAGATGGAAAGGATGGAAAGGATATAGAACGATGCTATGCGTGTTATACTTACGTGCACAAGTGATACAGCATGCAGAGCGATGCGCTACATTCGTGATTTTCCAACCGTAGGGGGTACAGAATAAAAAAAAAGTGCATAGAACGTGCCTACCTCGGAGACAACGCAAACACACAACATCCGCTGTACAGTGAAATTAAAAAGGTAAATTGCAGCAGGTTAAAAAGAGGATAGTAGTGGATGGGTCAAACGGAAGACATTCTTCAACAGGTGTGTTCACTTAAGGACTTAGAACCTGGCGAGGAGTGGGTACAAGTGCCAACAGAGTTCTGTGCGTCCTTGACAGTTAGTTTGCATCCAACTAGACAGAAAATGCAGGCAAGAAAAACCGCAGCTGTGGAGAGGGAAGTACAGGATGTGATCTTCGAGAATTCTTTCGAGGGTGATTCTGTCATTTACACAGATGGGTAGGTCGTTCAACGAGGGAGATTATCATGAGATTTAACAGCTCAGGCCGGAGGGAGAATTGTGAAGGAAGATTCTGGTGCTTTTGCTTTTACCACAAGTAGCCTGATTTTGGTGGTCATGGCAGTAAGTAAAGCAATAACATGGCTAGAGACACAGACATTCACTAGAGCATGTTTCCTTAGTGACTCTAATCAGTATGCTCAAGAAGATAAAGATGGCCTGGATCCCAAGAGGGTGATTGCTGTCTCTGGAGCGGTCTCGGCTGTCCAATAGGTCAGCATTCACTGTTTCTCGCACTGGTATTTCTTGTGGGTGACGGATAAGATCCTTTACACTCCAAATTCCAGATAGAAACTCGGAACTAAATCTATATGTCTAAATAAAGATTAAGTCCCTGAATACTGAAGAGTACAGCTGAGAATGATTCGTTTAAAATGTAACAATAATTGGTCTTGGTATTCCTCAAGGAGTGGGAGCGATAAGGTTAGGTGCCTAGATTTATGTCGATTAATGGTCTACTAAACAGTTCAGGTTATCCCCATGGACAATATTCCCTCTGTATGTGTCAAGAGATCAACATGCAGCTGAAAGATGCTGGTGTTGACAGCTAAGTCCTGTAAAAGATATGCTTAAAAAAACAACAACAACAACAAATGTGTGTAATTAATCCGCCATCCACACACACACACAAACACACACACACACATAAACACACACACACACACACACACACACACACACACACACGCGCGTATGCACACTGTGAAAATAACATATAACTATGAGTTAAAACATTCTACAACTTTTTTGTAAACTATTACTATGAAAAACTGATGATTTGCAGGATGATGATACCAAGTACTGTGCTACGATAGTTACAGCATTCACATATAACAGGTAAATAAATACAACCTAAGGGTAACTTCCCTTAGATTGCCTGGGTCGGTGGTACGAAGTCGGGAATAAAGCTCAGATGATGCATCAATTCCAATAGAATTTCAATAAGGACTAGTAAAAACACTTACGATCCTTTTGGATCAGCCCGTCGGTTTTCTGAACTAATGTCCAGCCCACACGATACCTGGTCTTTCCTCGTTTTCGGGATTCATAACCTGGCGCTCTTGTTAATAGCTTGGATGACATAATCAATAATGTGTATTGTCTAGTTCTATACCAATATGGTCCTCGGTAATGCATACAATATATCACTCACATAAACACACCAGCAGTGACAAGTATGGCGGTTTTCTTCCAGTTCTCTCTTCCAGTTTTACTGTGTTAACCCTCTTCTCTCTCTCTCTCTCTCTCTCTCTCTCTCTCTCTCTCTCTCTCTCTCTCTCTCTCTCTCTCTCTCCAACTTTGGAGTCGGCAAGTACTTTTCCAGTAATCAAACACGCCTGTAGTTACATCTCTGGCCTTCCCTTTTACCGGTATTTTCATGAGAAATGAAATGCTTTAAGTCCATGCCACATAATCAGACACCCGGTTACTCGCAGCCGCTTCGTCAAAAGTTGTTTCGGCAGATCAAATGATCTGTGGTTTTATTACACGAGTTTCTGATCTCCGGTTTAAGTGCCGGTGGGCAGTCTCTGTCCCATTACTCAGTGAGTTACGATGAACGCTCGTTTATTACTCACTGAAAGGGCTAAGCGCACGATATACCACTTACAGATTGTGGGTAATGTCTACACCACTACCCATCTACTTCAAACACAATCAGTAGACAGTAAGTTTGTATGCGATGCTCGTAATTACCCAATAGCATATCACACTATTCATCCTGGTTAGTTACATGCGACAAATAATATCTCACGCCTATAATAAACTATGTATGGCACATAACTGTATGCATAGTAACAATTGAAAATAGGCAAATAATGATATTCATAATAATAGCATAACGAATGAATTAGTAATGCTATTATATACAGCGAAATGAGACAATAAACAGTTATCATGGGAGTAACAACAACGGGACAGCCGAAATGTAGGTCTGGCAGATCTGTCGTTACTTAATCACTGTCATGGTGAAGAATTAAAAGAAATATAGTCATTTGACTAAGTCATGTACAACAAAATGCAACCAAAAAGAGGAGATCATGCTAGTTCTCAAAGAAGTGACAAACATCTGACAAGACAAACGACAGTCAACAGTATATCCTGAACATAGCAACATAGTTAAAATTTGCCTAACATAATATGTCTACTTGTGTAAGAAGAATAACAAAATTACAGCAATATGTTTTAAACAGAAAAATGAGAAATACGATTTCTCCTTGAAATAGCCTACAGCAGGTCGACAACTAAAGGTCCCGAATTTATAGGCTGTAGTTAGGTACTAGAAACTAATATTCCTAGAGACTTCTGACAGAACAAACATCAGACTTATTAAATTTAGACATATAATTATTTCATACCTTATCCCGGAATAGGCACATCTGATTTGACCGTTAGAACTCTCAAGCCTATGTAACTTTTCTTATCTATTTGCCGTCCTTCTCTCTCCTCATTCTGCGTCTTGCCCATATGTGTTTGAGCAAGTGATTTTGGTAGACCAGCCGTTTAAGTTCACAGCTAGTTTCTCGATTCAGTCTGAATTATCTCCCGCGCTAGCCGGTTCTCATGCCTGCACCGTCCTAAGTTCTTCTTTCCAGTCCACCACTTCACACCTTGAATTGCTGGATACATATTTTATCCGCGTGAAGACCCAAGTAAGTCTGACAATATGTTTACCCCGGGAGTCTTATCAAGCAGGCAATTCCCTACTTTGTATTTGTGGAATGAGAGGCATTCTGGAGGAATCGCGGCATTATATCATAGTGAATGGTCTGAAACAAGAAGACTTTCACCGTGCTCGGCTGAGTCTATAGAGCACCCCAAATGCTACAACCAATGACCAAACCGCTGCGCTAGTAAGGACATGACAACAAACGAACAATAACACTAACAATGCTAAGAACACAAACACAAATATGGATTGCCCCTTTGGTTTAAACCACGGCCAGATGTTACTTCCGCAACAAAAGATACTATCTTATATATATATCTGATCATATGCTTCAAACAATCAGTTCATACATGTATACATTACGAAACACAGCTGCGCGAGACTCGGCAGCGGATCGCATCGCATCGGTTTCTTACGGAAAGGTATCTGAGCCAGTCTATTCAGAAAGTAATTGCAAACTACTGAATATAAAACTTGTCAATACATCAACAGAAGCTGAAAAATGCTGGTGTTAACTGCAATATCCTGTAAATAGGGTATGTAACAAAATACAATATACATTTTAGATATCAATATTTCTGCAATCTCCTTCTTCATGGTGACTACATCTCAAACTGTACGGTGCAGCATACACCGTTGCATACCACTGTTTTGAGATCATACTTGATGTTGTTAGGACTGATTATCCTTCACTGCAACATGTTCAGCCTGTTCTGGCCCTCCATGTTTTTCCATGTACTCACTTACAAAGTGCCTCTAATTCAGTGAAGCTATCACATACAGATCCCTGTTACGAAATACGGTAACTCGCGTGTCTTCGCAGAAGGGAAATCCCCGTAGGCGGAGATTAGCAGAGTTCTCTAGGTCTTGAGTTATTTATAACTTGTGGGAAGCAGATTAGATTGATGGGGGTTGATATCTTTCTAGATTGTTATCGTCGGGGATATTCTGGGCTGGCAATATGCACCGGGCAAACTTTGAGTGAACTTGAATTTCACGTTGATATAACACATGATTCACGGGGAACCTGAATTTCCTCAGAACAAGTAATAATTGCGTGCTAGTGAGTTCTACGCAAAATTCGGAAGCTAGCCATTTTAGGTGTCAGTCGCAGTCGAGTCCTCCGGCCGAGAAAGACGAGAATTTCCAGCCCATAGCTGTCTTATGGAGCCGTCCACCCGCCGATCCGATTATGGCGGAATTTTGTAAAGGGTCTCATTCTAAGGCAGGGATCACCAAACTACGGCCCGCTGGCCGGATCCGGCCCGCGATGTCATTTCATCCGGCCCACTGAAGGAACTCGAACTTGCTTGATATAACGTATGAAACACGAGACGTTGTGATACAATTTAAATTTAAATATTTTAGAATAATAGGAGATCTTCACACGCGCGGAGACTTTCTGGCTGCTCTAGGCTATTTATTTAGGTCGCCCTATTTATATATTTTGCAAACCTCAGTATGAAACTTCTATTACTAAATGAAGCCGCCTGCCGCGGCTCTACAAGAGTATTGAGTAGCATATCCCGTGATACCCTGGTATAAATGTATAGGATGCTGGGATGTTGTGTGGGCTTGCCTATATGAGCTTAGTCACGCCATGTTCTCGCCTCTTTGGCCTTGAGAACAACTGAGACCGAAGAGATGCTGATGTCTAATTTTCAGCGAAGGGTTGAAACTCATACCTCTGAGCCACTACCAAGCAGATGGGCGAACATGCCAAAGGCACGGCCGAGCGTGGCCATTGTTTTTCCAGACCGCAGTTGAGAGGGCAGACAGGCCCTGTGAAGATCCCAAAGATCCAAGGGAATCTTAATTATGGATTGACAATTAGCTGCTGTGAGGTGAGTTTTGAATGAACCTTCATGGTTTAAATAGGAATATAGGAACAAAATAGCTTTGTCTGTGCCTGAGAACAATAATCAATATATTAATCAATCATGTGCCATGTCGGAATGCGTGGGCGATCATGACTCGCCATTTCACTCGATCACCAGTGTCGTGGATCAGCTCTGTGTTCCTGTCTCGTAAGCCATCCAGGTATTTTCCTCTCGGTCTGCCTCTTGGTCTGTTCCCTTCGATCTTGCCAGTTGTCACCAAGTTCTCCAATCCATTTTGACTGTCTACGTCTAATTTCTCTAATCAGTTTACGATGTTCATTTGTCTCCTGTAGTACTTGGTCATTGGTTTTTCTGTCTGTCCATGTTATTCTTTGCATTTTCCTTAGAAACCAAATTTCTGCAGCAATCAGATGTTTTTCAGTTTGACTGCCCATTGTCCAAGTTTCACATCCATACAAAAGAACAGGCTCTATGTATCCCCTCAACACTCTTTTTCTCGTTTCAATTGACATCTTTTTATTGGTCAGAATGTTTTTCATCTTGCTAAAGGCTACTTTCGCCATGGCGATTCTTGTTCTAATCTCTTCAAGGCATCTCCCATCAGATGTTATGACTGTTCCAAGATAATTGTACTGATTCACTTGTTAAAGAATGTTTCCATTTACTTGTATATTACATTGTGGCACTTCTTCCTTCCTAGTGACGACCATAACCTGAGTCTTTTTACAATTTAATTCTAACCCCAGCTGCTCACTGTTTACAACAACCGCATCTACTAATTGTTGCAGGCCCTGAGCATTGTCTGCAATCAATACTGTATCATCTGCATATATAATGTTATTGATGTTTCGTCCTCCAATGCTGATTCCATTTATATCCTCTACATTTCTGAAAATATTTTCACTGTATAGGGAAAAAAGATATGGAGACATCACACATCCCTGCCTAACACCTCTCTTAATTGGCTGATACTGTCCCACTTCATTATCAATCCTTATTGCAGCTTGTTGTTTCCAATATATGTTTTTTATAAGTCTAATGTCTTTCCCATCAATTTGTAGATCTGCAAGCATATCCACGATGTTGACATGTCTAACTCTATCAAAAGCCTTTGTATAGTCAATAAAGCAAAGATGTATATCCTTGTTTACTTCTATAGCACGTTCAATAACTGTTCGCAGCATATACACAGCACTTACTGTACCCTTTCCTTCTATAAACCCACATTGTTCTTCCCATATTTCAGGTTGTATCTTCTTCCTCACTCTTTGCATGATAATTCTAAGCAAAATCTTTGTGATGTGACTCATTATACTAATTGTTCTATGTTGATCACATTCCAAGGTTCCTGATTTCTTTGGGATTGCAATAAATACAGAGTTACATAATTCAGGCAGTATATCTCCAGTATCATATAATGTGTTCATCAGTCTGGTGACTTGCTCTAGTTCAAATTCTTCTAAAGCTTTAATCATTTCTATTGTAATGTTATCTGCACCGGGGGCTTGCCAGCTTTCATATGCTTAAGAACATTTCGAACCTCCATCTCCAAAATTGGCGGTTCTTCATTATTAAATCTAATATCATACTGTTCGTCTCTGTTATCATCATAAAGGTGCTTCACATAATCTGTCCATACATGTAGAATCTGATCTTTTTCTATTATGATTTTGCCATCTTTAGTTTTTAGACACCCTGTTGATGTACTTTTTCTTTTTTTAGTAAGTTCCTGAATTTTTTTTGCACTAATTTAGTATTTTGACTGTTGTGTTGGTTTTCAATTTCTAAGAACTTTTCCTCAAGCCATGATTTTTTTTGCCTCCTTACATAATATTCTGACTTGTCTGTGGATTTCTTCATATTTGACAGAATTATTTTTGTTGAGTCTTCTTGTTTCCATGAGATGTAAAATTTCTTCAGTCATCTATTTCTTACGACCCACCTTCTTTAATTTTGGAATAGTTGTTTATGCAGCCACATTGATTGAATTCTTCAACGTTTTGCATTGATCACCCACATCCTGGAATAATATCTCTAGATCAGACAATATTTCAAATCTGTTCTGTACTTCTATGTTGAATTTGTTTTGTATTTCCTTGTCATTACTCAATGTACACAAATCATATTTAGTGTTTCCTGTTATATACTTGAATTTCTTCAACTTTATTCTCAATGTTCCTGTGAGTAATCTGTGGTCACTATAACAATCAGCACTGGGAACTGTTTTTGCTACTGTTAGCGCGTTTCTAAATCTTCTTCTAATGAGAATGTAGTCACTCTGGTTTCTAATCCTGCTATCAGGACTCTTCCATGTCCATAATCTTCCAGGGTGTTGCTTAAACCAGGTGTTTCCTACAATCATTTCCCGTTCTTTTGCCCACTCCACGAGTCTGTATCCTCTTTCATTTCTCTCTCCTAAACCATAGTTTCCTACTGTGTATCTATCCCCTTGATTTCCTACTTTTGCATTGAAGTCCCCTATTATGATGTTTATTTCTGAATTTTTACATTTTTTTAAGGCAGCCTATATGTCATTATAAAATTCTTCTACACTATCATTATTGGATTCTCCTGTTCGTGCATATACTTGAATAATATTTATGCTAAAAGGTCTG
The DNA here is from genome assembly GCA_963921405.1 of Cepaea hortensis. NCBI lineage: Eukaryota > Metazoa > Mollusca > Gastropoda > Stylommatophora > Helicidae > Cepaea > Cepaea hortensis. Next base: position 16,078 of record CAWUFQ010000520.1, on the reverse strand, counting down.
CCACTTAATTTAACTAGTAGGACTCTGTCCGACACGGCCCAATATCCTTGAACAGATGTTGATGTTTTCCGGTCCAAAATAATTGCCACTCAGAACAATAATGGAGGGGCATATATACTTGGGAAGAGAGGAAGAGGAAGGCCAAAGAGAAGATGGGTGCAATATGTGGCGGATGATCTCCAGATGGGTGTATCTGAAGCGAGACATCTTGCTTATGATCAAGAAGTTTTCCGGATGGTTGTTATGGGAGCGAGGTTCTGCAAAGGACATGCTACTGAATGAATGACCTTTGTTCCATCTTGTTGTCTGATAATTACTGGTGTTGTGTATCAGACTACACTTACAGTGCTGTGATGGAAGATCACTGGTACTGTGTTAGATGACTACCCATGATGTGATGGAAGATCACTGTTACATTGAATGATGATCATGTGTACGTTTATTCATGGGGATGCCTATTTTGTCATTGCATCTAATCCTGAATTTTATTTATTAGGGCATTGGCATTATTAATCAGATGTTGTTGTATCTTTTTAATTACATTATTATGATTCAATGTACACGGAACTGAATTTCTTCTGATATCTCTGAATCTTTTCTTTTCTTGTTAGCCGTAGAAATAGAATGAGATTCTCGCTGTCCTCTTATTCCTCTCTTCTTCTACGGCCCATGAGCAGTCGGCGTTGTGCTATTATCTCCATCATCTCTGTGTGATTACACAAAAGGTACCTATAAACTGTATATGTACCACTTATGAGCCGTAGCTTCACCAGTGACCCTTATTCCTCTGCTTTTCTTGTGTTTCAATAGGATGTTAATTATGTTTCTAATTTAATGTCTTTTTTTCATTTTCAGATCCGTGTACTTCACCCTTAATTGTGGCTATTATGAAAATGAAATATGGACGCCGAGTGTCAATTTCTCAATGAAGGATGGGGAGTAACGTACCTCTTTGTGGAAACAAAGGACCAGAAATTCAGCTGCGTAATATGCAGGGAAAGTGTTGCCGTTTTGAAAGAGTACATTGTTCGGTGTCAATACAAAACAAAACATCTATCAACATATTAAGGTTTCTGGAAAGTTACGCTCTGGAAAATATGAGACCATTAAACGTGGTTTTGAAACACAAAGAAATTTGTTGAAAATCAATGTGTCACTCGTGCAAGTTACAAAACAGTGCATAAGATGGCAGAACGATGAAATCCGTTTACTGATGGCAACTTCGTCAAAGAGTGTATGATCGAAGCAGCAAATAACTTGTATCCTGAGAAAGCCGATTTGTTTGGAACTATCAGCCTTTCGGCAAGTTCAGTCTCGCGGAGAACAGACGAACTTGGACAGAACATAGTACTAAACATACGCGAGAAAGCTAGGAACTTGTTGTTGTATTCTCTGGCACTGGATGAATCTACTGATCTCTCGAGTACGTCACAACTTCTCTTGTTCATTCGTGGTGTCAATTTGGACTTTCAGATAACAGAAGAGTTGGCGTCCGTTTGCAGCGTGCATGCACCAACAAATGGAAAATACATGTTCGTGGAAGTGCAAACAATTTTGCAAGACTATAACCTTCAGTGGAATCAGCTTTGGGGTGTTACAGTTGATGGAGGAAAAAACATGGCTGGAGTGTGGAAGTATCTGGTGAGGCAGATCAGGACTCAATTGGAAGATTTGCAAATTCCGGGCGCTCTGTTCATACACTGCATCATACATCAGAATGTACTCTGTGGGAAAGACTTAGATATTTATTGTGTACTGAAACCAGTCGTTTCTGCTGTGAACTTCATTCAGGAACATGCACTCATTCACCGTAAGTTCCAGGCTTTTCTTGAAGAAATTGATTCTGAATACTGTGACTTGACTTATCACACATCAGTTAGGTGGCTCAGCTGCGGTAAAGTCCTGCTTCGTTTTACAAGCTCCGAAACGAAATAGATGTTTTCCTCACTGAAAAAGATAGAACTGATTCACAGCTGTCAGATCCTACCTGGCTGTCAAAGTTGTCATTTTCGGTCGAAATGAATGAACTGAACTTGAAACTTCAGGCAAAGAATTACTTCTTATGTGATCTCTACAGAACCATCAAAGGATTTCGGAGAACGCTGCCATTGTTGGAAGCACAACTGGAAGGAGAAAACCGTTCTCATTTTCACTGTGTCAAAGAGTTTGGCGAGATATTCAGATCTTGATAGAAATGAGAGTGACATTCTTCTGTTCCAGAATCCGTTTTATTGTAACCTTGATAATGTGCCAGTTGAACTACAGTTGGAGCTCATTGATCTGCAAGCAAATGACTTTTATGCAAGAGAAGCACAGAGAAGGAAAACTTGTTAAATTGTACCGCTGCTTACCTGATGTTGGGTTTCCGATACTTAAGAAATTTGCCACTTGTATGACATCAGTGTTTGGAACAACTGATGTCTGTGAGCAAACATATTCAAAAATGAAGTCTGTGAAGTCACCACATCGAATAAGATTTACTGATGAACATTTGAAAGCAATTCTCTTGATTGGATGCAACAATTCCAAACCAAACGGGGTGGTATTTTGAAAGCCACACGTCAGTTTCACAAATCTCCCTAACCTCTTTTTCTGCTTAGTTTGTGAGATTCGGATATGTGCACAATATGTCTGATGTAACTATCTTTTTGCTAACGTCGCCTTCTTTGATAACTTTGTTTAGTAAATAAATATGTTGGTTGTCTTTGTTGTTTGTGCATTGCACGCCCTTCCCATGATTAACTTAATGTTTCGTCTGTTTTCTCAGAGCTTTCGTTCTAGCTTGCAATTATTGGTAAAGATAGTTGCATATCCTTTACAGGGCGTTTGCAGTCAACACCAGCACTGTTTGCTGTTGTTGATGTCTTGGCAAGTTTACGTTAAGTAGTTTACCATTGCTTTCTGAATGACCGGCACCCATAACATAGCGTAAACACTAGCGCAACGTTTTCTGTTGCCAAATTGCGCGCAGCTGTGTTTCGAATTCGGGTATACGGGATTACGAACCGCGTCCGGCGCATGTATTGTACAGAATGACTATCAGGCCCACGCTCGTCTTTTTGTCAGTTATCCGGCCCGCCGTGAAAAAAGTTTGTTGACCCCTGCTTTAAGGTAACAACATGACTCCTTATTCACTGTCTTATTTCTTAATATTGCGCGATAATCCATGCGGCGTTTGATGATTTTAACATGACGGCACATGAACCTTAACGTACGACGTTTTGATCGATACCGGCGTAGATTTCGGACGCTGGCTGTGTGTTATTTCCGAATGTAAACAGTAGTTCTGTGAGCGCTGTGGAGAAATATAAATGCATTGAAGTCCGTTACCACCGGCTTGTGTAACTAGATTGATATATTCTTTAGTTGCTTTAAGAATGTGCATTTATTCGTGAGCGTATAATAATTGCTATAATATTATGGAAAACTAGTTTTAGTGGTAAGCAGGGCAAGATTAAGTAATGCATGAAATGTGTTCCTGTGATTATTAATTAATCAGTTATATTACAATAGCGGGGTAGCGGGGTAGGGGTATCCCCTATCAAAGGAGAAGTAAGGCGCCTCCTTCCCTCCGCTAGCCTACGGGACACCCTTGGGCAAGGTGGAGTACCCGTTTAGCCCCCCGATCAGGGTTACGTGAAGCCATGGGTGCAGGTGGTGGATGAAGATGGAGAACAGCCGACAGATAGTTGTAGGTTATGGTCTCCACCTTCACGACGGTAGGCAGAGGATCTCCTTTTTTTGAGGAGACAATGGCTACGGTCACTGACCAGTATGGTCACTGCTGGGAAGGAAAGCAGTGGCAAACTACCTTCTTTACACATGCCAAGAAAATCATGTTGTGTTCACTTATCGATAATCAGAGAAACGGCGTAAATGGGTGCTCCATAGGAGCAGCCTCGCCCGGTAGGGATAGTCATGCGCACCAGGTGACTCCAGACCGTCAACAGGCTACTAGGTGCAAAAGATTAATATCATTGAAAGTAGGAACTTGGAATGTTAGAACAATGAATGCAGATGGAAAGTTGGAGGACATCAAAAAAGAAATGGAGAGAGAGAAGATTAACATATTAGGAATATCGGAAACGAGATGGAGAGGAGCAGGGATAAGGACAGGAGAGGATTGTAAGATTATTTACTCGGGGGGAGAAGAACAGCAAAGAGGTGTAGCCATTATATTAGATAAGCAAACATGAAATTCTGTCAAAGGATATTGGGCTGTGTCAGACAGAGTTCTATTAGTAAAATTAAACGGAAGACCTTTTAAAATAAATGTAATTCAAGTATATGCCCCAACAAGTGAAAGCAGTGAAGAAAGTATAGAGGAATTTTATAATGACATAAAGTCTGCTTTAAAGAACTGTAAAAAATCAGAAATAAATATCATAATGGGTGATTTCAACGCAAAAATAGGAAAGCAAAGCGATGGATACAGTGTAGGCAACCATGGTTTGGGAGAGAGAAATGAAAGAGGTTACAGACTTGTAGAATGGGCAAAAGAACAAGAATTGGTTGTAGGAAACACCTGGTTTAAACAACATCCTAGAAGATTATGGACATGGAGGAGTCCAGACAGCAGGATTAAAAACCAGATAGATTACATCCTGATAAGCAAAAGGTTTCGAAATGCATTAACAGTTGTAAAAACAGTTCCAAATGCAGACTGTTACAGTGATCACAGATTAATTACTGGCACATTGAGGGTAAAGTTAAAGAAAGTCAAGTATACAGCAGGAAACCCTAAATATGACTTGTGCAAATTGAAAACTGACAAAGAAATACAAGATAATTTTAACATAGAAGTAAAGAACAAATTTGATTTATTGTCTGATCTAGAGATCCTATTTCAAGATGTAGATGATCAATGGGAAATGCTGAAGAATTCAATCAGTTGTGCAGCAGAAAAAACGATTCCAAAAGTAAAGAAAGTTGGCCGTAAGACATGGATGACTGAAGAAATTTTACAACTAATGGAAACAAGAAGACAGAACAAAAATAATCCTGCCAAATATGAAGAAATTCACAGAAAAGTCAGAACCTTATGTAAGGAGGCTAAAGAAACATGGCTTGAGAAAAATTGCAGAGAAATTGAAAAACAACACAACAGTAAACATGCGAAACTAATGCACAAAAGAATTCAGGAGATTACTAATCAAAGAACACGTACATCAGCAGGCTGCCTAAAGACAAAAGATGGAAGAGTCATAATAGAAAAAGATCAGATTTTACATGTATGGTCAGATTACGTGAAAAACCTTTATGACGATAGCAGAGACGAACAATATATTGTTCAAAATAACAATGAAGGGCCAGCAATTTTGAAGATGGAGGTTCAGAATGCTCTTAATCATATGAAATCTGGCAAAACCCCCGGTCCAGACAGCGTCACAACAGAAATTATTAATGCTTTAGAAGAATATGGAATAGATAAAGTTACCAGTCTGCTTAATACAATATATGATACTGGAAATATACCTCATGAGTTATGTAATTCTGTATTTATTGCAATCCCAAAGAAATCAGGAGCCTTGGAATGTGATCAACATCGAACAATTAGTATAATGAGTCACATCACGAAGATTTTGCTAAGAATTATCATGCAAAGAGTTAGGAGGAAAATACAACCTGAAATAGGAGAAGAACAATGTGGGTTTGTGGAAGGCAAGGGTACAGTAAATGCTGTGTATATACTGAGAAACATAATCGAATGTTCTATAGAAGTAAACAAAGATCTACACCTTTGCTTTATTGACTACACAAAGGCTTTTGATAAAGTGAGACATGTCAACATGATAAGGATGCTTGAAGATCTACAAATTGATGGAAAAGTTCTTAGACTTGTAAAAAACATATATTGGAAACAACAAGCTGCCATAAGAGTTGATAATGAAGTAAGCCAATATCAGCCTATTAAAAGGGGTGTGAGACAGGGATGTGTAATGTCTCCAGATCTGTTTTCCCTGTACAGTGAAAGTATTTTCAGAAATATTGAAGATATGGAAGGAATCAACATTGGGGGACGATGCATCAATAACATTAGATATGCAGATGATACAGTCTTGATTGCAGACAATGAACAGGACCTGCAACATTTAGTAGATGCGATTGTTACACACAGTGAACAACTAGGGTTAGAATTAAATTGTAAAAAGACACAGATTATGGTCGTCACTAGGAAGGACGAAATACCACAATGTAATATACAAGTAAATGGGAATATTCTTCAACAAGTGAACAGGTACAATTATCTCGGAACAGTAATAACATCTGATGGGAGATGCCTTGAAGAGATTAGAACAAGAATCGCCATGGCAAAAGTAGCCTTTAGCAAGATGAAAAACATACTGACCAATAAAAAGATGTCAATTGAAACGAGAAAAAGAGTGTTGAGATGCTCCATAGAACCTGTACTTTTATATGGATGTGAAGCTTGGACAATGAGCAGCCAGGCTGAAAAACATCTGATGGCTGTAGAAATGTGGTTTCTGAGGAAAATGCAAAGAATACCATGGACAGCCAGAAAGACCAATGAACAAGTCCTTCAAGAAACAAATGAAGATCGTAAACTGATCAGAGACATTAGACGTAGACAGTCACAATTTTTTGGGCATGTTATGAGAAGAAATGATTTGGAGAACTTGGTGACAACTGGTAAGATCGAGGGGAACAGACCAAGGGGAAGACCTAGAAACAAGTATCTGGATGGCTTGGCCTTGTGGCATGGTTGAGACAGAAACACGGAACTGATCCACGACTCTGTTGATCGAGTGAGATTGAGAACATGACCGCCTACGCTTACCGGCATGGCACATGATGGATGGATGGATTACAATAGCTTATTCCAGTGAATAGAGTACTGATTTAGGAAAGGTGATTGTGGTGCTACATTATTCTTTGTTAATGTTGTAGTAACTGTGTTCCAAGGAAATGTGCTGCTATATTCCAAATTAATGTGCTAGTGGTTGATTTAATGGCATTGTCGTGTTGATTTATTTCATTGAAAGTTGTGGTGTAACTATGCCTCGCAATTTCGGATGGAACGGCGTGCGATTGTACAGCGCGAGACCTGGTGAGATCTTGTGCGCCACACTTTACTCTACTCTATCCCCATGGTCTGGGGTCACCTCTAATCTATCCCCATGGTCTGGGGATACCTCTACTCTATCCTCATGGTCTTGGGACACCTCTACTCTATCCTCATGGTCTTGGGACACCTCTACTCTATCCTCATGGTCTTGGGACACCTCTACTCTTCCTCATGGCCTGGGGACGGACACCTCTACTCTATCCTCATGGTCTGGGGACACCTCTACTCTAGCCTCATGGTCTGGGGACACCTCTACTCTATCCTTATGGTCTTGGGACACCTCTACTCTATCCTCATGGTCTTGGGACACCTCTACTCTTCCTCATGGCCTGGGGACGGACACCTCTACTCTATCCTTATGGCCTGGGGACACCTCTACTCTATCTTCATGGTCTGAGAACACCACTACTCTATCCTCATGGCCTGGGGACACCTATGCTTGATAATAATGGTGTGGGGAGCGTATACTTGGGTTAGGGTGATGAGGGGTGATTTCCTCTATACCTCGAGAGACGACAGGAATTATATGATGGGATGTTTGATGCATTCTATATAAATAGGAGATGACTGGTCCTGACAGTCCAGTCGAACCGTTGACACTATGATCACCGCTAATCTACGGGGTAAAGGAGCGGGGATGGATTTACACCATCTGCATGAGTGATAAAATGTACTATTATAAATGCTGTTTGTCTTCTAGGATAGAGGGGGTAACAAAGAGGACTTTTCTATGATCTAGGACAGGCATCCCATAGCAGGAGTTATTGTTTGATTAATGAATTAATTAATTGGTAAATTGATTAATTGTGAGTTATAATGATGATTGAGGATTATGATAATGTAGACGAAGGAGACTTGTCTGGACGGACACTTATCATTGAGAGAAGACCTTGACATTGGTGTGTTATTGCAATGTCGTTCTTAGTGAAGATAAGAGCAAGAGAGAGGGATAGCGGGAGGAAACAGGATCAGGTGACAGGGGTTCGGAACGACACGACCGATACTTCCTGGAACCGTGCCTCCCAGACAAGAATTCTCTGGGCTATCTGACCACGGAAACGCACTCATACTTTAACACCTCTTAAGAGGAAACAGATTCCATAACCAGTCATGATGGTTTATAGGCTGAGAGCATGGCTTGATATTGAGTGCCATGTATGTCCGAGTCATTTCCGACTACTCCCCTTGCAGGGTTGGCCTCGCAGGTAGTAGTTAAGTTGTGCAGACGAAGATGAAAGTTAATGGCTTCAGGTTCATTCCAGTAGACCTCCTATGAGAGAGGCGAAGTCGACGAACTGGGAGACCTCCAATTCCGTTTCAGACAGAAAGAGCACACGAGACCATGATCCATTTGTACCTACTTGCCACTACACCAGAGGTTCTATATCTACAGCAGGTGAGGTAACCAAGGTCAACATATCTAGACTTACAGACCCCGCTGTGGGTTCACCGATATAACGCTTGCAGCGACTTGTTTGATGAAGGCTCACCATGATATGCTATCTTCTGAAGCAGACCCAGTTGGGGTCAACAGGGTCAAACTACAGTCGTTAATCCGATTGACTCGTCAGTTCGGACAACACTGACAGTCACTAATCTGACTGATACCTCAGATCTAACACCCAAGACTACAGTCGCTAATCTGACTGATACCTCAGATCTAACACCCAAGACTACAGTCGCTAATCCGATTGACATTGTTGATATGACAACGATGGAGAGTTTGATGATGACAACAATGAAGTGTATGATGATGACGCCGATCCAGTGGGGGGGGGGGGGAATCAGTGGGGAGACTTGAGCTGGCTAACCAGCTCAAACGTGTGGTTTCGTTTCAAGATCATCTTAGGGGGACGCCTAAGGTTACAGGGTCTCCCTGACAGATAATTCACTGAAAATCCAGAGTGTGCAGTATACGTCACCGGGTGACGCTACTTTGAACCATGTGTGAACTTTGACATTATGTCCTCAAATATCGAGATGGCTCTGTGCAAGTAGTAGTCATCAGGATCCATGGAGGAGATTTGATGTTTCAGCAACTACCACGGCAGCTCGCACATGGAGAAATCCGGGTGAACCAAAGGACAAAACCCGACGTACTAGCACTTCCATTCTCACATGCTGCGTGATGATGTCTGGATCTATCCTGATTCTTCTTAACTCTGTTGTCTAAGCTGTAAATAGACTTACCTTCTACCTTACTCTTCAATCTTCTTCTCATGACACTCTTGCACAAAGGAATACATTTTGACAATTTGTTACCATGTCTTTTCTTGAGTTTGTATGTGTCGTCCGGGGTGAACCCCCTATGTGTAGATGTCCATAGGGTGGTAGGGAACGACAGGTCAAGTCCCGTATCGGTGGGGGTTCAGTAGCAGGATAGTACTTGTGTGGTGGTCAGTACAAGGCGGGAAGGCCATAGTGTACCGTACCTATCAAAGCCCCTTAGGGGAACGGTTGCAATGCCATAACCAAGTGATGAGAGATTAGACCTGACTTACCCAGCTGTAAATTATTAAATGCAACACACACACACACGCGCGCGCGCGCGTGCACACACGCGCACACACGCGCACACACACGCACATCTGTTCACCAGCCCGGGAGATTAGTGGAGTGAATTTACATGACCCTCTTCACCTTGCAAAGACCTTAACTTCTGTGAGCTAACTACACAACCTTTTAGTACAATCTCGTTCAGTACAAAATATAGGCAAAGCCAAACACAACCTGCCACTCTATGGTGAAATTTACTACAATTCTTTCATCCACTGATGCACAGACTAGCAACCAATATTCCTTGCTGGTTATCCAGTTAAATAATTAATATGTTTTAACAAAACAACATCAACACCGATTGAGCTTGTCCACGCACAACAAACAACACCCTGGTACAGGTGACAATTAGATGAAGTGATATACTTGTAATGTAGGTCCCCAAATCAAAGAAGAAAAGTCAACAACATTTAGTACAGCTGTACAGTACATAGGTTGGACCCCTTACCTCGGGATCATCACACCGGATGTTTAAGAACGCGCGTTCTTCTCCATTCAGCCATGCTGACTTACAAATGATGAATTTCATAGGATAAGTCTGTGCTTGAATATGTGAGACTACATTAATTCAAAGATTGAATACGTAAATCTACATACACTAAACCCGACTTACCTTCACTACCTCTGTTGTACAAGACATATCTGGTAACGCGTTGTGGTTGGGGAAAGCTGATGTTGAGGTTGGGGTTTGAGTCTCCAGGGAGTGTGTGGGTACACGATTTGCCTGTGTAGAACTGCTGGTTTGTGTTCCCATCCACGGCCAACTGGGACGGGTAACTTCTCCCTTCCCGGTAAGTACTTGACTGTGACGAGTTTTGTCTTAAGGCTACGTTACGACCTAAAACAACCAACATCACAAGGTCACGATAGCTGTGTCACGTGCATGTGTGTGTGTGTGTGTGTGTGTGTGTGTGTGTGTGTGTGCGTGCGTTGCAACTATTGGATGTTTAAGATTGTCTGACTGTGTTATGTGTTGGTAGAAGGTGTAAGGTGTTTGTAGAATGTATATTTTATTTGTTGAATGTGTAATGTGTTTGTCGAACGTGTAAGCGTGTCTCTAGAATGTCAGTGTATCTGCATGTGTGATGTGTGATATGTGGATGTGTGTTGTGCGGATATGTGATGTGTGGGTGTGTGATGTAGGCCTATGGGTGTGTGTTGCGCAGATATGTGATGTGTGGGTGTGTGATGTGTGCACGTATGTGTGGCAGACACATGTTGTAGTTATATAAAGTGTGTTGTACTGTACAGAAACATAGGTTGCCAGTATTCCCCTCCCGTAGCGAACGAAGAGCGTTGATATCGAACCACGTCATGTCATAGCTATGGTATCGTCCTAACCGTTACACCAGTTTACCCGCTATCCTACCTACAGTTTGCAGCCTGTCAACGTAATTGTTTGTGTGTTACGTGTGTTTTACTGTACAAACGAGTGTTTTACTATATGTACATCTGTTTTACTGTATGTACATTTGTTTTACTGTATGTGCATCAGTTTTACTATATGTACATCTATTTTACTGTATGTGCATGTGTTTTTCTGTATGTCCATGTGTCTTACTGTATGTGCATGTGTTTTATTATGTGTACATGTGTTTTAATGTGTGTGCATGCGTTTTACTGTGTGTGCATGTGTTTTAATATGTGTGCATGTGTTTTACTGTATATGCATGTGTTTTACTGTATGTGTATTTGTTTTACTGTATGTGTATTTGTTTTTATGTGTGTGCATGTGTTTTAGTGTGTGTGTGTGTGCATGTGGTTTACTGTGTGTGCATGGGTTTTACTGTATGTGCATGTGGTTTACTGTATGTGCATGGGTTTTACTGTATGTGGATGTTTCACTATGTGTACATGTGTTTTAGTATGTGTTCATATGTTTTACAGTGTGTGCATGTGTTTTACTGTGTATACATATGTTTTACTGTGTATGCGTGTGTTTTACTGTGTGTGCATGTTTTTTACTGTGTGTGCATGTTTTTTACTGTGTGTGCATGCGTTTACTGTGTATACATGTGTTTTACTGTGTGTGCATGTGGTTTACTGTGTGTGCATGTGTTTTACTGTGTATGCGTGTGTTTTACTGTGTGTGCATGTGGTTTACTGTGTGTGCATGTGGTTTACTGTGTGTGCGTGTGGTTTACTGTGTATGCGTGTGTTTTACTGTGTGTGCATGTGGTTTACTGTGTATACATGTGTTTTACTGTGTGTGCATGTGGTTTACTGTGTGTGCATGTGGTTTACTGTGTGTGCATGCGTTTACTGTGTATGCGTGTGTTTTACTGTGTGTGCATGTGTTTTACTGTGTGTGCATGTGTTTTACTGTGTGTGCATGTGTTTTACTGTGTATACATGTGTTTTACTGTGTGTACATGTGGTTTACTATGTGTGCATGTGTTTTACTGTATGTACATGTGTTTTACTGTGTGTGCATGCGTTTTACTATGTGTACACGTGTTTTAGTGTGTGTGTGTACATGGTTTACCTATGTGTGCATGCGTTTTACTGTGTATGCATGTGTTTTACTATGTGTGCATGTGCTTTACTGTATGTGTATTTGTTTTACTGTATGTGTATTTGTTTTTATGTGTGTGCATGTGTTTTAGTGTGTGCGTGTATGTGTGTGCGCATGTGGTTTACTGTATGTGCATGTGTTTTACTGTATGTGCATGGGTTTTACTGTATGTGGATGTTTCACAATGTGTAAATTTTTTTTAGTATGTGTTCATGTGTTTTACTGTGTGTGCATGTGTTTTACTGTGTATACATGTGTTTTACAGTGTGTGCATGTGTTTTACTGTATGTGCATGTGTTTTACTGTGTGTGCATGTGTTTTACTGTGTGTGCATGTGTTTTACTGTGTATACATGTGTTTTACAGTGTGTGCATGTGTTTTACTGTGTATACATGTGTTTTACAGTGTTTGAATGTGTTATACTGTGTATACATGTGTTTTACTGTGTGTGCATTTATTTTACTGTGTGTGCATGCGTTTTACTGTATGTGCATGTGTTTTACCGTGTGTGCATTTGTTTTACTGTGTGTGCATGTGTTTTACTGTGTGTGGATGTGGTTTACAATGTGTGCATGTGTTTTACTGTGTGTGCATGTGTTTTACTGTGTGTGCATGTGTTTTACTGTGTATGCATGTGTTTCACTGTGTGTGCATGTGTTTTACTGTGTGTAAATGTGTTTTACTGTCTGTGCATGTGTTTTACTATATGTTTATGTGTTTTACTGTATGTGCATGTGTTTTACTATATGTTTATGTGTTTTACTGTATGTGCATGTGTTTTACTAGACGTGCATGTGTTTTACTGTGTGTGCATGCGTTTTACTGTATGTGCATTGTACATGTTTTTATTCAGTATATTAATCAAGGTGAGGAAGATAGTTCTTAAGAGCTATCGTGAGCTATTGCTGATGTATGGAAGCCATTCATGGACAATTTGCACACAAATGAGAAATTATATGGAATCTACAGAGGTGTGGTATTATAGAAGACAGAGAGAAAGAGCTCATTTACAAATGTCAAGCGAAGTTTGGCTGCGATGCGGGTGATGGCGGCCTTAACCTGTGAACAGCGCCATGTATGTCTTCTGTACGAGGGGCTGGTCATGTCTCTTTTTGAGTAAGCTATGGCAATCCTGACTCTCAGCCGTAAGCAGACAGAAAGGATGGAAAGGATACAGAACGAAGCTGTGCGCATTATTCTTGGATGTACAAAAGATACAGCATGTAGGGCGATGCGCTACCTTCTTTATTTTCCAACCGTTGAAGTCAGAATACAAATTTGCAGAGCACGTGCCTACCTCAGAGGTAACGCAGACACACAAGTTCCAATGCATAGTGAAATTATGAAAGTGAAGGGCAGTATGTTAAATAGAGGAAAGTCGTGGATGGTCGAGCCAAACACATTCTTCAACAGGTGTGTTCATTTGAGGACTTAGAACCTGGGGAGGAATGAGTACAAGTGCCAACGGATTTCTGTACTTCCTTTTTCAGTTTGCATCCAATTAGGCAGAAAATTCAGCTGCTGTGGAGGAGGAAGTACATGCGTTGATTTTCGAGAATTCGTTACACGGTGATGCTGTCATTTTCTCTGATTATCGATGATTTCACACAACATGATTTTCTTGGCATCTGTAAAGAAGGTAGTTTGCCATTGCTTTCCTTCCTAGCAGTGACCATAATGGTCAGTGACCGTAGCCATTGTCTCCTCAAAATAGAGATCCTCTGCCTACCGTCGTGAAGGTGGAGACCATAACCTACAACTATCTGTTGGCTGCTCTCATCTTCATCCACCACCTGCACCCATGGCTTCACGTAACCCTGATCGGGGGGCTAAACGGGTACTCCACGACTCTGGTGATCGAGTGAGATGGCAGAACATGACCGCCCACGCTTACCGGCATGGCACATGATGGATGGATGGATGGATGGCTGTCATTTACACAGATGGGTCGGTCGTCCGACATGTGAGAAGCTCATGGGCCTTTACGACTCAGGCCGGAGTGAGAATTGTGAAGGAGGACTCTTATGCTTTCACAGAAACCACAGGTAGCCTGACTATGGAAGTCATGGCAGTAAGTGTAGCAATAACATGGCTAGAGACACAGACATTCACTAGGGCTTGTTTCCTTAGCGACTCAATGAACATGATCAAGAGGGTAGAGATGGGGGAGATCCGAAGAGAGTGGTTGCTGTCTCTGGAGCGGTCTCGGCTAGCAAAGATTAGTTTCATCTTCGTGACAGGGCATGTGGGAGTACAAGGAAATGAGCGGTCTGACAAGCTCGCAGGTAAGGCAACTGTGGAGGGCGGACGCGCCATAGACCAGGCTGACATTCTGAATGCTCTACGAGAAGTAAGACTTTTGCGAGAACCAAGTGATGACTGTGAATCTACAACCATGGTCAGACTGCAAAAACAGCAAATTAAAAGAGTTATGGCCAAACAAGAACACTACGAAGGAAGCCAAAGAAGATTGATAAACCAACACAGAACTGGTGTCGTTAGCCGCTACAAGCTGCGGGATTTACTGAGGAGGGGATCCGACCCCTTATGGACTGAATATCCGATGTGCAATGAGCATGATCTGTCGAATAACTAACTAACTAACAGGTAGAAAGAGCAATGCAGATATCTTGAAAGAAGTTAACTCACAAAGAGAACTGGTGACTCACATAAGAAGAAGACAATTCACATTCTTTGGGCTTGTGCTTGCTTGCGTGCTTGTGGCGCAGAGTCCTGTATGTCGGATGAAGACATCCTGTTGTCCAACATCAGTGTGATGTCAAAAAGGACTGAGGTTTGCGTGAGTATCCGTTGTCCCATGTCTGGCTTATTGGTGTGGAGACTGGTGGCTTCCTTGCCATGCAGGCAGATACTCTCCGACTTCAGAAGAATCATCGATCCTACAACGTTAACCAGGACTCCGAAGGGGTCTGTTGCCCAGGACGCACGGCGAGGACGTGTTACTAGGTCTTGGCCAGTATAAGACCTGGCCCTGTTACCTTGGCACCACCTTTGCGTCCCTTTGGGCTTGTCATTAGAAGAGGAAAGATGGAATGAGTATATCATCACAACGGGAAAATTGGAGAGGATGGAGGGGGGGGGGCGGGAGTCAGGGGAGACCAAGAGATAAGATACCGGACAGTTTAACATCATGTTACGGAGGAACATCGGTATCAGAAATGTTTGGCAGTAAACGAGACAGAAGGTTGTGGACAGACATGATCACCAACGCCACATGGCATGGACTATAAGAAGATTCGCAGTACACGAGACAGAAGGTTGTGGACAGACATGATCACCAACGCCACACGGCATGGACTATAAGAAGATTGGCAGTACACGAGACAGAAGGCTGTGGACAGACATGATCACCAACGCCACATGGCATGGACTATAAAAACAAGAAGTCTTAATGTTTAATGTAATGCGTTTGTGGGTGTGTATATTTGTGGAGTTGTGCAATTGTGTCTGTGTGAGTGTGGTGTGTGTTTGTATCTATCTTAAGTGTATATGTGTGTTTGTTTACATTATTTGTACATACTTGTATGTTTATGTAATGTGCTCGAGTCACATATCATGTTGCTCTCACTTGAAGATACACAGCAGTGATAAATATTTAGCTTTCCACACAGCTCTGTACCGAGTGGGCTCCGAGGAAGGGAGGTGATTATTCACCCAGTTTGCCATGACCTTACTCGTCTGAAGTCTGTAGCTTGCCACAGCTGTAGGACAGTCTCTGCTATGCGATGACCAGTGTACCAGTACGTTCATTCAACGATGTCTGTGTTCATACTGAATGTTGTGACATAACCAAGAAACATACACGTGATTAAAACATGAACAAACCTCCACTGATGTACACGGAGCACAGATGTCGCACGGCCTCCCCCCACAGAAGCATGTGCTGCACCGTTTGGTTC
>CAWUFQ010000519.1:215000-269552 GCA_963921405.1 Cepaea hortensis | reverse complement strand
AAACAATCATAAAAGTTACACAAACAATAAATCAGCAACCTTTATACAGGTTACCACTTGCCTCAACACTGAACATTTGAAACAAAATGTATTCAAAAATAACATCATCTATCTCTTCTAAGACGGATTCTATCTGATCGCCTCACATTCAAGTCTCCTGGCTCAAACATGTACCAGTCACTTCTTGGTGGTCTATCCCGTGGTTCCTCAACCTCTGCCACGACAGGCAATTCGGGTAGTCTTATCGTCACCTCCGGTACCTCAATTACCGCATCTTTCTCACACCGCTTTAACTCGTGTCCTGCTGCTCTAATGTCAGGTCCATTCTCTCCCACTCTTCTAATAACATATGGGCCTCCTGAGGCTTTTGGGACCTGCACCACTGTATATTTATCTACAGACCACTGGTCTTTAATCTTGCACCTCTCTGTATAGTGGACTCTCTTCCTAACTACTTCTCCTATGGTTAGCAATTTAGAGGATGTCTTGTCACATCTCTCTTTCCTTACAGCAGCTAACTTTCTTAACTGTTCGCCTGCCCTAACATGCGCATTACGCAGACGGGAAAGATGTCCAGTCACCCAGTTCTCAACATTTGGTTCCCCATCATTACAATCACTATCATCACTAGCATCTAGCATGAAATCTACTGGCAATCTGGGTTCTATTCCAAACACCAAGTAGTACGGGGAGTAACCTGTGGAAGAGTGGGGCGTAGAGTTATAAACTAACAAAACCTCAGCTATATGTTCAGACCATCTCCTTTTCTGGCTGGCCTCTAGTGGCCTCAGAAGATCATGTAGGGTCCTATTAAACCTCTCGCACTGACCGTTCCCTTTTGGATTGTAACTCGTGGTACGGCTCTTTTGAATCCCGTACACTCTACAGAGTTCTGCAATCACAGCCGATTCAAAGTTCCTGCCTTGATCTGAATGGAGCCTATGGGGTACACCTAAATACAGAAACCATTTCTCCACCAGAACTTTTGCAACTGTCGAGGCCTTCTGATCCCTTGTGGGAACAGCAACTGTAAATTTGGTGAAAACATCTGTAATGACCAACACATTTTCATACCCCCGACTATCCTTCTCTAACATAGTAAAATCCATGGTCACCAACTCAAAAGGCCTAGATGCTAATAAATTACCTGAAGGACCCTGCAGTTTAATATGGGGTGGTTTAGCAATATTACACCTCTGACATCTTTTACAAAACAGCTCAACATCTTTTGTGATGCCAACCCAATAACATCTACTTCTAAGGATTTGTATCATCCTATCTCTGCCCTGATGGCCGGTGCTGTGCACCGATTCTAACACTCTCTGCTTCAATGCATCAGGTACCACTAATTGAGAAATCCACCCTCTACCTGGCCTCTTTAATTTCCTGTACAACAACCCATTAATCACACTCAACCTCTTTCGCTGCTTCAACAAGCTTTTGGTTTCAGGGGGTAAACCCCTCATCTCTATCTTACTCAGTCTCACTCTCTCACTCACACAAGTTAACACTTTATACACATGGACATCTTCTGCTTGTAGTTTTGTCAACTCTTCAGCTGAATATGATGGTAATGATAACAGTGGCACATTACCTACCGGGTTATTCTGACTATCTACATCTACAATCTCTCCTATCCTAGCAGTTCTTAAGTTTGGACTAACTGGTGTGGCAGCTATGTGACTGATTGGAATGTCACCTTCTTCATCTGATCTTCCTGGGGCTTCAAAAGGGTAGCGGGACAAATAATCAGCATTTCCATTAGCACGACCTGGTTTGTGCTTAATGGTGTAGTCAAACATTGACATCTGTGCTATCCATCTCTGCTCAATGGCACCCAGTTTTGCCTTTTGCCACAAAGCTAAATTCCTACTATCTGTAAAAACTTCTACTTTAGTACCTAAAAGATAACTTCTAAACTTCTCAGTCATAGCCCACTTCAATGCAAGTAACTCAAGCTTAGAACTGCTTTTAGCGTTTCGTTCTGAGGGGCGAAGTGTACGGCTAGCGTAAGCTAAGACTCTTTTCTTACCATCTTGAATTTGTGAGAGGACAGCACCTAAACCCTGGTATGAGGCATCTACCTCCAATATGAACTGTAATGAGAAGTCTGGAAAGCCTAAAAGGGGTGTTGATGTCAGAGCCTCTTTTAATCGATTAAACGCCTCGTCACACTCTGGAGTCCACAACCGCCCTATGGGTCCTTTCTTCTTCTTAGTATCACCGGTTTGCTGCTGGTTGAGTTGGCCCACCAGCTCATGTAGTGGTCTTGCAATATTAGCAAACTTTGAGACAAACCTTCTATAATAACTGGCTAACCCTAGAAATGACCTAAGTTCTGTCTGAGTTCTGGGCACAGGTGCTTCTTTTATGGCTGCAACTTTATCATCCATGGTTCCAATGCCTTCTTCTGAAATGGTGTGCCCTAAAAACTCAACCTTTTTCTGACAAAAGTTACACTTTTCAGGATTTAGTTTTAGCCCAATGGACTGCAGTCTCTCAAACACTTTCTCAAGCCTACTCAAATGCTCTGAAAAATCTCCAGAAAACACCAAAATGTCATCAAGGTATACCAACAAAATCTGAAAAAAATAGTCATTCAGAGAGCATTGCATTAACCTCTGGAAGCTGCTCGCGGAGTTTGCAAGTCCCATTGGCATACGCGTATACTCATACAAACCAAACGGGGTGGTAAAAGCAGTCTTCTCTTGATCATCTGGCTTCATGGCCACCTGGTAATACCCACTGGCAAGATCTAGAGTTGAAAACAATTTGGCACCACCCAGGGCATCTAGATACTCATCTACTCTAGGGAGAGGGTATGCATCTTTCTTTGTCCTAACATTTACAGCCCGATAATCGACACATAACCTAAGTCTACCATCCTTTTTTCTCACGAGGACCACCGGAGAAGCCCAAGGACTGGAACTTTCCTTAATTATCTGACTATCTAATAAACCTTGGAGATGATCTTGTACTTCTCTATAAAATGCTGGGGGAATTCTCATATAAGGCTGCTTGATGGGGGTCTCATCTGTCAACTGGATGCTATGGGTTACTCTATCTGTATAGCCTATGTCAGTATCTCCCTTGGCAAAAAGACTATCATACCTAACTAATAACTCCTCTAACTTCTTCCTATCTCTATCACTACCCTCAAAACTGCTCAAATCTACAGGGCACCTAACATCATCTTTCTCTCCGGCATACGGCCGTGTTGAAACCTCAACCTCCTGAGCACTTACCATTTTGAAATGGTTGGTCAAATCTACAGTAGCATCTGAAATATCCCCAACTTGAGTACCCTTCGACAAGGATATATCTTCATCCCCCAGATTGACCACTTGGACTTGGCATACGCCCCGTCTCAAGGTAGTCAAAGTGTGGGAGAAAAGCAAACCCTTGTGCTCCAAGTCTCGAGTTGGGCTGAAAATGACATGCATATTTTCACGCACAAATCTTACACATCTTACACTAACTGCAGTGATGGAGCGGGCAGGTACGCAAACTCTATTGTCAACAAACACTTTAACACCGTCCAGTCCGACTCCAGGAATCTCCTCCGCTGTGCTGCTCCAATTAAGAAACCTACACAGATTCGGTACTGACTGTAAAATGTTCGTGCCAATAATGCCAGGCACCCTTCTCTCCCCATTGTCCATGTCTTTGGTGACAAACACCCCACAGTCCTTCACTTGTGTCCCACCCAACACAATGTCACACATGAAGTACCCCACATATGGAATCATTACGCCATTTGCGGCCGTCAACCTAACGAATTGTCCTTCCTTTAGAACAAAGTCCTGGAACATGCCCTTGAAACAGGCCTCAGTAATGGTGGATACTTGAGAACCTGTATCGATGACACACTGGACACTGTTCCCACCTATCAAGACAGTCTCTTCGGGCCTACCACCCACAATTTTAATGTCCGAGCCATGACGCTCCCCTTCTAATACCTGGCTCCCAGCCTTAGAGGGGTCCCGTTTAATGCTTGTCTGCACTCGCGTCTCAAGTGACCAACCCGATTGCATCGCCAGCAACGTGGCACTTGATGTTGTTGATCGCTGGTGGTAAGTCTGTTCAGCCTGGCACCAATCTCAGACATCTCCCTCTGAAGAAAGTCAATTTCACCCTGCCTGGAAGTAAACTCAGTTCTTGGTGGTACTCGAGCTGGCTCAGTATGTGCAGGCCTACATTTTACCGTTTGTGGGACTACCTCAGCCTGCACTGGCCCATACTGCCCCTGCTGAAACTCAACTTTCACTGCTGAAGGTACGCTTGACTGAATTTCCCCAGTGTTCTCATTTCTGGGTCTCACCTCTACCTCTCTGATTTCAGCACCTAGTGGGGCCCGCACACCTTCCCATGTTTGTGCGCACTCCCTGACTTGAAGAAAAGTCACAGATGAATCTTGTGCGATCTTTTCTTTTAGGACAGTTTGGGTGAAACTGTCCCTTATGCCAGCCACAAACTGGTCTCGAAGGGCCTCCCCATCCAACACAGGGACACCTTGCGTTTCCTGGGCCTTCACTACCCTCTTGAACTCAGCATTGACCCTATGGGAGAAGTCATGGACTGTCTCCCCAGCTCGCTGGCGTATTGTGAATAACGTTGCCAGGAGCTCCCGTAGACTCTTCTTCTCACCATATATCTTCAGCAAGGCCTGTAGCATGGCCTCGGGATCTTCCTCAGAAGCATGGAGTTCCAACTCCCTCCTGACAGGACTGGTTATGCTGTCGAAAATAACATCCACCTTATCGACAGTCTCTAACATGCCAGCCCTCCAAGCTGACCTCACCTCCCTGACGTACTCTTCTACTGATGGCCCACCTTTCTCCCCAAAACACCGAACAGGCTTTCTGGTTGGTACTACAACGTACCTCAAAGCCTCAGTGAGCTCGCGTGGTGGAGCTTCCACTGGGCGGGAATCTTCGGTTCCCATCGTAGAAACTGGCGGCGACTCGTCTTCTTCAACTCTCACTGCCGCACGAGTACTTCTGGTCTCCATCTTAAGGACAAGATACTATGCTACGGGTGGTTCTGCAATGGAGCCTAACTAGCTAACCTGGGTTTTGCTATCTCTAGAAGACTATTACCAACTATACCAAAAATGAACCGACAAAGAAACTAACTAAAGATCTCAACTAAAACACTCATTTGGTACCAAAACAATCCTACCAGAATAATTCTAAGGCTGTCACTATCCTGGTTCAGGCTCGCCACTTGAAAAACAAAGGTATAAACAGGAAGCAAGGACCACTTACTTCTGCTACGGTGATGTGAGGAGAAGAGCGCAAACCCTGACTGCGTAGGGCCAAAGAAGAAAATGAATAAAGAGAAAGAACCTCTCACCGTCCTCGGTTAACAAGAATAGAAAAGAATTAAGGTTTAAGAAGATCCCAGGGTGGGCCGACAGGGGATTAGAACAATATTCTCCAATCCCAGACAAAGAATTACTCCAAGGGCTGTTCTAACACCAATGACTATAACACTAGAGTCTATCAACTAAACAACAAAGTAAGGGTAACACAAGCATCATTTGTTTATTACACTTCTAGACTTCACAATAATATACAGACATGTAGCATCAACAAAGAAATTAGGATACAGCAAAAATCAAACAGCAAAGACACTAACCTAACAAACCAAATTCCTAAGTGTAGCAAAAACTTCTGATCCAGTAAAAGCTACCAATCTACCAAACACTAATCCACCAACAACTGATCCACTAAAACTAATTTAACAAAAACTTCTAGTCCACCAAAAAACCTCTAGTCTACTAAAAACCCAGGAAAATCTAAAATCTAAAGCTAGAATTCTGGCTTTTCCTGTAGATCAAATAAAAACCAACAAAAATATTAGGCAAAGACAAGTCAAACATCTCAACATGATGGCCCAACAAGACAACAACAACACCCAGTCTCTCTACGTAAGACAGACAACACTCTTGTACTTGTGACGAATAGACACAAGACGCAACATCCTGACACATTCATTAGATGCACTTACATCACGAGCAAACACAACATCTCTTTAACACTGACCTGGCCAACATACATCAGACATTGTAGGCAAACACAACATCTAATTATTAATCATCAAAGACTCATTATTTGCATCAACACATGGACTTCATAGGACAACCACTACAACACTAGTGTATGTAAACAATGTCTTTGTGGCACAAACATAGACATGGACTGTGTAAATTCACACCAACCACACGATGCTTCAACTGGACAACAATGATATGAATAGGTTATAGGATATGCTCCACATAAAATATAAATGACAGGGAGCACCTATTCAACAGCCTCCAATGTTTTCTACACATTCACCTGACACCCTCAATCCCACACCATAACCCTGATTGTGGTTAAGATTACAATAGTCTACATACACCCGCCTCGATTACTACCAGCCACTTCAATCCCTGGCGGATATAATAATCATCATCCTCATCATGGCTATCATCATCATCCCATGACCACCACCATCACAAGCATAGTCATCATCATGTGATACTTATAACACAATGTCCATCCAAGTAGCACTCAATCCGGTACCTACATCACTACACCCAGTCATTGATAATAATTACCATAACCTCATTTATAACAGTAATTGCTCTGTCCATGCATGTCATACCTGATGGGTTTTACTTTCTAGTTAACTTTTGCTTTCCCACCAACACCGGTTTCACAAACCCCCAATACTATATTCCTTAATGTTCCCTCAATGAAGCCAGCATTGAAATCCACCAGTCTATCATCATGTCATCTCAGTTGCACCCTGATGCACCATATGTCAGGAATCAACCCTAACTCACCATCATGACATTTAAATACCTAGACCCATAAGGGATGCCATATGACACAGGGCACACCTCTCCTGCAATGCCCATGTTATGATAAAGGATATCAACAACCTGACACCACACACATTACCGCATGATATTACACATTACTAGCCGACAAGCGAAACATGTTCAACCATGGAAAGCAATGGACACATATACCCAGTGGAATTACCATATTTGTAGAATATGGCAATGTAACATTTGCACATAAAAGAATCACTACATTCACAGAAAGTTGAGGATAAACATGTACTACACAGGAACTCAACCGAAGAACTCTGAGGCTACCAAGATAGCTCATAAAATAACCACACAATAGTATCAAGTGAAAGTACACAACAAAAATGTCCATGGCTGGATGCAGAACATCAGTACTAATATAATAAACAGTGTACTATATATATTATGTCATTATTACACACCAATGACCAATAAGTGTTATTCAAGGCCCAACACAATCAGTGTAATATTATTTGTGAGTGGACAGCAAATGTAATTTAGTTATAGGAAACACCTACACCGGTCATATTCCACTGAACCTCACCAAACCTGATTGCTAGCATCTCTCTGTACTAGCCTGTTAAATGTTATTCTCCTAAAGCTTCAGGGACACCAAATCACTCATCTACATTATCTGTATCATATATCATGATCAAGCTGACCTCATTAAATCAGTTGTACCTGATATAATAATGCCTAAAACAATTATAATATATATTGTTGCCATTAATATTATTCCTAATATTATTGTAACCAGCAAGCACTGATTGAGGCCAACACCATTAGTGTACTATTCCTTGTGACTAGACACATAGCAAGTGCATATAAATATATTTGCGAAAGGTGGTACGTAGCATTAAATCACATTCTCTCCCCCGTGCGACAACCACCATGCTTAACTTAAGGCAGAATCTCAGTCGCTGATTCCACCGATAACTTGATACACCTACAAATATTACTGCCTCCTGTTGACAGAGGTGATGCCAGACTTCACTTACTGCTGAACAACAAATTCCTCTACTAAATTGAATACTTAACTATATTGTAATGTGCCTTGTCTTTCATTGACTGCAGTCCAAGTGTGTTTACTTTATTCACTCATAGCCACTCCACTAATATTCTGTATATTATTTCCTTCAATGATTCATACAACCGATATTTGCCCAGCTATTACCACAACAAGCTTCTTGAACTCAATAATTTACACCGCTGTAAAATAAACCATTAGTTCTGAATAATTATAAAGTATTACTAAGCCCCTGTGTGCCCAATTATCTCCTAACCTGTTAACATTGTCTGCTCCTTTATCACTAGCCAATATTCCAAATTTACCTTTTAAGTTGCTTCGAGAACAAAGGCTAGATGTTATTTGCTGAGCTGGCCTCCCACGTGTCAATTCTCCAAATGCTGTTCCTCAATCTCCCACTTTTCAGTCTCATAAAACTTAACACAAGTAGCTTCTAAATTGTTCCTTACTATATTTCTTATAAATAACTCGTCGAAGTCCAGATCGATCTGCGCCATTTTCTCCAAGAACCGATAACTCTCATTTGCCATTACCTGTGCATGGTTCCGCACTCAGTTATCTGTAACCGGGCTTACAGATTTCTTTTGTTAATTTTAGTTACTGCTAGAGAAATTATTAACTTAAAGATTAAAGCTAGGAATCAGTATAAGATTAGCTATATTTTAAATCTAATTAGTTTGATAATCACTTCATTATTATTATACTTTCATAGCTTTACTGAAGTATACATTTAAATAACCAAAATACTATGTCACACATGGTTTATAAAATTAAAATTAATACATATAAAAGAAATATAATATAAAACAAATTAATTATGGTTACATACCACTGCAAAACTTCAGGGTCTAACTACTAAACACACAATAGAAATAGGCATTGGCGCCTTGTCACTCTAAGCGGTGGACTACGGAAAAAGGGCCAGTTCTACCTGTGCAGGGCCTTTTATACTGGGGTCCCAGAGTTCCAGACCAATCAGACGCCCTCTTGCAGAATTCCACCATCATCGCGAGCCGAGTACATTATTCCCCATCTTTAACTGTTATCGTCCCGATAACTGAACATTACACCCCTAGTGCCTTGGGTAAGGGAGGGATAATTTCTGACCCCTACCTTATAGTCCTCCACTATTGATGGAGCTCTAAAAAAAATGTCCTATCCCCAGACATCACTCATCAGGTAAAACACCCCAGAAATGTACATCAGGTACCAACAAGAATAATGGTCACATGCCAATACAAGGTACATTTACATTAATACCAGTCATTATTCATGACTAAACTGCTATCAGCAGAAAAAAAATAATGCGATCAACAGGGAGACAGTCTCCCGCCACCTTAGTGTTCACAATATTATACGAACAATTACAAAAAACAATGAATAATTCCCCCTCTTTAACTGTTGTCGTTTCGACAACCGGACCATACGTCCCTGGTACACTTATCAAACAGGTAGTTATCTTCATACCTCTATGCTCTAACACCTGAACTGCTGGTTACATCCCTAAACAGTACCATTATAAAAGAATTTACTCATTATATCCAGATTTATAATGTGAAGCAGTATACATGTACATCACCAGTCATCAATAAGTCCAAAATAACAGTAATAACATATAAGCATAAGCCATTCTTATACTAGTACAAGTTAATACTCAGTGACCAAATTAACATCAGTGAGGAGAAATAGCCCCTCTGCTACACGAGCAATCATAACAAAATGAATACAACCCTCACTTTTTACATACAAATAATTAAACAATCATAAAAGTTACACAAACAATAAATCAGCAACCTTTATACAGGTTACCACTTGCCTCAACACTGAACATTTGAAACAAAATGTATTCAAAAATAACATCATCTATCTCTTCTAAGACGGATTCTATCTGATCGCCTCACATTCAAGTCTCCTGGCTCAAACATGTACCAGTCACTTCTTGGTGGTCTATCCCGTGGTTCCTCAACCTCTGCCACGACAGGCAATTCGGGTAGTCTTATCGTCACCTCCGGTACCTCAATTACCGCATCTTTCTCACACCGCTTTAACTCGTGTCCTGCTGCTCTAATGTCAGGTCCATTCTCTCCCACTCTTCTAATAACATATGGGCCTCCTGAGGCTTTTGGGACCTGCACCACTGTATATTTATCTACAGACCACTGGTCTTTAATCTTGCACCTCTCTGTATAGTGGACTCTCTTCCTAACTACTTCTCCTATGGTTAGCAATTTAGAGGATGTCTTGTCACATCTCTCTTTCCTTACAGCAGCTAACTTTCTTAACTGTTCGCCTGCCCTAACATGCGCATTACGCAGACGGGAAAGATGTCCAGTCACCCAGTTCTCAACATTTGGTTCCCCATCATTACAATCACTATCATCACTAGCATCTAGCATGAAATCTACTGGCAATCTGGGTTCTATTCCAAACACCAAGTAGTACGGGGAGTAACCTGTGGAAGAGTGGGGCGTAGAGTTATAAACTAACAAAACCTCAGCTATATGTTCAGACCATCTCCTTTTCTGGCTGGCCTCTAGTGGCCTCAGAAGATCATGTAGGGTCCTATTAAACCTCTCGCACTGACCGTTCCCTTTTGGATTGTAACTCGTGGTACGGCTCTTTTGAATCCCGTACACTCTACAGAGTTCTGCAATCACAGCCGATTCAAAGTTCCTGCCTTGATCTGAATGGAGCCTATGGGGTACACCTAAATACAGAAACCATTTCTCCACCAGAACTTTTGCAACTGTCGAGGCCTTCTGATCCCTTGTGGGAACAGCAACTGTAAATTTGGTGAAAACATCTGTAATGACCAACACATTTTCATACCCCCGACTATCCTTCTCTAACATAGTAAAATCCATGGTCACCAACTCAAAAGGCCTAGATGCTAATAAATTACCTGAAGGACCCTGCAGTTTAATATGGGGTGGTTTAGCAATATTACACCTCTGACATCTTTTACAAAACAGCTCAACATCTTTTGTGATGCCAACCCAATAACATCTACTTCTAAGGATTTGTATCATCCTATCTCTGCCCTGATGGCCGGTGCTGTGCACCGATTCTAACACTCTCTGCTTCAATGCATCAGGTACCACTAATTGAGAAATCCACCCTCTACCTGGCCTCTTTAATTTCCTGTACAACAACCCATTAATCACACTCAACCTCTTTCGCTGCTTCAACAAGCTTTTGGTTTCAGGGGGTAAACCCCTCATCTCTATCTTACTCAGTCTCACTCTCTCACTCACACAAGTTAACACTTTATACACATGGACATCTTCTGCTTGTAGTTTTGTCAACTCTTCAGCTGAATATGATGGTAATGATAACAGTGGCACATTACCTACCGGGTTATTCTGACTATCTACATCTACAATCTCTCCTATCCTAGCAGTTCTTAAGTTTGGACTAACTGGTGTGGCAGCTATGTGACTGATTGGAATGTCACCTTCTTCATCTGATCTTCCTGGGGCTTCAAAAGGGTAGCGGGACAAATAATCAGCATTTCCATTAGCACGACCTGGTTTGTGCTTAATGGTGTAGTCAAACATTGACATCTGTGCTATCCATCTCTGCTCAATGGCACCCAGTTTTGCCTTTTGCCACAAAGCTAAATTCCTACTATCTGTAAAAACTTCTACTTTAGTACCTAAAAGATAACTTCTAAACTTCTCAGTCATAGCCCACTTCAATGCAAGTAACTCAAGCTTAGAACTGCTTTTAGCGTTTCGTTCTGAGGGGCGAAGTGTACGGCTAGCGTAAGCTAAGACTCTTTTCTTACCATCTTGAATTTGTGAGAGGACAGCACCTAAACCCTGGTATGAGGCATCTACCTCCAATATGAACTGTAATGAGAAGTCTGGAAAGCCTAAAAGGGGTGTTGATGTCAGAGCCTCTTTTAATCGATTAAACGCCTCGTCACACTCTGGAGTCCACAACCGCCCTATGGGTCCTTTCTTCTTCTTAGTATCACCGGTTTGCTGCTGGTTGAGTTGGCCCACCAGCTCATGTAGTGGTCTTGCAATATTAGCAAACTTTGAGACAAACCTTCTATAATAACTGGCTAACCCTAGAAATGACCTAAGTTCTGTCTGAGTTCTGGGCACAGGTGCTTCTTTTATGGCTGCAACTTTATCATCCATGGTTCCAATGCCTTCTTCTGAAATGGTGTGCCCTAAAAACTCAACCTTTTTCTGACAAAAGTTACACTTTTCAGGATTTAGTTTTAGCCCAATGGACTGCAGTCTCTCAAACACTTTCTCAAGCCTACTCAAATGCTCTGAAAAATCTCCAGAAAACACCAAAATGTCATCAAGGTATACCAACAAAATCTGAAAAAAATAGTCATTCAGAGAGCATTGCATTAACCTCTGGAAGCTGCTCGCGGAGTTTGCAAGTCCCATTGGCATACGCGTATACTCATACAAACCAAACGGGGTGGTAAAAGCAGTCTTCTCTTGATCATCTGGCTTCATGGCCACCTGGTAATACCCACTGGCAAGATCTAGAGTTGAAAACAATTTGGCACCACCCAGGGCATCTAGATACTCATCTACTCTAGGGAGAGGGTATGCATCTTTCTTTGTCCTAACATTTACAGCCCGATAATCGACACATAACCTAAGTCTACCATCCTTTTTTCTCACGAGGACCACCGGAGAAGCCCAAGGACTGGAACTTTCCTTAATTATCTGACTATCTAATAAACCTTGGAGATGATCTTGTACTTCTCTATAAAATGCTGGGGGAATTCTCCTATAAGGCTGCTTGATGGGGGTCTCATCTGTCAACTGGATGCTATGGGTTACTCTATCTGTATAGCCTATGTCAGTATCTCCCTTGGCAAAAAGACTATCATACCTAACTAATAACTCCTCTAACTTCTTCCTATCTCTATCACTACCCTCAAAACTGCTCAAATCTACAGGGCACCTAACATCATCTTTCTCTCCGGCATACGGCCGTGTTGAAACCTCAACCTCCTGAGCACTTACCATTTTGAAATGGTTGGTCAAATCTACAGTAGCATCTGAAATATCCCCAACTTGAGTACCCTTCGACAAGGATATATCTTCATCCCCCAGATTGACCACTTGGACTTGGCATACGCCCCGTCTCAAGGTAGTCAAAGTGTGGGAGAAAAGCAAACCCTTGTGCTCCAAGTCTCGAGTTGGGCTGAAAATGACATGCATATTTTCACGCACAAATCTTACACATCTTACACTAACTGCAGTGATGGAGCGGGCAGGTACGCAAACTCTATTGTCAACAAACACTTTAACACCGTCCAGTCCGACTCCAGGAATCTCCTCCGCTGTGCTGCTCCAATTAAGAAACCTACACAGATTCGGTACTGACTGTAAAATGTTCGTGCCAATAATGCCAGGCACCCTTCTCTCCCCATTGTCCATGTCTTTGGTGACAAACACCCCACAGTCCTTCACTTGTGTCCCACCCAACACAATGTCACACATGAAGTACCCCACATATGGAATCATTACGCCATTTGCGGCCGTCAACCTAACGAATTGTCCTTCCTTTAGAACAAAGTCCTGGAACATGCCCTTGAAACAGGCCTCAGTAATGGTGGATACTTGAGAACCTGTATCGATGACACACTGGACACTGTTCCCACCTATCAAGACAGTCTCTTCGGGCCTACCACCCACAATTTTAATGTCCGAGCCATGACGCTCCCCTTCTAATACCTGGCTCCCAGCCTTAGAGGGGTCCCGTTTAATGCTTGTCTGCACTCGCGTCTCAAGTGACCAACCCGATTGCATCGCCAGCAACGTGGCACTTGATGTTGTTGATCGCTGGTGGTAAGTCTGTTCAGCCTGGCACCAATCTCAGACATCTCCCTCTGAAGAAAGTCAATTTCACCCTGCCTGGAAGTAAACTCAGTTCTTGGTGGTACTCGAGCTGGCTCAGTATGTGCAGGCCTACATTTTACCGTTTGTGGGACTACCTCAGCCTGCACTGGCCCATACTGCCCCTGCTGAAACTCAACTTTCACTGCTGAAGGTACGCTTGACTGAATTTCCCCAGTGTTCTCATTTCTGGGTCTCACCTCTACCTCTCTGATTTCAGCACCTAGTGGGGCCCGCACACCTTCCCATGTTTGTGCGCACTCCCTGACTTGAAGAAAAGTCACAGATGAATCTTGTGCGATCTTTTCTTTTAGGACAGTTTGGGTGAAACTGTCCCTTATGCCAGCCACAAACTGGTCTCGAAGGGCCTCCCCATCCAACACAGGGACACCTTGCGTTTCCTGGGCCTTCACTACCCTCTTGAACTCAGCATTGACCCTATGGGAGAAGTCATGGACTGTCTCCCCAGCTCGCTGGCGTATTGTGAATAACGTTGCCAGGAGCTCCCGTAGACTCTTCTTCTCACCATATATCTTCAGCAAGGCCTGTAGCATGGCCTCGGGATCTTCCTCAGAAGCATGGAGTTCCAACTCCCTCCTGACAGGACTGGTTATGCTGTCGAAAATAACATCCACCTTATCGACAGTCTCTAACATGCCAGCCCTCCAAGCTGACCTCACCTCCCTGACGTACTCTTCTACTGATGGCCCACCTTTCTCCCCAAAACACCGAACAGGCTTTCTGGTTGGTACTACAACGTACCTCAAAGCCTCAGTGAGCTCGCGTGGTGGAGCTTCCACTGGGCGGGAATCTTCGGTTCCCATCGTAGAAACTGGCGGCGACTCGTCTTCTTCAACTCTCACTGCCGCACGAGTACTTCTGGTCTCCATCTTAAGGACAAGATACTATGCTACGGGTGGTTCTGCAATGGAGCCTAACTAGCTAACCTGGGTTTTGCTATCTCTAGAAGACTATTACCAACTATACCAAAAATGAACCGACAAAGAAACTAACTAAAGATCTCAACTAAAACACTCATTTGGTACCAAAACAATCCTACCAGAATAATTCTAAGGCTGTCACTATCCTGGTTCAGGCTCGCCACTTGAAAAACAAAGGTATAAACAGGAAGCAAGGACCACTTACTTCTGCTACGGTGATGTGAGGAGAAGAGCGCAAACCCTGACTGCGTAGGGCCAAAGAAGAAAATGAATAAAGAGAAAGAACCTCTCACCGTCCTCGGTTAACAAGAATAGAAAAGAATTAAGGTTTAAGAAGATCCCAGGGTGGGCCGACAGGGGATTAGAACAATATTCTCCAATCCCAGACAAAGAATTACTCCAAGGGCTGTTCTAACACCAATGACTATAACACTAGAGTCTATCAACTAAACAACAAAGTAAGGGTAACACAAGCATCATTTGTTTATTACACTTCTAGACTTCACAATAATATACAGACATGTAGCATCAACAAAGAAATTAGGATACAGCAAAAATCAAACAGCAAAGACACTAACCTAACAAACCAAATTCCTAAGTGTAGCAAAAACTTCTGATCCAGTAAAAGCTACCAATCTACCAAACACTAATCCACCAACAACTGATCCACTAAAACTAATTTAACAAAAACTTCTAGTCCACCAAAAAACCTCTAGTCTACTAAAAACCCAGGAAAATCTAAAATCTAAAGCTAGAATTCTGGCTTTTCCTGTAGATCAAATAAAAACCAACAAAAATATTAGGCAAAGACAAGTCAAACATCTCAACATGATGGCCCAACAAGACAACAACAACACCCAGTCTCTCTACGTAAGACAGACAACACTCTTGTACTTGTGACGAATAGACACAAGACGCAACATCCTGACACATTCATTAGATGCACTTACATCACGAGCAAACACAACATCTCTTTAACACTGACCTGGCCAACATACATCAGACATTGTAGGCAAACACAACATCTAATTATTAATCATCAAAGACTCATTATTTGCATCAACACATGGACTTCATAGGACAACCACTACAACACTAGTGTATGTAAACAATGTCTTTGTGGCACAAACATAGACATGGACTGTGTAAATTCACACCAACCACACGATGCTTCAACTGGACAACAATGATATGAATAGGTTATAGGATATGCTCCACATAAAATATAAATGACAGGGAGCACCTATTCAACAGCCTCCAATGTTTTCTACACATTCACCTGACACCCTCAATCCCACACCATAACCCTGATTGTGGTTAAGATTACAATAGTCTACATACACCCGCCTCGATTACTACCAGCCACTTCAATCCCTGGCGGATATAATAATCATCATCCTCATCATGGCTATCATCATCATCCCATGACCACCACCATCACAAGCATAGTCATCATCATGTGATACTTATAACACAATGTCCATCCAAGTAGCACTCAATCCGGTACCTACATCACTACACCCAGTCATTGATAATAATTACCATAACCTCATTTATAACAGTAATTGCTCTGTCCATGCATGTCATACCTGATGGGTTTTACTTTCTAGTTAACTTTTGCTTTCCCACCAACACCGGTTTCACAAACCCCCAATACTATATTCCTTAATGTTCCCTCAATGAAGCCAGCATTGAAATCCACCAGTCTATCATCATGTCATCTCAGTTGCACCCTGATGCACCATATGTCAGGAATCAACCCTAACTCACCATCATGACATTTAAATACCTAGACCCATAAGGGATGCCATATGACACAGGGCACACCTCTCCTGCAATGCCCATGTTATGATAAAGGATATCAACAACCTGACACCACACACATTACCGCATGATATTACACATTACTAGCCGACAAGCGAAACATGTTCAACCATGGAAAGCAATGGACACATATACCCAGTGGAATTACCATATTTGTAGAATATGGCAATGTAACATTTGCGCATAAAAGAATCACTACATTCACAGAAAGTTGAGGATAAACATGTACTACACAGGAACTCAACCGAAGAACTCTGAGGCTACCAAGATAGCTCATAAAATAACCACACAATAGTATCAAGTGAAAGTACACAACAAAAATGTCCATGGCTGGATGCAGAACATCAGTACTAATATAATAAACAGTGTACTATATATATTATGTCATTATTACACACCAATGACCAATAAGTGTTATTCAAGGCCCAACACAATCAGTGTAATATTATTTGTGAGTGGACAGCAAATGTAATTTAGTTATAGGAAACACCTACACCGGTCATATTCCACTGAACCTCACCAAACCTGATTGCTAGCATCTCTCTGTACTAGCCTGTTAAATGTTATTCTCCTAAAGCTTCAGGGACACCAAATCACTCATCTACATTATCTGTATCATATATCATGATCAAGCTGACCTCATTAAATCAGTTGTACCTGATATAATAATGCCTAAAACAATTATAATATATATTGTTGCCATTAATATTATTCCTAATATTATTGTAACCAGCAAGCACTGATTGAGGCCAACACCATTAGTGTACTATTCCTTGTGACTAGACACATAGCAAGTGCATATAAATATATTTGCGAAAGGTGGTACGTAGCATTAAATCACATTCTCTCCCCCGTGCGACAACCACCATGCTTAACTTAAGGCAGAATCTCAGTCGCTGATTCCACCGATAACTTGATACACCTACAAATATTACTGCCTCCTGTTGACAGAGGTGATGCCAGACTTCACTTACTGCTGAACAACAAATTCCTCTACTAAATTGAATACTTAACTATATTGTAATGTGCCTTGTCTTTCATTGACTGCAGTCCAAGTGTGTTTACTTTATTCACTCATAGCCACTCCACTAATATTCTGTATATTATTTCCTTCAATGATTCATACAACCGATATTTGCCCAGCTATTACCACAACAAGCTTCTTGAACTCAATAATTTACACCGCTGTAAAATAAACCATTAGTTCTGAATAATTATAAAGTATTACTAAGCCCCTGTGTGCCCAATTATCTCCTAACCTGTTAACATTGTCTGCTCCTTTATCACTAGCCAATATTCCAAATTTACCTTTTAAGTTGCTTCGAGAACAAAGGCTAGATGTTATTTGCTGAGCTGGCCTCCCACGTGTCAATTCTCCAAATGCTGTTCCTCAATCTCCCACTTTTCAGTCTCATAAAACTTAACACAAGTAGCTTCTAAATTGTTCCTTACTATATTTCTTATAAATAACTCGTCGAAGTCCAGATCGATCTGCGCCATTTTCTCCAAGAACCGATAACTCTCATTTGCCATTACCTGTGCATGGTTCCGCACTCAGTTATCTGTAACCGGGCTTACAGATTTCTTTTGTTAATTTTAGTTACTGCTAGAGAAATTATTAACTTAAAGATTAAAGCTAGGAATCAGTATAAGATTAGCTATATTTTAAATCTAATTAGTTTGATAATCACTTCATTATTATTATACTTTCATAGCTTTACTGAAGTATACATTTAAATAACCAAAATACTATGTCACACATGGTTTATAAAATTAAAATTAATACATATAAAAGAAATATAATATAAAACAAATTAATTATGGTTACATACCACTGCAAAACTTCAGGGTCTAACTACTAAACACACAATAGAAATAGGCATTGGCGCCTTGTCACTCTAAGCGGTGGACTACGGAAAAAGGGCCAGTTCTACCTGTGCAGGGCCTTTTATACTGGGGTCCCAGAGTTCCAGACCAATCAGACGCCCTCTTGCAGAATTCCACCATCATCGCGAGCCGAGTACATACAGATAGATAGATAGACATACGGATAACTAGAGAGACAGATATACTAGACAGACAGTCAGACGGCCAAATAGACAGACACATAGACAGATAGAGCGAAAGATAGACGGACAGATAGACAGACAGATAGATAGATAGAACACACACACATAGATAGACAGACAAAGAGACAAACAGATAGACAGACACTCGCAGACTGATAGACAGAAATAAATGGAACGAGAATGGTTTTAATAACGAAAGCGACATCTAATGGCTGAAACACAGACAAATAGACAGACAGATAGATAGACAAACTGACAGACAGACTTCCAAATCGACAGATAGACAGACAGACACACACACACAGACTGATAGAAAGACATAACAAAAAGAACAAGAATGACTGGTATAAAGATAGCAACATCTAACAGCATAGCACAGTCAGATAGACAGACACATGGACATAATGACAGATAGATTTACAGATTGACATACAGATAAACAGACAGACAAAACTAGAATGGCTGGGATAAAGAAGAGCCATATCTAACAGTACACGAAATACAAGACAAAAAAGAATTATACGTGTTATGAGCAAGACTTTATACCCGCAGCTAATGTAATCAATAACATGTGCAGCCACAATAAAGGTTGGCTGCAACAAGCCTCCAATACGTTCTCTTCAAGCTCAGGTGGTACTCTCTCGCAGACTGCAGTTCATCCATCTCTTTACAAGATCCTTCAGCTTTGCAGACTATTGGTAACATTGATTAAATACAAGGTTTCTTGCGTATCTATTTCCATTGCACGTGGGTATTGTGGGTAATGAAAGATTAGATAGCGCCACAATATCTGAGGGTTAACTAACAAATCGAGGGGATATCAAACACGGCTGAAACTGGAACTTTAACAGAAAACATCTAAATAGCAAATGTGAGAACCATCTATAGAAGATACGGATAATGCTATCAAGCTTCCGAAGGATGGAAAAGCTGCTGGTTCATATGATACTCCTGCAGAGGCTGTGAAAATTAATATATTCAACTCAACTGAGTTACTGCTCATAATTATTTATCGGAGAGAAATGAGAGAATGAAAAAAACTACAAACTGCATTGAATGAAATCCAGTGAAGCAGGCAAGAAATTGGAACCTACAAGCTGTAGAAGTATCAAGGAGGAGAAAATAGAGGACAAACAGAAGAGGAAGAAGAAAGCAGATAGACAAATGTAATCTACGAAGTAAACAGAACCAATTTTGAGGTCATTTTAACTTCAATGTAATTGTAATCAAGATATAAAGTTCCAGATAACAATATGAACTAAGACATCAATAGCTTTCTGCCTGCACGTAACAGAGAACCCATTTCTTCGTTATCATTTCTACGCGAAGAAAAAAAACCATCATAAATAGACAGGGAATGTCAAATACATAATGTGTAATTGGCGTGTGCATAAATTGTTGTAGGGTATCTCTGTTTGGCTTCAGGCTGGCAACGGTTATCAAAGTGTGACAGTTATATGACTGGCCGAGTGCCATCTGCAAGTTAAGTGAGTTGGAGAATGGAAAATCTCAGTCTGTGGAGACGGGGGCCGATGAGAAAAGGGGTGGGGGGGGGGGGGGGAGGGGACAGTGATGGAGAGAGAGAAGGGGGAGAGGTGAGATGGATATGACAGAGAAATGTAGAGAAGTGGGGCTTAAGCTGGTACAGCGAGGGATGAAGAGAGTGAGAGATAGATGGAGACTGGTTGGCAGAGAAATAGTAAGGTTGAGGGGAGAGTTGTGAAAGAAGAAACAGTAAATCTGTGTGTGAGAGAGGGAGTGAGAGAGAGAGAGAGAGAGAGAGAGAGAGAGAGAGAGAGAGAGAGAGGTTAGATGAAGAAGACAGAGAAATGTAGAATAGTAGGACCTAAGCCGGAATAGAGTGCGATAAATAGAGCGAAAGAGAGAGAGAGAGAGAGAGAGAGAGAGAGAGAGAGAGAGAGAGAGAGAGAGAGAGTGAGAGAGATATGAGATGGAGAATTCAGAGACATGTTGAGGAGTGGGGCATAAGCTGAAAGAGCCAGAGATGAAGAAAGTGAGAGAGAGAGAGAGAGAGAGAGAGAGAGAGAGAGAGAGAGAGAGAGAGAGAGAGAGAGAGACAGACAGACAGACAGAGACAGAGACAGAGACAGAGAAACACGGAAGAGTAAATGGGACAGGTGTGGAGAGGTGGGAAAGGAGATATGCGAGTGAAAGAGCAGAGACGGAAATGAGAGTGGCACGGGATATGGATGATAGAGGGGACTGGCGAAAGATAGGAGAGAGAACGGGAGAGATAGGAGAGAGGGAGAAGAGAGAGAAGAGAGGGGGAGAGATGGGCGAGATATAGAGAGCATTTCGGAAAGAAATAATATATGAGGTAAATGAGAATGAAGGAGATTGAGGCACTTGAAAGAAAGGCGGATAATGAGGCTTGGGGAAAAGTCGAAGCAGTAGATCGAGGAGATTGAGAGGATATAGAGGTAATAAAGAAATGTGGATTGGTTGATTGATTGATTGACTGATCGATCGATCGACTGTATTCAAGTACATATTCACTACCCATGAAGCTGCATTATTGCCTCGATCCCTTCCATTAAATTACGCTGGGAGTTCCTCAGCTCAGTGCACAATCTCAGGTATGTAGCGGACATTTACATCCAACCCCCCCCCCCCCCCCCATTCCTCTCTGCAATAAATATTATTGACATTGATGTTAACACCCCCACCCTCCCCGCCTCAATCAAGCGATTTAGCGATGTAAATGAGAGCTCCCCCACAGGATTGCCCGATCTGATGTTGCACATTTTACGGAACGATGCTGTTCACGGGAGGCGTGGCTGTCCGAGTGGCCAGAATGCCGGATTTTCCTTCGGGAGACACGGTTTCGGTGGGGTGATAAGGTTTTTTTTTTTTTTTGTTTCTTTTTTTCTGTCGGGGGCAAAAAGGAAAACTTTAACCTGTATAGCTGGCGACGGCTGCACTAGCCAGGTGGCCTTAACCCCCCCCCCCCCCCCCCAACCCCACCATACTCCGCAAGGTAGTATATTGGCAGTAAATGACGGTGACAGTTTGACAGATGCTGTTCATGCTTCACCAAGCAATGGCAATCTACTGAACGTCAACACTTGCCATGAAATCACAAGCAGACAATGCATCCTGAAGTTTACTGCGACGTCTTGTAAAGAAAATGTAACTAACCACAAAAAAGAAACTATTCGTACACATTTAGCCACTACATGTGGGACAGCCACAATGTGACGTTGCAAGCAATATCAGCTTATTTCAATGACCCGTGGTTGTCCTGTTTTTGTTCGTTTGTTTGCTCATCAAGAATGATGATGACCATTCATTTCATCCAGAGGGGTTGAAAGAATGGAGCCGTGAGTTCTGGGATGGCTGATAATGCCTATTTTGGCTCGAAATGTTCTTTGACAATGTGGGCAAAGACATTTATGATCTGTTTAAGTCCCCGCTAATCACTGGTATCATGAAGGCTAATAGACTACAATGGCTGGGGCATATAGAAAGAATGGAAGATAATAGGGAAACAAAACTCGCTTACACTCAGGAAATAAATGACCGTAGACCCCGAGGTAGACCAAGAAGGCGGTGGAGAGATAATACATGTACAGACCTACAAGCACTTGGAATCAACGACTGGCAAGAGAAGGTCCACCAGAGAGACGAATGGAGACGGATTGTATTTGCAGCAAAGAACCTCAATGGTTCGGAACGCTGAAGAAGAAGAAGAAAGAAGAAGAAGAAGAATGTGGGCAAAGAATGCTTGACGTTTCTGGAGGAGGATTTCCTGCAGTGGTTTTTCTGTCCAGCCTTTCCTTCACAGCTCTTACAGTCCTGGTTGCTTCACAAGTGAATGCACCCTTGCGTAATGATGTACACCACGAATTTCGGTCTTAGGCAGCAGTCTCCCGGGTGTCAAGATGAATTCCGAAAGCTTTCAGTGAGATTCTCGGAATGACTTTAAAGCGTTTCCTCTGGCCGCCTTGGGAGCGTTTACCACAACGCAACTCGCCTTAAAAAATTCGTTTAGGGAGCCTGTGGTTGGCATGCGAGTTAAGTGACCAGCCCAGCGAATCTGATTCTTCATTAGTAGAGTGTGCACACTGGGCATGGACGCTTTTGCTAAAACCTCAGTGTTTGGAATCTTGTCTTGCTATAAACAGTCCAGGTTTCACAAGCACATAGCAGTGTGGATAATACAACTGCTTTGTAGACTTTCAGCTTTGTTTGCAGGCTTATTCCATTTCTGTCCAATACATTATTGTGCAGTCTGCTAAAAACCGCGCTGACCTTGGAAGTTCTTGCATTCACTTCGTTATCAATTGTTGCAGCTTGTGTGGCAGTGCTGCCAAGATAGATAAATTTGTCCACAACACCATTCACCTTGATATTCGACACAGTGTGATTATTCCCTGGAGCTGGCTTGTACATAACTACAGTCTTCTCCAAGTTGATATTGAGTCAAAATTTGGAACAGGCATATGAGAAAGCTGAAACATTATGTTGCATGTCTGCCTCTGAGTTGGCGTATAGAGCACAATCATCAGCAAACAGGAGCTCTCTGACGGTGTCGCTGTCAGTTTTGGTTTTGGCTTTCAGCCTTCTGAGATTGAACAACTTTCCATCCATGCGGTAGTTGACGTCTATTCCAATGTCGTTGTTCTCGAAGGCATTCATCAACGTGGCTGAAAACATAAGGCTAAACAGTGTTGGTGCCACACATCCTTGTTTCACTCCATTGGTGACAGGAAAGGGCTCAGACAGTTCCCCATTTTCCTGTACATAGCATCATGAATTCATAGGATCATGAAATAGCCGCACTTTTTGGGCAAACTTTCTGTATCAAAAGCTTTGGTAAGATCAATGAAACTGGAGAACATTTCTGAGTTCTGTTCCTGACATTTCTCTTCAAGTTGTCCACGGTTAACCAAAACGTGGACGCCACAAGTTCTGTTGTTTCAATATTTATTAATGTGATAGTAAATTCGGTAGTACTCTGTTGATTCAACACAACAATTATAGCCATCATGACATCTGTGACATATTGAAGAATGAGCGTCAGTTCAGTGATCTTATAGCGACAGACAGGGAACGTTTGCCTGTAGACGTGGACGGCAGTAGACAGGCTGGCGGAGTGGTGCAGGAACGTAGGGACCGTTGTGTGGTGATCCCTGGATAACCTGATCTTGAAGGCAGATGTCCCATATATTATATTGAATGGATGCCCTCTTAGTAGATAGAGTAGGCTGAAGTACTTGGGATTCACCGTTGACAGGTGTATGTCTTTTAAGGATCATGTAGAGGCTTAGTTTAGTTTAGTTTAGTTTAGTTTAGTTTAGTCGATGGATCAACATCACGGCACACTGGTGTAACCCATAAGTGCTCCGTTCTCCTACTAACTCAAACCTGAGTTCGCAGAAACTCAGCTCAGTGCACGAACTCCGTAGGACCGGCGAGGATCCTGAAATACTTTGGGTAGATTTTTAACTCAAAATTTTGCCCGGGCAGCACCGTTAGGCTAATCTTTTTCGATTTCTTACTGCCAAGGGATTTTTTACGTCCGCAACAATACACACGGGCGTCAGATCTCACCCCCAGAGACCAAAGGAAATTGTATTACTAGAAGCCCACGTTAAAAAAATCCCGGTCCTCACCGGGGCTTGAATCCGGGACCGCCAGCACTCGAGGCGGACACCATACCTCGAGACTACACTGCCCTCTAGAGGCTTTGGTTGTTGTGATATATTGTATTTTTACAAACGTAACATCGCGTCAATTATTTCCAGGACGACAAAATCAGAGTTCACCACCAAAAATACTAAGTTTGTTTCATATTTCTACAATCCCATTTTTTACAAGGACGGACTCATGGTCCACGGGAAAATAAAAACACGAAACAGAGAAAGCTGAGATATAAACAGCTACAATCAATTTTGCGGCTTCATTGTACCAACGAAACAGCGACTGGTCACAAACCAAGATGTGCCTGTGGAATGGTAGCTTCTTAACTCGCCAGACTAAGTGAGAAAATTGTCTAAAGAGAAGAAGGACCATACATCCAGCAGCCAGTATTTGGAAACAACCAAATCTATGACCTTACTTCTTGGTGATGTCATCTGTTGACACGTGATGTGAAGCCGTCTTGTTCGGATGAGGTGAATATGATATTCATTTAAATCTTAGATAAGTTGTGAGTTCAGTTTCCCAGAAGATGAGTTTGTAAGTCGACAAACACGTGTGGTGAATTCTTAAGAAGTTAATTATAATTAATAGTTATAGTTTATAGATAAACTATTCATTAAGAATAACCATAGTGAATTTTATTTTCTCCCAAAGTGTCACAGAATGATGATAGTTTATTGATTCCCAGATAGACGACCTTATAAAACGACTAACCAGGTAGGAGAAGGGTTAACAAACAAAACAGTAAGGATAACCAACCACGGTGTGACCGGAGTCAATGACCCCAATGTTAACGGATTGAACGGTTAACGTAGAAATAACAGCGGCACAGGTCGACGAGAGTGTAGGATGACGAGGTTAAGTCACTGGTCACAAACATAACGAAATGTCGGGTTGAGTGACCAGGTGCATGTGTTTATAAGTCAAGATACGGAAGTGCCCGCAGACAGCACAGGTAAACTGTCGCGGGGACAAATAGGTTTGCGACAAAGGCAGACAGCTCTATTGGACAGTATCACGGTCAGGTGATAAAGACAGGATTGAAAAACCCAGATAGTGTCAGGTGTGTGTGGAGAGGGAGTCAGCGCTGATTACGCGGATGGTGAACTACCGGGAACAGAGTTAAAAGAGCCGCCAGAGTTGGGGCTGATAAGGAGGTGGGAAGATTGGTTACTGAGGAAAATTTCCACAGCATATTGCGGTCTAGATGACTCAGAGTGAAGGAACAAAACAATGAGGGTTTTATAAATAACGGAAAAGTTTCAGATCAGTAATTTTCCACTAACGGTGATAATGAGGTATTGACTTGAGGTGTCCAGACAGGTCAAGGACTATGCGGCAAAAATGACCTATAAAGAGTGGCCACTTCTTTGTGGAAGTTTAGTGTGATTCTGGATTTCCATGAGACAAGGGAGTATGAAAAGGGTCGTGCTGCGTTCGGAGGAACGTTTGTGTATCTATTGTGCATTAGTACTCCCAATTCAGACAAGGATAATTATAAGGTAAATCACAGTGAAGTAATCTTCTAGCATAGGGGAATAGATGATGCTTAGCGTATACAAGTAAATACTAGTAGGAATAGTATAGACGTTAGGTAATCTTCTATATTATGTCAGAGTGGGTTTTTTCGGAAGCCTTTTCATTTCGGCTGGAGGAAAAGACACTCACATAAGAAAGAATATGAAGCAGACACAGCTCTCATTATTAAATCTTTATTACACAGGTTCCAATACCAGTGCGGGACATATCAACGAAGATATAACACAGAGGGCTGTGGTAAAGATCAATCAGTGTTGATAACCCCAAAGAAAGCACTTTCAAATAATAAAGCACGACACTTGTGCATAAGAAAGGAGAGAAAAGAAGTGTCATCGTAAATATTAAGGATGACAGAGAACGGAAAATAGAGACCCTATAACATAATAGAAAGACTCAAATGACTCAGTATCGAAGAGTTGCAAGGCGCATACCAAGTGTCTATGCAAATTAATTACTATCCAGTGTAGAACTTTTATAGGACAAAATAGAAAATACGAGAAAATCGATGTTGTTTCCAGGATGGAATTAGGAACGTTATAAAGAGCAAAGAACATTCAGTCTAAGCGGACAATATAGAGTGATCGGTTTAAGTACAGTGATACAGTGGTGAACAATTTTCCTTGCAAAAAACGGATATACCTACAGACTCAAGCAGACGGAGCATTCAGGGTGAGACCGTTCCGTTGTATCTATGTACTGTCCTGTATTTTAGCCGAGAGAAGAGACGAGAGAAGACACGGAGACTATCTATCAACATCTTATCTGGCATCCACACTAGAAGAACATACCAACTACATAGACACTATCCATACATACACCAGACATAGTTTTTATTAATAAATCTTTTATTTATCGTTGAAAGGAACTGTTGTCGGAGTATGTGTTGAGGGAATAACAGAGAGAGAGTGTGAAAGAAATAGATATATGGAAGGGAA
Source organism: Cepaea hortensis (assembly GCA_963921405.1). Lineage (NCBI taxonomy): Eukaryota > Metazoa > Mollusca > Gastropoda > Stylommatophora > Helicidae > Cepaea > Cepaea hortensis. The sequence continues at coordinate 242,815 of CAWUFQ010000519.1, read as the reverse complement.
GACAGAAGGGAGGAGTGTAGACAGAAGTCAGTCAATAATCCCAACAGATAATAAGTTTGAAGATGTGCTTGTTGATTCCAACTTCCTCCCGGGAAAACAAGTGACACAAAGTAAACAACTGATGTAATGTATAAGCATTAGTCCTAGTTGTACATTTATTTCTTTAGCAACTCAATCTACAATGATTTGGAATATTGAGTTCTTAGGAATTTAATCTAGTACAAACTAAATAATATTATACTCAGTTATCTTTGTCATAAGATAAACTGTACATTAGGAGAAAACCACAGTGTTTTATTGTCTCCCAGCTAAACAACTTATTTAATGTATAAACATTAGACACATGTTGTAAACTTTACTTCTTAAGCATGAAACTAAATCTACAATGAATTAGAGTAACTTAAGACTTAAGGAATCTCAGAATTTTTAGTGCAGTGGTAAGGACATATTGTATACGTGCCCACTGGTAAGATTAAAAACTAGTTTACATGTGCCAGCACTAATAGAGAAATTAGAGTAATGTGTAATTAATCAGTAGATCTAATTTTGACATGAGTACATGGGCAAACAAATAGTTTTCTGGTAGTTCATGAACACATGAGAACCAAAAAGAGTTCTATAGGTATCATAATTTGCGTGATGGTTCAGCACACATGGGGTAAGGCAAATATATAGACATGGCTGTCAACCATGGGGAATAATAATATTTGTGCCACATAATAGTGCGTAACCAACCGCCATGCAAGAAGTATTTTAATTCATAATGCCTGAATGTGAATTGGATATATCACCTAAATTGTATGTATTTTATGAGAGCATGTGATAACTCATGGATTTCCTGTTGCTAAATCCTGGGTGAATTGCATACGTGTGTCTAATGATCACATAAATTTATGTCATGTGTGATTCATTATTGTAAACAGATGTGAATGTATCATTTGTAAACCACCTCAGTGTGAATGATTAATTATCAATCAGGAAATATTATAATTTCTGATGAGGGAGGAGATTTAATTGTAATATCATTGTTATTGAACCTGTGAATTTATCAGGGATAAAGCACCTACGTATACATGATTGTCATCCATACAGATATTATTGTGTCTGATGAATGGGTGAGATCTCATTGTGATGTCAATGATGTAAACATTTTAAGTTATCATTGGGAAATCACCCACCTTACATGCCAGTATGAAGGAAGCATTATGACTGATTCCTATATGATCACCCACACCAATATAAATGTGTCTATAGACTGAGTGAAATGATCATCCATACATATGAATGTCTGAGATGAGTGAATTGACCTCACATGCACAGAGGGATATGTTGACTGAAGCATGAGGAATTTGAGTGAGTGAGTGAAGTTACAGGCTGAGAGAGAGGGAGTATAAGCCAACAGTCAATCTCATGATAGCCGGCAACTTGATGTGAAATGCCATGACTATCACCAGAGAAATGCTTCGGCGTAACCCATAAACTAAATAATAATTTATTACACTCCGGCGCATAACAGCACTTTGTATAAAATATCATTTAGGCTATAATCATCTAGTTTTGTGCGCTAAGCACGACACAACCAATATCATACATTACGCATACTACAGCATCTGTGTGTGTAATTTAAGCAAATTTCCACTTTGTATTTCATGTCACTCCTGCTAACACATATGGTCTAGTGTAATGACATTAATGTAATACAATGATGATGATGATGATTACTGTAATGTAATGAAAATGATGTAACAATGATTATGATGATAATGTTAGAATGATGTAATGATTTTTAATGTCATAAGCATGATAATAATGATAATGATTGTAATTACAATGATATAAGGAAACCATGATGAGGGTAAAGATAATAATGTAATCATGATGATGATGTAATCATTATAAAAACCATGATGTTGATGATGATGATAATAAATATTACATCCATGAGAATGGAAGAAATCTTTTCACTTGAAGCATTTAATGAAGAAGAATACACCTGAATGCTATACAAGAATGATACAATAATGTGCTTATATTGTTTATAAGCAAATACTCATTGAAATGGGAACTGATTTTTAGAAGCCCTTAATGTATGAGACCCTTTTTCTTGAATAGAAAAAAAGATGAATAAGAGAATTAACTAGGAACAGAATGGGATAGGAGACAAAGTTGTAAATTCCAAATCAATCAAGGTATGACTTAACCGGTAGACCTGAGGACATGCATAGGTGAAGATGAAACTGCACATCTGCTAGTCTAAAACATGAACACCATATAATGGAATATGGAATGGAGAGCAACCCATTATGTTGTGGATAACTATTTGAGAGCACCAAGACTCTTTACCTTCCACTGTTTATTTTCCTAGGATCAAAATTTTTTTAAGGTATTTTCTTTGTGATGTTCTTGAGAAAAATATAGAACATTTCAGTTCTGATGTTCACATTGCTGATATATTTAGACTTATGATGGATGCTAAAATTGCAGGTAGTGGTCATTATCCAGACCTGACTTTGTGAATGCAGCACTTTGTGAAAGTAGTTGTAGCAGCTTGACTGAATGCAGTAGCCACTTAACTGAGTGAGGCAGCTGAGATAGTGAAGCCAAATACTATTCCACAGCACCTTCCTGCCAATTTTCACCACCTTTCCAGGACAGGTATCACATATCCTTTTATCCAGGTATAGGTGAAGAACACCAGTGAGCCAAATTTATAATAAATCACCGGGGAAAACAATAAAGAACTCTAGAATATTCTACACTGACTGTTACCGAGATCTAATAACTGGACGGTAAACCAACCAGGGGGTACCCAGTTTCTTTCCACAGATTAGGCCAGCAGAAGAGGCCCAATACTTAAGAACGGATGCAACTCTGAGGACCATGTATGATAACGTGGCACAGCCAGGGGATAAATATTTAGGTAAGAGACTAATAGGCCCATAATGTTGTAATTGTACTGTATTGTTGGTTGTATGTTATTACATGTATAATCAATAGTTCTATTTATATATAATAAAATGAAAAATAATTAGAGGTTATTGTCTTTTTTGAGAGTTCTCTTGTCATACTAAAATTGTTGTAAGCAATTACCCTAGATTAATTATTTAGTTGGTAGAGGAGAGGCAAGGAACCATCCATAAGGACATTTGGGATACTCAGTAAAAATTTCATTTTTTCCTTGAGGTATACCTTGGTTCTCCAAAACTCTATTTAATGGTCTCAAATCATTGAGCCAGTAACAGCTAAATTAATTTTAACGGGCAGGATCACATTGAGAAAGAGGAACTCTGGATCCTTTATCTCTTTGGGGTTGAGCCATCAACTATTTATCCGACAGTGGTTAAGGCTGGTAAGGGACTAAATGCACTGTGGGCCATGGCAACAACCGAGGTAGAGCAGGAAGGAGACCAGGAGAACTTTCATTCAGATATCAGTGGGAACAATCAGTAGTATTACTCCTCGCTGGCTGTTTAAAGAGGGATGGAACGCGTATGAGAATGTCTTCAGAGCAGTGATGTCTGTTCTCACCCCAACTCAACTCATCTCAACATAGCGACTAATCATTTGATACGTTCTACGGCTGGTGTTACCCCTATCCTCGCCTTGAGAGTTCCAGCCAAACTGCTCACTTCTACTTATATTTCGTAGCCTTCTCTGGTCAACAACAGCAATCCAGCTCAACTTCTTCTTCTTTCGTTCGCTTGAAATATGTCTATAACTGCAATATTGTCTCTTGTATGAATTTAACTATCTTTTTTACTTCACACAGCGGTCCATAGAGTTTATCTTCCACTGTCGTCTCTCTAGGCCAGAAGGTTTGCCTAGATATGTTATATTGTGGGCAGTCTTGGAGTATGTGCTCTGTTGTCTGCAACGCCAATCCACATGTGCACATGGCTGTTTCACCAGTCTTGAATTTTGTATACATGTGGTTGCATAATCTATTGTGTCCTGTTCTGAGGCGTAGAATAATGACTTGTTCTAGTCTGTCCATAATGTGGTAGTCATCTTGAGCAGGTTTTGGTGGCTTTCTGGCTGATCTGATCATTCTTTTCTTTTGGTGGTATGTAATGGGCACATCAGGCTCTCCTTCTTTGGCTCCTTCCTTAACCAATTGATCACCAGCTCAACTAAACCACCCTCCGTGGATTCCTCCTCTGGTGTCTTAAATACCCTTACGATGGAATTTGCTTATGCAACTTGCTTCTGAAAGAATGTTCCAGCTTCGAAATTCGCTTCTAGAACCTGTCATGTTAATGACTAGATTGATAGGAGCATGCTCGGGACTCTCCTTCCACTGTGATTTCCACGTATTAATATATTATTTCTACCAACCACAAGTAATAATCTTACTTGACCTCCTGTACCGTTTTACTAAATTACGCTTTTGTTATTACAGTGTTTCCCCCGAAAATAAGACCTACCCCTGTAATAAACCCTAGCACGATTTTCAGGAAGCTTTTAATATAAGACCAACCCTTAAAACAATCCCTAGTTAAGACCATCAGCTAGAATGAGAGACTTGTTGCCGACTGGCCAGTCGGAGTACAGACGCCAGTGGTGTGCTCTTGATAAAGAACGGATGTGGTTCATGATTCAATACGTCACTCGTGTGAAATAAAGTTACCAATGCACTACGAGCAGGCTACATGGACAAGAAATGATCATGTGAGGAAAGCTTTATTGCTGGACATGAGAGACTGGGACCAATGGTTCTACAGGAAATGGAGTCGCAAGAAATTGAGGCCGGAATTCGGGATTTTGAGAGTTATGATAATGTTCCAAGGATCGCCATGGCAAAAGTAGCCTTTAGCAAGATGAAAAACATACTGACCAATAAAAAGATGTCAATTGAAACGAGAAAAAGAGTGTTGAGATGCTACATAGAACCTGTACTTTTATATGGATGTGAAGCTTGGACAATGAGCAGCCAGGCTGAAAAACATCTGATGGCTGTAGAAATGTGGTTTCTGAGGAAAATGCAAAGAATACCATGGACAGCCAGAAAGACCAATGAACAAGTCCTTCAAGAAACAAATGAAGATCGTAAACTGATCAGAGACATTAGACGTAGACAGTCACAATTTTTTGGGCATGTTATGAGAAGAAATGATTTGGAGAACTTGGTGACAACTGGTAAGATCGAGGGGAACAGACCAAGGGGAAGACCTAGAAACAAGTATCTGGATGGCTTGGCCTTGTGGCATGGTCGAGACAGAAACACGGAACTGATCCACGACTCTGTTGATCGAGTGAGATGGCAGAACATGACCGCCCACGCTTACCGGCATGGCACATGATGGATGGATGGATAATGTTCCAGAAGAAGATGACAAGACGATATTTGAATAAATTTAGAATGTTGTACATAAATAAATGTTGATCTTTGTATCTGAAAAAAAAAAAAAAAAAAAATATCAGACATCCTCCGAAAATAAGCTCTAGTGCATTTTAATTAAGCTAAAAATTAATATAAGACCCGGTCTTATTTTCTGGAAAACACCGCAGTTCTTTGACCTGACCCGACAGAAATGGCCTGTTGGTTTGTAGAACAATGCGGCATACTGACTTGGGTACGTTAATCCCTAGCGCTCAGTCCCCTCTCTTACACTGGAAGTCTTTCAGCTCAGTGTACAATCTCTGGTCTGTAGCAGACATTCAAACTCATTATTCCCCATTTCTCTCTGCAATAAGTGTTAATAACGTTGGTGTTAACAGCCCCTCAGCGCCGTAATCAAGCAATGTGCAATTTAAATGACCTCTCCCCCGCCGGTACTAGCATGGGTACCAGCAGGTGTCCCGGGCAGACAAAGCGACCGGTGCGATGCTAACACATCACCCATCGAGTGCAGATTGTATTTACCTATTAAGATGTGTGAACTTTACAGAGGGTAAATACAAAACTTGGACCGGCAATATTTTCAAACACGGCACAGTCATTAAAATACACCCTAACCATATACGGCTCAAGGCTCAAGGTGTGTGAACGGGTCCTTAAATTTACTCACGATTATTCACACTATATTCTTTGGTGAGTAACTTAATTATCATTCAGTGAAATGCATGCACTTTTATAGCCGATTAGATTCGCATCAATCTACCGAGGAGAATGACGTAAAAGGGTGTAAAAAAAAAAAAAAGCGACAATTGTGAAATAGATTGACAAAAATGATCTGACTTCTTGTACATTAGGGAGTCATACATTTTGAATAAGCTGCTTTCTTGTTCTTATTTTTCCTAATCTTCTTCTTCTTCTTCTTCTTCTTCTTCTTCTTCTTCTTCTTCTTCTTCTTCTTCTTCTTCTTCTTCTTCTTCTTCTTCTTCTTCTTCTTCTTCTTCTTCTTCGTTCTCCTCCTCTTCCTCTTCTTTTTCTAAATCGCCCTCATACTCTTCTTCTTCTTCTTCTTCTTCTTCTTCTTCTTCTTCTTCTTCTTCTTCTTCTTCTTCTTCTTCTTCTTCTTCTTCTTCTTCTTCTTCTTCTTCTTCTTCTTCTTCTTCTTCTTCTTCGTTCTCCTCCTCTTCCTCTTCTTTTTCTAAATCGTCCTCATACTCTTCTTCTTCTTCTTCTTCCTCCTCCTCCTCATCCTCCTCGTTCTCCTCTTCCTCCTCCTCTTTCTTCTGCTACCAGTTTCATTTCCGAAGTTGTCTAACCAAACATATGAGCTACGCCCACAAATCCAGTCGGCAACATGTCGTCGCGACTACCCCTCCCCCTTTCCACCCACCTCCACCAGCCCATCCTTCAGCCAAATTTATCTTGCACTTTCGTCTCCTGGGACCAAAACAGAGAACTCAATTCACCAAAAAGAGGTCAGACGTTCAGGATTTGTCATGAAGTCTGTAGACCAGGTTTACAAGTGCAGTGGTCAGTTTGGACAGCTTTCGTTTTGTAGATATCATCACGGGAGTCTCCGTGGCGAAGTAGTCAAACCGCCTGCTCGATCTCCGAATGTTGTGGAATCGATTCCGGGCTAGGTCTTTTGTTTCAGAGTGCATTTGTCTCGCAGACTTCTTGGGGTCGTCGCTGGAGCTACGGAGTTCGTGCTTTGTGAGAAGCTTTCGGCAGGCCGTCCTGTGGAAAGAGACCGAGCCATAGGGGATGAACCCGGTGCAATGAAGTCCATCCTCCCGACTTTTACGCTTTTTAAGATATCAGCGCATAGTCATCAGTGTTCTGTTGCCGAGTCTTGTTTGTTTTTGTTTTTGTACGCTTGCTTTAAACTCGAGCGTAGTCCATCTACGTGCCACTAATAATAGTAGTTGCTATTACTGGTGAGCCGGTCTCTCTGGCTGTGGGGTTATAACACTTTCTCTCTGTAATCCCGTTTATCACGCAGAGTCTCGCAGCGGAGCGAGAACTGAGGTGGTTCGACCCCCGCTCGTGACTTGCGGATACTGAGCCGGCCGCTCAGAAAGCAATGGCAAACTACTGAGCGTAATCTTGCCAAGAGATCAACAGACAGCTGAAAGATGCTGCTGTTGACAGCTAAGTCCTGTAAAAGGATACGCAAAACATTTATTTATTTATTACTGGTGACTGCACTGGACTGATGTTTGCGTGTGGATTAGCTTTCCCTATTACCAGTGTCTCCAGCCATCGAGCGATCCCACTCCGACTTTTGAGGTACTAGTAATTTACGTACCCAATTTAAGAACGAGACGTCAAAATGTTAGTGTTATTGAACAATGTAGGGGTTGAACCTGCTGCCTCATCATCAGCACACCCGAACTAAAGAACAAGTGGTTTTTTTTCCGTTCGGTCAAGCTGACTGTACTCTCTCTCTCTCTCTCTCTCTCTCTCTCTTTCTCTCTCTCTCTCTCTCTCTCTCTTTCTCTCTCTCTCTCTCTGGTGATTGGCTGATTTCATAAATGCATAGCCAAAACTACAGCGCCATACATGATTAGTTTTATTCGCTGATTTCATAGATTTAGTTTAGTTTAGTTTAGTCGATGGATCCACATCACGGCACACGGATGTAACCCATAAGTGATGATTAGTTTAATACTAATCATGATCTACTCCTATCTCAAGCCTCACACCGGAGAATCTCAGATCAGTTCACGAACTCCGTAGCACCGGCGAGGATCCTAAAATACTTTGGGTAGATTTTTAACTGGAAATTTTGCCCGGGCAGCGCCGTTAGGCTACTCTTTTTCAATTTCCAACTGCCAAGGGATTTTTTACGTGCGCAACAATACACATGGGCGTCCGATGTCACTACCCAGAGAACAGGAGAAATTTTGTTACTAGAAGTCCACATGAAAAAATCCCAGCTCTCACCGGGGCTTGAACACGGGACCTCCAGCACTCGAGGCGGACACCATGCCTCAAGACCACCCATCCACCAAATAGATTCATACGCCATTACTACAGCGTCATTTGTGATTAGTTTTATTCGCCAATTTCATCGTGCAATCGTCTAATGTTATAAATGTCTCAATGCTACTTATTTTGCAGCTGATAAATCCAATTGTAGTATTTTCACAAAATTTACGAGAGATTCATGTTTCCAATAGATGTCTCTTCTTTGTCCTTCACACTGAATACTTTTCGTCACGTCCCCCCCCCCCCCCCCACCCCAGGGGTTGAGTTTAAAGTTGTGAACGTAGCAACAACGAATTCGTTACAATGCGACCTGGTTAACTGTTCCGCAGACAATCAACAACATCAAAAGTAGTCCAGAGTATGGTACCGACCAGACATACCACACCAAACAACACTCTCTTTGCTGACTGGAAATATTTAATTTTCTTAAATGTCACGGTTGACGTCATAAGGACGTATGCACGAAGTTTTTTAAATAAAGAAATCAAGCTTCAATGGAGCGGCTGCCGAGGGCACGATGAGTGGGGATGGGGTGGGGTGGGTGTGTCGCGATCGAGGTCAGCGAATGAGGACACAAAATGTGTGTAAATTGCGACAAAGGATGGGAGACTGGAGTCTAAGAGTTAAATTACTGCGGATGAAACTTTGAACGATGTTGCGACTTCTACAGGTTCGTTATGTTTAGTTTAATAAGAGCACGTAATGATGGGCGCACTTAATGATGCTTCTCGTTAGTTAGTTTCGTGCTTACGTTGAGCGGCGGGCCTGTTTGTTTACATTACGTAACATTGATGGACACATACAGAAGATAAATACTCACCGGTACTCCGACATTGGAGTCACCACTACTCGTCGAAGGCGAGTATTTACTGAGACTCAAGGACATGCGACAACGCAGTTCAGCTCAGTTCAGTTCAGTCGCGGTTACAACATCACAGCAACGGGTCGTCCCCATCATGCTCCGTTCCTGTGCCAGTGAATATAGCATATAATGTTCCTCACTTCCACATGTGAAAAGTGGAAAAGACAGAAGTCTTGTCAAACAACAGCCCGTTCTGGCACACTGAGCATAATGCCGCCACCAGAATGTCACCACAAAAGTCCTTGGCAGTCACTTTCCCAACCAAATGTTCACCTACAAAGTCGCGATGTTTCTAGATGTTGGTGTTCCGTTTCTAGATGTTTTCTACACAGCCATGCCATTTTATCTCTGAAATGCAGTTCACGCAGCAAAACAACCTATGACAGATGTAAACACTTTCAATGTACATAATGCCGTCGCCAGAGTGCCAACACAAAAGTCCACTACGAAACATGCAGTTCATCCTTGATGGAAGCAGCAGTCACTATCCAAACCAGATATTAGCCTGCAAAGTGCAAAGATTGGTTTCATCTTCGTGCCAGGGCATGCGGGAGTACAAGGAAATGAGCGGGCTGACAAGCTCACAAATAAGGCTTCTGTGGAGGCGGACGTGCTATGGACCAGGCTGACATTCTGAATGCTCTACGAGAAGTAAGACTTTTGCGAGAACCAGGTGATGACTGTGAATCTACAACCATGGCCAGACTGCGAGAATAGCAAATTAAAAGAGGTCTGGCCAAACAAGAACACTACGCAGGAAGCCAAAGAAGATTGATAAACCAACACAGAACTGGTGTCGTTAGCCGCTACACGGTGTGGGATTTGCTGAGGAGGGGATCCGAGCACTTATGGACTGAATGATTCGATGTGCAATGAGGATGATCTGTCGACTAACTAACTAACTAGCCTACAAAGTCTCAATATTTAATTTACACTGGATAGAGAGACAGACAGACACACATGCACGCATGTGATGAGAAGAGAGGCATTAGATAGTGTTGTAATCACTGGAAATATCACTGGGAGAAGATCACGAGGCAGATTAAGAGAAAAGATAGTGGATGAAGAAATATCATCAGCAGCGCTGATAAAGAACACCAAGGTCCTAGATGTGTAGAAACACATGAACGCCTACGCCAGCTGGCAAGGCATATGAAGGTGATGATGATGAATCAGCATCCTAATAAAGATTGATTTACTATTATTACCCGCATCCAGATGACAGCAAAGGGAAAAACCTGCGTTTAGTGCCTTGCCAACAGCAGCCAATTAGGAATGATGTCAAGAAGCCAATTTGCATAATTTGTGCTGGCTCTTTACATTTCTGCACATCAATTTTCCCAACAGTTTCATGAGATTCTGATGGACTCTTAGAGCGCCAGCTTATCAGTGAATACAATTACGCCTAATGAAGCTACAACCACATCTGCATAGCAAGTATTCACGATATATCGACATATACACACATGCGTCGTGGTTACACACGCGTACACTGATATAAACATATATATATGGCTGTTATCTATTCGTCCTCCCATGCAGATATGCTACCGTCGATTTATTCATCAAGCTAGTCATGCATGCAGCTAGCAATCAATGGATTAATTTATACATTCTCCCTTCCGTCCATCATGATCATCATCATCAGCATGTGCCAAGTCGATAAGCATGGGTGGTCATGTTTCGCCATCTCACGCGATCATCAGAGTCGTGGATCAGTTCTGTGTTCTTGACTCGGCCATACCACGTGGCCAAGTCATTCGGGTATTTACTTCTCTGTCTTCCTCTTGCTCTTTTCCCCCTCAATCTTGTCAGTTGTCACCAAGTTCTCTAGTTTATTTCTCGTCCACTCATGAGAGCTGCGGTAACGTAAAGTCTAGATGCTTGCCTCTGGGCTTGTTGATCATGGGTTTGAATTCGCCTCGAGACGAATTTTTAAACTTGACTTGGTCTTTCGGTTGCACTTATGAGCTTAAACGGGTACCGGGAAACGCCTAGGAAAGTAAATACGAAAGGGCAGTGTGATTAAACACAAAATCCATGGGATGCCGATTGCTATATACAATTATGGGTTTAGCACCTTATACCCATCAAACCTATAAACTAACGGATAATAAATTCGAGACATCTATGGAGCCAGCTATTTTCAATATCTAAAGTAAACCCACATGGGTCCATGCTAGTTTTCGACCTTATCCGTGAAGTCTAGACATCCTATAACTTACCGCATAATAAAATGAGTGGATACTATCATTTACTTATTTCTAAATATCTACACAGTGCAGAGTGTGAAACGAATTAAGTCTACACCAGCCAGAGATGGACGTCATGACCTCTGAGCCACTCTGGTCCCATTTAGTGTATTTCGTTCGTGGATGAACTCAGCCATCCATACACCCATTCCATACCTCAAACAAATCATTCATTTATCAATTCAAGTTAGTTGTATGACAGTTACCGGAAGTTCCAATCAATACCAGCATTTTTTAAAATTTATTTTGCCGTTGTGATTTGTTAGGTAATTTAACTTTAAGTAGTTTGATATTGCTCACTGAACGACCGATGATCATTGAATTGTGAAAATAAACGCAAGGCAAGACTTCCAAAAACACTGCGGCTGGTTTCGATCCGATATGTCGGGACTGTGGAACAGTGTTCACACACGCCGACCATCAATCTATACATCCGTCAAATAATTCACCCATCGAAACATCTATCAAATCATTCTTTCATCTATCCATCCATCCATCAGCTCATTCATCCATCTATACATCCATTAACTCATCCATCCATCTATGCATCCATCAAATCATCTATCCATCTATACATCCATCAAATCATTCATTCATCTATACATCCATCAAATCATCCATCCATCTATACATCCATCAAATCATTCATTCATCTATACATCCATCAAATCATTTGTCCATCGATACATCCATCAAATCATTCATTCATCAATATATACATTCATCAGTTCACTCACCCATCCATACATCTATCAACTCATCCATCTATATACTCATCCATCAACTCATTTATCCATCTACACATCCATTAACTCACTCATCCACATATACATCAATCCACTCATGCATCCATCTATACGCCTATCAACTCATTCATCCATCTACACATCTATCAACTCATCCATCCATCTACGCATCCGTCATCTCATTCAACCATCTTCACATCCATCAACTCAAGTTTACACTGGTAAAGTAGTATTTGCAATCTGTATACAGGTTTTTACACATTCCCATTTTGTATTAATTTTATCCTCAGGATTTTCATGTCAATATTGCTCCATACTTTCAACTCAACGATTGCCTATCACATTTATTTTTTACTTCAACTAGGTGTAGTTGACTTATGTCTGGTTGTTCCAATGCCGATATATCTATTTGAGGTGTCTTCGGTGTCCTTATTCCTGTGTTTTTAAGTTTTATTTGTAATTTTAAAACTACAGGATTGTGGTTAGAGTTTATATCAGCACCAGGACACGTTTTGGCATTTTAAACATTGTTTATAAATCTATTTTTAATTATAATATAATCAGTTAGGCTTCTCGTTCTATCTATGGCAGACATCTAAGCTGATATCTGATATCTATGGTTGATAGTTAAGCCGAAGTTCCCCATCGGGGATGCCTGGATGACGCAACAGGAACATTAACCTTCACTTTCATTACAGGGGTGACGAATAAGAAATAAAGAAAACACTATTAACTTGTTCAAGAACCTTTCCTTTCACTGTAATTTTCAAATTTGACTTGATACTATCCTTGTTGATAATCATAGTTTTATTTTCTTTATAGTTATGCCTTAGCCGGTTTCATTACTTGGTTTATTAATTCATAGAGACTGGTAAGTTTCAGCACACACAAAAGCTAAATCGCGTGCACACCATATGTTGTTTATTGATTTACATCCAGTGCTGAAGCCTAGTCAGCTCTCTATCTATGTGAAAATATTGTATGAATACATATTGTACAGGCATGAAGATAATCCCCATCATTACCATGTGTCATGCCGATAAGCGTACGCTGTCACAGTCATTTATCTGAGACGATCAACAGGGGAGTCTCCATGGCAAAGTGGTTAAGCCGCTCGCTTCGCCTGCACCGAAGGTTGTGGGTTTGATTCTGGGCTCCATTCATCTGTTCACGAGGTCAGTTTTCTCGGAGACTCCTGAGGGTCGTAGGTGGAGCTACGGAGTTCGTGTATTGTGCGACGATTTCGGGAGGAAGACAATCCAGTGCAGTGAAGTCGATCCTCTCGTCTTAACCTTAAACTTCAACGATAACCTGGGTATTGAAACAGATTTGTGTTCATGTCCTGAATACTCTATGTGATAATACATGCAAGTATTAAACACTTTGTCTTCCCCTTATCCTTTTTCCGGTCAAGCTTGTCAGTTATCACTTAGTTTTCGTGTTTATTTTTCGCTATAACGTGTTCATAAATGCCTTGCTCTCTGCATCTAATATCTCTTACATGTTTACGGTTTTCATTTGCTTCTTGGATTCATGTCTAATTCGGTTGTCTTGCCGTCCGTTGCATCCTTTGCTTTTTCTTATCAGCGACATGTTCACTGCATTAGATTACAGTGAGGTTCATATGTTAGTTAGTTAGTTAGTCGACAGATCATCCTCATTGCACATCGAACCATTCAGTCCATAAGTGCTCGGATCCCCTCCTCAGCAAATCCCGCAACGTGTAGCGGCTAACGACGCCAGTTCTGTGTTGGTTTATAAATCTTCTTTGGCTTCCTGCGTAGTGTTCTTGTTTGGCCACCCCTCTTTTAATTTGCTGCTCTCGCAGTCTGGCCATTGTTGTAGATTCACAGTCATCACTTGGTTCTCGCAAAAGTCTTACTTCTCGTAGAGCATTCAGAATGTCGGCCTGGTCCATGGCGCGTCCGCCCTCCACAGTAGCCTCACCTGCGAGCTTGTCAGCCCGCTCATTTCCTTGTACTCCCGCATGCCCTGGCACGAAGATGAAACTAATCTTTGCCAGTCGAGACCGCTCCAAAGGCAGCAACCATTCTCTTCGGATCGACCCCTCCTCTATCCTCTTGATCATGTTCATTGAGTCGCTAAGGAAACAAGCCCTAGTGAATGTCTGTGTCTCGAGCCATGTTATTGCTTTATTTACTGCCATGACTTTCATGGTCAGGCTACTTGTGGTTTCAGTGAAAGCACCAGAGTCCTCCTTCACAATTCTCCCTCCGGCCCGAGCTGTAAAGGCCCATGAGCTTCTCACATGTCGGACGACCGACCCATCTGTGTAGATGACCGCGTCACCGTCTAGCGAATTCTCGAAAATCAACGCTTGTACTTCAGCCTCAACAGCAGCCGGATTTTCATGTCTGCATTTTCTATCTAGTTGGATGCAAACTGAAAAGGATGTGCAGAAGTCTGTTGGCACTTGCACCCACTCCTCGCCAGGTTCTAAGTCCTCAAGTAAACACACCTGTTGAAGAATGTCTTCGGCTTGACCCATCCACGACCGTCCTCTTTTTAACCTGCTGCCCTTCACCTTCCTAATTTCACTATGCAGTGGATGTTGTGTGTTTGCGTTAATTCTGAGGTAGGCGCGTGCCCTGCAACCTTGTATTCTCTCTTCAATGGTTGGAAAACCAAGAAGGTAGCGCATCGCCCTGCATGCTGTATCTCTTGTACATCCAAGAATAATGCGCATAGCTTCATTCTGTATCCTTTCCATCCTTTCTATCTGCTTATGGCTGAGAGTAAGGATTGCCATTGCATACTCCAAAACGGACATGACCAACCCCTCGTACAGAAGACATAGATGGCGCTGCTCACAGTTTGCTGCCGCCATCACCCGCATCGCTGCCAAACCCCGCTTGGCCTTTGTTATCACCTGGTCTATGTGCACATTATAAGCAAGGCTTCGATCAAACCGTATCCCCAGGTAATTCATTGCCTGCGTTCTTTCCACCGTCTCTGAACACAGCATTACAGTTGGTGTTGGAGTGTTGACAATATGATTATTCAACGAGAACCAAGTCACTGTTGCCTTTGTTGGGTTGACCATTGCCCCAGCTTCATCACACCAAGTACTTATGCGATTGAGTTCGGTTTGTAGTTCCACAGCAACCTCCTCTCTATCCTTCCCCTGACGATACACTAAAACATCATCGGCATATGACAATGTCCTGCTAGGTCCAGTGATCTGCTCACTGGTGATTCTCACTGTGTAGGCGTTGAACAGTACCGGAGATAATGGTGATCCCTGTGGTAGGCCAGGATATATTGTTGTTGGTTCCGAAGTCCAACTGCCACATCTAAAAACTACTTTCCGTTGGAAGAGGGCTGCAGCGATCCAACTAAGGAGGAATGGACTTACGTTTAGTTCGAGAAGCTGAAACATTAAAAAATCCAGTGGTACTCTGTTGTATGCGTCCTCAAGATCAATCGCTGCAGCAACGGTTTCAGTGCCTGAGTGGAAACCTTTATAGACATCCTGGGCAAAGACTGCTGCATTGGTCCAGGTTTCTCTCTTTGGACGGTGCCCACTCAGGGTGGGTGGGAAAACACCTTGCCTCTCTAGTTGGCTTGATATTTTCCTGGCAATTACCTTCTCCAGCAGCTTGCCTATTGTATTCTGCATGGTTATAATTCGATATCCCTGAATTTTTTTGTGGTCTTTGTCAGGCTTCGGCAAGGGAATCAGATAGCTGTGTAACCATTCCTCCTTGATGCTAGCACTCCCTATACTGTTGTTGTACATGTCTGCTAGTTTCTCTAGCCCATTGTCGGTACACCTATTTATGTCGTCGTATCTTATGCCATCAGGACCTGGAGCACTGTTTTTTGATCGTCGAAGCACAGCCTTGATTTCTTTCACTGTCACTGTGTCTTCATCCGAAGTGTTCTGGGCCTTGCATCTGTCTGAAGTCACCTCCTTGGCCAGATTTCGGCCTCCCATGTCTGTCTGGTTGCTTTGCTCAAGGTAGCGTTCAAAGAGGGCATTGCCCTTGTCCTCGTCAGTCCTCTGCCAGATGAGGTCAGCACCTTGGAAGTCAGAAATGCTCTTATTCTTGACTACACCACTCATGCTTTTATGTAATCGCCAGAACAATTTCAGTGACTTGTCTGTGCTTACTCTTTGACACACCTCTGCCCATTTTTCGCTTTTAACAACCTTGACCAGTTTTTTGAAGTAGCTTACTTTTGTGTGCATCTCTCTTTCTAAGTGCAAGCAGGGACTAGGATGACCAGCTATGTTCTTCTTGGCATTTTGCCATCTCCTTACAGCACTACGCTTATCCACCCAAGCCTTCTCCACCTCGAAACTCCACCAAGGTGGCTGCTCCCAGCTTTTTTTCCTGCCCTGAAACGTTCTGCGCTTGTCACGTCTTATTTTACTCACCACATCTTGCCCTGTACTGTCATACTGGAAAGTCTTTACCTTTAGCTTGTGCTGCCTGGTTCTGCCTTTCTCCACCAATATGCTGCAAGGGTGGTGATCGCTGCCATGGTGTCCTAGGACACCCCATCTACACACTGTAGAGAGTGAAGGTGAAACTAGCGCCAGATCAATAGCACTGTCCTCATCGCCCGGACGGCTTGCTGTCCTGGTGACACAGCCACTGTTGATACAAACCAGGTCGATGGTTTCCAGTGCAGTCTCGAGCTCCTCCCCCTGTGTATTGGAGGAAGTGATTCCCCATGATCTGCCTTTAGCGTTGAAGTCACCACAGAAAATAACATTTCTCTCGTGGCCTAATATGCCACTTAAGCACTGCCACTTCTGGGCGTCCACACTGGCATTGCGGGCATAAACATTAACCACCACGAATGGTATACTGGAATGAACTCTCAACGCCTGTATTTGTATATCGTCACTGTCCCAACTGGACATGTCTAGCTCTGACGCCACCATGCTGTCGCGAACGAGAATCGCCATTCCCAGATGTCGTCTGTTGTAGAAACATTTGAAGCCGGCAATTTGGAGTAGCTGATCGCCCAGTCTCGTCTCCTGGAGTGCTACAATGTCGTTCCTGTAAACTAGGGTTTCTAAAATAGAGCCCCGTTGTTTTACACTGGCACAGTTCCAATATAGAATACGGATATTCCTGAGTCCTAGTCGGTGACACTTGAGTCTAAAACGCCTCAAACCTCCACGCTTACCTTGCTTCTTTTTTTCCTGCGCGGCTACCACGCCGCTTCGGTATGTTTTACATCCTGGCACACCAATTACACGCAAGAGATGAATAAATCCATCCCCTACGCGAAAAAGTTAACGAACACAAAACAACATGACCGTCCGAGGTTCATATAAGAGGCAACATTGCAGTAACAGACACATTTCAAGCGAACGAAAGAAACGAACTGCCATTAGTTGTTTCTCAGCTTGTCTGCATATCGTCCATATTTCACTAGCATTTAACCGTTTAGATTATATATAACAGTTGATTATTCGTTTTATCACTGAAATTGATAGCTTTTTATTGGTAAGCATGTATTGTTAGCCATCATGCAAAAAGGCTACTTTCGCCATCATCATCATCATCATCATCATCATCATCATCATCATCATCAAGTGCTCTGCCAGCTGGGGTGTGCGTTCATGTCTCTCCATAGATCGCGGTCTTTGGTGTTCTTAATCAATTCTGCTAATGACATTCCTCCATGCCACTGGCTCAGTCCATCCAGCATCATTTCTCTTGGTCTGTCTTGGTCTGTCTCTGCCTCTCTTTCCTTGGTCTTTATAGCTACTACGATCCAGAAACTCTCTTATCGTCACATGACCAAAGAAAGACTATATGCTGGTACCAAATAGCGGCAATTAAACTGGGAATAAAGAGTAGGAGTACGAAAAGGTGTCTTTTGTCATCGAATCGCTCACCTTCTCTCTCTCTCTCTCTCTCTCTCTCTCTCTCTCTCTCTCTCTCTCTCTCTCTCTCTCTCTCTCTCTCTCTCTCTCTCTCTCTCTCTCTCTAGCGAAGTAATAATGGGAGAGATTAAACAGAGGAAAATAATACTAATCGGAGGTTACAATATAAACAATTTACGCTATGCAGTTTTGATGGCGGAAACTGGAAATCACATCTACAACGATTGCTGGACTTCTGCCACAACTTTATCTTATTCTAATCACCCCATCATTCATCCATCTATTCATCCAATTGTTATATGTTTATCCACCTCAATTCATCATTTCATCGATCATCCACCAATCATTCATCCATCCAATCATCCATTCATCATCCACCCACCCATCCGTCATCGTTCACAAACGTTGTCTATCCATCTATCCATCTATCCATCTATCAACTCATCATACACTCATCCGTCATAGTTCACAGACGCCGTCCATCCATCCATACATCCATCAACTCAGCATACACCCATCCATCGTCGTTCACTGATGTTGTCCATCCATCTATATAACCATCAACTCGGGCATCTATGGATGGGGGTTGAGTGATCTCGAGGTATGGTGTCCGCCTCGAGTGCTTGAGGCTTCGGGTTCAAGCCCCGATGAGGGCCAGGATTTTTCACGTGGGCTTCTAGTAACAAAATTTCAACTGGTCTCTGGGTAATGAGATCGGACGCCTGAGCATATTGTTATGCACGTAAAACATCCCTTGGCAGTTGGAAATCGAAAAAGAGTAGCCTAACGGCGCTGCCTGGGAAAAATTTCGAGTTAAAAATCTGCCAAAAGTATTTCAGTATCCTCGCCGGTGCTATGGAGTTCATGCACTGAGCTGAAATTCTCCGGACTCATGTTTGAGTTAGGAGTAGAAGGGAGCACTTATGGGTTACACCCAAGTGCCGGCATGTTGATCTGTCAACGAAACTAAAATAAACTAAGCTAAACATGGATAGTCTGTCCATCAACAATTCATCCATCTAATCAGCCACCCACCATCCCTAGACCCATCCACTCATCCATAATCCGTCTAACCATCCAAATAACACATCAACAAATCCAAAACTATCAGGCATCAGCTATACAAGAACACAATAACAAATCACCCAATTTATCCCGTCCATACATCTAAACCTACCCATCATGCACCGTCCATTCATTATCTGCCCACCCACCTATCTGGCTGTCTGGCTGCTGTTTGCCTGTCCTTCAGTCTGCCCTGGGGTTATTTTTACCCCATACAAACCACCCGCTTCTCAATGCCCTTTCATCAACTCGATGCCCAGTTGCCGTTCACTTTTCACAACAACATCCCGCCATCAGATCCCTTACCCCTTATGAAAGCTAATTGAAATGGTTTAATTTAGAGGCTCGGGTCCAATCCATCGTCTGCCCATTTCAGTCTTCGGGCAGACTGCGCAAATTTTGATGGCGTCATCGGAGAAAATTGTTTCACTCTCTGAGTTAAAATAAAGCTGTGGGTGTATTTTTGTTTCAATTTTTCCCTTTCCTGTAATTTTATCTGATGTAATATTCACTCGCGAATTTATATACCTGTAAATGTATGTTAATTACTTATTCACTGTTCCAACTTCACAGCAAAGTGTCGCGCCATTACGCTCCGTTCCTGTACCAGTGAATATTACATAAAATGTCGGTCGCCATTTTTCTTAACATACAATTCACGCTACAAACAACCGTGGACAGATGTAAAAGCACTCCACACGAAATTCACAGCTCACGGTGTCACCCCTCGCTCTCAACTCAGTTGCAGGGCGACGGAACCATGCAATATCAGTCCAACATGAGGAAATGCTTAAGCAAACTGTAGCCACGGGCATATTAACTCCGGCGGCCTTAACAGCTCAACCGCCTATTGCCCATATTGGGGACCGGAAGTTTGTGCAATGATAGCTGTGAAGTGTACTCAATCCAAAATATGATTTAAGCTTGACAATTCTTTGAGATAGCACACAACTAGACTAGGCATTAGGAATCACATCATAACTGAACAACAATATGTCCTGTTGTCTCGGAAGTCCGGTAATCACATGCAAATGTATTTATTGTATAGGTTACTGAACAGGAAGGGTTAAAAACAATGTTATTGCTTAATGCCCTCATATTGCCCCGATACGCCAAATGCCTTGCCAAATAGTGTAGAAGCACATTCTGTTCTACGTGCCCCTGTATTGTAGCAGAATGTATTACTGTTTGATTGCATGGCGTCTGGAAGACTTAAAACTAACTCTTGAGTTCAATGTTTTGACGTTGAGGTCGTTGAGCCCTGAAAAACCACCTGCATCTATCGGGGTGAGGCTGTTGTTGGAACTTTCTTCGTGTCCTGGGACCGAAGCACCTTCACCGCGAGGAATGTGGTACAAAGCTCTCTTCCCCTTCTCCAAGAACAGAAGCTAGCGGGATGTCCAATACCGATACTTGAGTTTCACATCTATCGGAAGAGAGACATGCCGATCGCTGGAACATTAGCCAGATCTTAGTTAATATAATCGTCTTCATTATCTGCCATACCGATACAAAAAAGTTAACTGCAGCATTTTTTGGCTGTTTGTGATTCCCGGGCAAATTTACGTTCAGTAGTTTGCCATTGCTTTCCGAACAACCGGCATTCAAAACATTGTAAAGAAACCAACGCAAGGTGGTCTGCTTCCAAATCGAGTGTGGTATGTGAGATTACGAATTGCACTGAATTTTAAATGGCAAGACAAGATCCCAGACACTGAAGTCCTAGAAAGAGCATCCATGCCCAGTATCCACACTCTACTAATGAAGAATCAGATTCGCTGGGCTGGTCACTTAACCCGCATGCCAGATCACAGGCTTCCTAAACGAATTTTTTACGGCGAGCTGCGTTGTGTCAAACGCTCCCCAGGCGGCCAGAGGAAACGCTTTAAAAGACACTCTGAAAATCTCACTGAATGCTTTTGGAATTCATCATGACACCTGGGAGACTGCAGCCAGAGACCGAAATTCGTGGCGTGCATCATTACGCAAGGGTGCAGTCACGTGTGAGGCAACCAGGACTGCAAGAGCTGTGAAGAAAAGGCAGGACAGAAAAACTACTGCAGGAAATCCTCTTCCAGAAACGTCAAGCACTCTTTGTCCACATTGTCAAAGAACATTTCGAGCCAAAATAGACCTTATCAGCCATCTTAGAACTCACGGCTCCATACTTTCAACCCCACTGGATGAAATTAATGGTCATCATCATTCTTGATGGACAAACAACAAACAACACTATTAATATAACATAACATAGGTCACTAAGCAGTTTCCTGCCATGGGTTGTGATGTTTTAGCGTCATCACATGTTACAGGCCTGAATGCACGGAGGAATAGGTCCACGGTCTGTCACTCACTTTCGCAAGCGACAAAATCCCGGCGCTGAACCCCAGTCCAATCGTACTCACGACACCTTCGCTAAGACACCCGCCACTATTCATACGAGGGCACACCAAACTACCTGTCACAGACTCCAAGCCCGTTTCAAGACCCCTCTAATAGCCCCACCACAGGGAACACGCAAAGTTCGTGTTGTATATCTTTCTTGTGGCACTTAAGCCATACCTTCTTTTCCGTGACTTTTATTGAAGAGGGAAAGATAATTTCTGTTTCCCGTGAAACCGGGTAAATCTTTGGATAGTACACAGACAGTTCATGAGAACTAACACACATTAAAAATACCGTGTATTTGAAATAAACTTCGTGAAGGGTGAATATTCATCATGTCAATATTCTATTTCTCGAGGCTTTGTTCCGAATTCATGTTTTGCTCAGACATGACGTCAGAGCCTCAGTGTGAGGGAAAAATATGAGGAAAGAAAGTTGTCACGTTGTCCTCTCAGGAACACGTCTACAACAGAACCCGGTGGGCATACATAATACAGTGGTACCTTTGGTTACGAACGCCTCAGGTCAAGAACAATTCAGGTTACGAACAACAACTTCGAAAATGTTATGTCTCTGGTAACGAACAATGCCTCGGGTTACGAACGAAGGCGAGAGAGAGAGAGAGAGAGAGAGAGAGAGAGAGAGAGAGAGAGAGAGAGAGAGAGAGAGAGAGAGAGAGAGAGAGAGAGCAAGGTTTAACGTTGGAGAAAAACGATCGCGTACAGAACAAACAGTACTACAGATGAGCTTGTGGATCTTCAGAATGAACAGCTAAAGACATTAAAGGAGCAGCAGTCGTCCGATGATGAGGAATCAGTGACCGTTTCAACTGCCTGGATTAAAGACATGTGTAGCAAGTGGGCAGACGTCGAAGACTTCATTGTGAACCATCACCCAAACAAACTTGTTGCTAACAGGGCAGTAAACCTGATGAATGATAACACGATGGCCCACTTCAGAAAGATTCCCCAGTAAAGGAAGCGACAAATTTCCCTTGACAGTTTCTTGGTGCAGAGAGATTCCCAGTCGGCTGCCAAGAAACAGCGACAAGATACTCCTGAAACTAATGATTTAGAATAACAAAGAAAGTGACAAATTTCCCGTTTACATGGTAATAAAGATAGACTAAATCATTTTTTTTTTAAATTTTACATTTAATTCATTTGGTTGTTTTCTGTATCTTTATTTAATACGTGAAGTACACGTATTCTTTGCGATTTGTCAGGTAAACGACCGGATGTTAATAAATAAAAACGATTCTTTCAACTCGAAACGGATTGTCTTTATTTCATTGATTTCGATATTTCGGGTTACGAACGTTTCGGGATACGAACCGAGTTCTGGAATGAATTAAATTCGTAACCCGAGGTACCACTGTATTACTGAAGGTAAGAACCCATTACTAAACAAGGTTGAACAGCGCATAAATGCCTTTGATTCTAAATGATATAGACGAGTTCTAAGAATATCTTGAATTTAAAAACAAAAAAGAACACATGCACCGATACTTCAAGTGCTGAATATTGAAGAAGGTTGGCTACTAAAGGAAAAGTTTGGAGAGAACAATAATGGAGGGGTATATGCCTGGGGCCCACCTCCCTGGTCTAGAGGTTGCACGACTTTCTCTGTAATCTCGTAAGTAACGTGACGTTGCGCGTGAATCGGTAGCGGTTCTCTCCGCGTTGGTAACTTACTGGATATGTGAGCCGGTCGCTCAGAAAGCGATGGCAAACTACAGAGCGTAATCTTGCCAAGAAATCAACAATCAGCTGAAAGATGCTGATGTTGACAGCGATGTCCTGTAAAGGATATGCGAACCACACACACACACACACAAAAATGCCTGAGAAGAGAGGAAGAGGAAGGGTAAAGAGAAGATGGGTGCAGGATGTAGCGGATGATCTCCTGATGGGTGTATCGGACGCGGAACATCGTGCTTATGATCTGGAGGTTTTTCGGAAGGTTGTTATGGGAGCGAGGTTCTGCAAAGGACTTGCTACTGAATGAATGAATGAAGGTCCCATTCAATGAATATATTATGTCTGTCAACCGTACGGATATTTTCTTGGACCAGACGATACAGTCCACGCCGTAGTGTTTTGACCCTAGTGACAGGGTCAACCGTGTGTAGGCGGGCGGGACAGAACATTACTTAGCCTTTCTGGGCTGCGGTCTGGCTGAATAGTTTTCATGAACTAGTTTGAATCTTGTCGCGTCGGAGAAGTACCTGATCGTGGAAATACCTCTTCAGACATAGAGCATTCGATGGAATCCCATCATGGGGAAGTTACAGCCAGTACTCCAGTCATCATTATCATGTGGCGGTACAGAGACAGTGCACATACACACACACAAACACACTCACACGCAGCGTCTGTTGCTTACCAAAGGGCGCTAATCAGGGCTGTCTTTTGTATATACACCTACTCTTTGTGGCTTGACAGATTGAGATGGTCTATGAGGCCCGTTAACACACACCTACCTTTTTATAAGAAATAGAATGCGCTTGTATGTTATGTCCTAATAAACACACTTGCCTTTAGCAACGTAACAGAATGCGTTGTTCAGTGCGGTCTTACATACCTCCATGATCTTTGATATCTACAGGTGTGTGTCAGTTTTTGCAACCCTTATCTGTGGGCTTTCAACTCTATAAACAGGGTTTGGAACAAGGGCTTAACCAAAAGATGTGTTCTGTTGGTTAACTATATCTTTGGTCAAAACAGGTCTAGTCTACCAGAGAGTATATCTTGTTAGACAAACCCAAGATATTGATCTGTTCCTGACGAGCTGAAAGACTCAGGAGAGTGTTGGGAGACAAGTGATACAGGAAGTGGGGTAGTTGTAATCTAACAAAGTTCACCTGTTTTGTTGTTGTGTTACAGGATCTCCCGATTTCGTACCATCAAGTGTCCGTAGTCCAGTGGGGACAACCTCAAAAGTTCTTCTCAGCCATATTCCAGAGTGAAGGTTGCTTAGAAGGGAGTCGGCTCTGCAGAATCTCAGAAGACATCCGAAAATCATAGACGCCTCCATCAAGCGATAGTTACCAGTTACTTAAAAAGGGCCAAGGAAGGTGCTGAACCCTAGGGACGATTGTCATGAACCCACGGGAGGAGTCTTACGTCAATCAGTTGACCCCTACCCAGACTGAGACAATGGTATATCCAACCATCCTGGTGTTACCGTCCCTGCTCTTCAGCGATCTTCATGGTGAGACGGTCCAACACGACGTCTCTCACTTATCACCGTCATCATCTATCCCTTTTTGTCTGAAAGGAAATAATTCCACCATTTCAAATACTAAATAATTTTGGTTCTTTGTTGAAGAAGAATTGGGCTTAGTGAGTGGTCGTGTCAGAAATAGATTAGAGATAGTATCTGAAGACTTTGTAGTCGTTTTTTTTTTTTTTTTTGTCATTGTCTCGTGTGGGACGACGCCTGAGAAGAAGTACATTACACTAGAACCCAGAAATAACGGCAGGTGACGAGGAACCCAACCCGTCCTGTTACACTACCCAATGAATGAGAGAAAAAAATCAAACTTTCTTTCTCTGGGAAGTTGTTTGAGAAGTTCCGATACCGCCATTCTCTCCCCCACTTTCCCGTACAGAACTGAATTCACCGATACCCAAACACTAGCCAGGGAAAATACGATCTTTAATGGGATTTCTATCGACTCTATCGACTTGTCCAGTGAAATGCAATTGAATTACTCTTGACTCTTCCTCCCTCCCCTCACGTAGTACTGCCTCCCTCTGCATCTGAATTCTGTATTCTAGGCATAACTGGCACTGTTTTATATATGTGTTGAAATCATTCTTAAGTATTGATTAGCAATCACAGAAGAAAACAAGAGAGGCGGATTTCAAACTATGCTAGTTGCATGTATTAAAGGCAGGCGACCAGCGACGTTGACCGAACTTAGCACGTCGCTTGCCAAAGTGAAGGGAAATATTCCTCTCTGCTCTCAGAACTACAACATTTGATGGCACTATCGCATTACAGACTACAGCAGGAACCTGAATCTGTACACATTCTTATATTTATTTCATTAAAAATGTCTTTTAGTGGACGTCGCAGTCAATCCCAGCATTTATTGATTTTTTGGGGATTTTTCATGCAAGCTTACATTCAGTAGTTTGCTGGTGCTTTCTAAACGAAGACACTTATACCATTGTGAAAATCAACGTCATGCGGTCCGCTCCCACACAGCGTGCGGTTGACTGCTTTCACTACATTTGGGCGGGACGCAGAGGTGTTTCCAAGGCACCAGGGCCGGGTTATATACTGGCCAAGACCTATTGACGCGTCCTCGTCGAGCGTCCTGGGCAACAGGTCCCTTCGGGGTCCTGGCTAAAGTCAGTAGGATCGCCGATTCCTCCGAAGTCGGAGAGTGTCTGCCTGTACGGCGAGGAACCACCAGTCTGCACACCAATAAGCCAGACATGGGACAACGGATACTCACGCAAAACTCAGGTCCTGTATGACATCACACTGATGTTGGACAACAGGATGTCTTCATCCGACATACAGGACTTCACGTTGGAGCTCAAGCCAACGAACACAAGCAAGCAAGCAAGCACTACATTTGGGCTACAAACGCAAACGGATTTCAAAATAGACACTGGATGTTGAGCTGATTATTTTCAAAGTATAGTACAGTACAAATAAATGCATGCTTTCAGGACAGCATAACCGAATGGATAAGAACGCGCTTAAACATCCGGTGTACTGATGCCGGGGTAAGGGGTTCAATCCCTGCACCGGACAGTTGGACTAACATGTTGACCTATTGTCCTTGACTTGGGAACGTAATTTACACGTCCCTCTGAAGTTGGAGTGGGTTCGCCTGGAGAGGGATACTGTTAATAGGGAAAGCGAATCCAAACACAAAATTCAGTCCAGCAGTACTGTAAGTAGGTTGCATGGACTACGCATGAGTTCAAAAGCGTGCGAGCGCAAAATAATATGCTGGCATTCTACCAGATCTGAACATTGAGAAGACTGGTTCGTGAGCTGTAGAATGTTTTTAAGACTGGTTCGTGAGCTGTAGAATGTTTTTACAACTGAAATACGAGTACTTTAGTCATGTTAAACGTCACACAGTATCTACTTGGGAGCTTCAAATGAAAACATTAAAAGTGTGCTAGAAATTACAATAACAATGTCATAGTCTTGTAGCCTGTCCATATTGTTAACGATGTCAAGAGAGTTAAGCACGTGACATCACGGTGCTGACGAAGTCTGTGACGTCATAAGGACAGTTTTGACATGTACCAAAGAGGAGCAGCGTTCTGTTCTCCATTTTTGTTTTATCAGAGAATGGGTGAAACCTAAAGCAGTTCATCGGCGAATGAAGGTCCAGATTGACGATGCGTACCTGTCAGTCCAGCAAGTGTATGAGGGGAGCAGTAAGTTTCAAAACAGCGTGACTTCTGTGGCAGACTTTTCACTTTTCAGCACATCACATCATCCATGATGTATTACATTGCCGCTAAGTGTCTACACGGTGGGTGTCACGGCAGCTTACTCCAGAATTGAAACAACGACGCATTGATGCTTGTCAAGAACTAGCTGCAAGTGATCCCCACCTGTTTGGTCAATTCAAGGAGTCATTGGTAGGAAAGACTTTTCGGTATGATGAAGAGAACGAACGAACAATCTTTATTTTCAAAGGGTTAAGAATTGGGCACGCGGGCCCGTCTGACATATGCCCTTCTTCTCTATTTCCTCTCATACATTCTTTCATTCAACATCACTTATGAAGCACACCTTCGATAACAAAAGAACAATAAGCATTAAAACTCATGAAAAATGATCAATAATACATGACTCACTGGGGCAATGTTTAACATGGGCATTATAAATACCTAAGGAAGGTGTAACGTGCCATAAATATGGGAATGTTTTTTGGCTAGTTGTCTTTTGAGATAATTTACCATATTATTGTATTCTTTTATTATTTGTTGTTTGTTTATGGGGGTATGTAGTCTGTACAGAGGTAGTGTTCAAACAGGTTGCGAATGTAAGTATGATGATTGGTGGTGACTTTGATTTCTTGTGGAAGTCAAAGACACCACCAATCATTATACATATATTCGCAACCTGTTTGAACTTTGAAGAGATTCAGCAGGTGATGCATGGGTGATTACACACCCGACCAAGAGATTTATTTTCTACAGGAATCCAAGCACTTTATCGGCGCTGTGGGACTTATATTGAACACAGTGGTGACTACATCGAAAAATTATACATTTGATCTTTACATTTTGAGAAGCATCTTAAATTCTCCCATGTTATTGAATTA
>CAWUFQ010000519.1:142500-210000 GCA_963921405.1 Cepaea hortensis | reverse complement strand
TAGGTAATCTACCACCAAGAGGTGCATTCCCTGCCATGCTATCAGATTGTTCATTCCCCCCTCACTCCCGCATGGCCAGGGCAACAATTTCATACAATTCTCACAATCTGTGACCTCTGAAGCGAGGATAGCCATTCCACACGAAACATTGCTTTATCCGCCTTACTAAGCATACTCCTTGAGTCCGTGATGAAGACAATGTGTGTTGCTGTGGTCTCCTCTAACCAACGGAATGCTGCTGTTACTGCTTGCTTCCACCTCTATTCTCATGATAGAGGTCGTAGTGGCCGCGGG
Source organism: Cepaea hortensis (assembly GCA_963921405.1). Taxonomy (NCBI): domain Eukaryota; kingdom Metazoa; phylum Mollusca; class Gastropoda; order Stylommatophora; family Helicidae; genus Cepaea; species Cepaea hortensis. Next base: position 209,706 of record CAWUFQ010000519.1, on the reverse strand, counting down.
TAATTTCCAATCAGATCAGTTTGCGCTGTTTTTCACTACGGTATGAGTGTCGGCCGTTTAGAAAGCAATGATGAAATAGTGAAAGAAGAATTAAATACAACTCTCAACAACACTAACAACACCGATAGATGCATGTCGTTTACAAGACGTCGCAGTCAACGCAAAATTGTTTGTCCGTTTGTAATGTTACTAAGCAATTTTTACGTTAAGTAGCTTACCATTCCTTTCTGAACAACCAACTCTCATACCATTGAATTCAACACAAGGTGGTCTGCTTCCAAATCCCCTGCGGCTGATTTCAAACCCTCGGCTCGGTGTGTTGGGGACACATGTTCACTGTCACTGTTCACATTGCCAATGCTTTCTAAATGGCCGGCACTTATACCATTGTATCACAATCAGGGCAAGACGGTCTGCTGCCAAATTGCCGGCAGCTGTGCTTTCAACGCGGCGTTCATAAACCTTTTGCTACAAGGGGATTCGAAAATATGATCTCGCTAGTTCCTTCGCCACTATACGTACTTCAGCCAAATTATGATTCATTTATTCGTTTCATATAACGTATGGGACGCAGAGGTGTTTCCAAGGCACCGGGGCCGGGTTATATACTGGCCAAGACCTATTGACGCGTCCTCGTCGAGCGTCCTGGGCAACAGGTCCCTTCGGGGTCCTGGCTGAAGTCAATAGGATCGCCGATTCCTCCGAAGTCGGAGAGTGTCTGCCTGTATGGCGAGGAACCACCAGTCTGCACACCAATAAGCCAGACATGGGACAACGGATACTCACGCAAAACTCAGGTCCTGTATGACATTACACTGATGTTGGACAACAGGATGCCTTCATCCGACATACAGGACTTTGCGCTGGAGCTCAAGCCAACGAACGCAAGCAAGCAAGCAAGCATATAACATATAACTCAGCAATAAGCGTGAAACATAGTGCAATAACATGCGCCAGGCAATAAACTGTTTAACCAATTATTTACGGCTTCCGCGATTAAAACAGAGTTAGCAACATCAGTTCATAACTCAGCAATTAATTACAAGCGAAACCTATCACTTCATATTTCCCACATCAGTATGGGCTGCGAGGCATCACCTTCCGCCTTCGTCCCTCATCTCGCATGCGCGCCGAGGCCCGCTGTCCTACATAGTTACTCACACCAGATGACGAGTCTTCGATCAAACCCCGCTATGTCACAAGTGAATGCGAGCAGCGAGGCAAGAACAACATGGATTAGTCTTAAAATATATTGAAGGATCAGCAGCAGTTGTGTGTCGCCCCCTTTTCTCCCGGCTCCCGTTACAATCGATCCGCGTCTCAACTATCGATCCATGACAAGGAAATTGCTTGCGTTATTCACGACGTCTGCCAGGGTTGAAGCGTGTGACGTCAGTGAGGAAACGTATGGGAAGGTTCGTTTGCACAAATTGTACACAAACACACGGAGACACACAAACACACACACACACACACACACACACACACACACACACACATACACGGGGTGGGGGAGAACTAACACACTGGGTACACATTAACATACTGAGCCCGGGGAGGGAGGGACTACCAGACCGGGAACACAGTGACACACAAAATTCATTACCACACTAGAAACAGTAAGACATTGGAGACACTATGACATTGGAGACACTAATATACTAGAGATATTAAGACACTAGAGATATTTAAGACATTGGATATACTAAGACACTTGAGACGCTACGACTCTAGAGACGCTAAAACACTGAAGATATTAAAACATTGGAGACACTAACATACTGGAGACACTAAGACATTGGTGACACTAATAGATTGGAGACACTATAACATTAGAGACATTAACATACTTGAGACACTAAGACATTGGTAATACTAATATATTGGAGACACTATGACACCGGGGAACACTAAGACATTGGAGACACTAAGATACCTGGGAACACTAAAACACTGGAGGCACTAAGACATTGGAGACACTAAGATACCTGGGAACACTAAAACACTGGAGGCACTAAGACATTGGAGATACTAAGATACCTGGGAACACTAAAACACTGGAGGCACTAAGACATTGGAGACACTAAGACATTGGAGACACTAAGACATTGGTGACACTAAGACATTGGAAACATTAATACATTGGGGACACTAAGACACTGGAGACACTAAGACATTTGAGACACTAATACATTGGAGACACTAAGACATTGGAGACCTAAGACATTGGAGATACTAAGATGCTGGGGACACTAAGACACTGGAGACACTAAGACATTGGAGACACTAAGACACTGGAGACACTAAGACATTGGAGACACTAAGACACTGGGGACACTAAGACACTACGTCATTGACGGGAGCGCCCAATGAATCAGTGACGGGAGCGCCCAATGGATCAGTGACGGGAGCGCCCAATGGATCAGTGACGGGAGCGCCCAATGGATCAGTGACGGGAGCGCCCAATGGATCAGTGACGGGAGCGCCCAATGGATCAGTGACGGGAGCGCCCAATGGATCAGTGACGGGAGCGCCCAATGGATCAGTGACGGGAGCGCCCAATGGATCAATGACTGGAGTGTCCATTGCATTAGACGAACAAGTATAATTTCCGACAGCGAGTTGAATTAGATTAGTTTCTGTTTTCATAATGGGCCTCTACAAGGGGATTGACAGGGGTTCTTGTAGAATCTCAAAACTGAGAGGGAAGACCAGTAAAACGTTCAATCACATAGCGGTGGAAACGATTAGTAGTGTGACTCTTCGCTGGCTGTTGAAAAAGGGGACTGGGCGCATACATGAATGTCCTGAGTGCAATGATGTCGGTTCTTAGCTCAACTCAACTCAACTTTACCGACTAATTACGCGCTGGGCCTATTTCAACGTTTAGTAACTTGCTGAATTACTTCTCATGTGACGACGAGTGTAATATATAAGATAGAATAGTGCATTTCTTATGGTCAGCACTTGTCGTACTCCTTGTGATCGTGTCCTCCTGGCTTCGTTGTTGATTTTGCAACCCGAGTAAAAATTGAGAATATGAAAGATGAAACATGAAAAATAGGAAACATGAAAGTACGACACAGAGATCAGCGCTACCGGAAGTTTAATGACGCTCGCTTTAAGACGTTCTGTTCGCTGATGACCTTGCAGTGGGTCCATTCCCTACGTCGGTTGAGCTGAGTTTAGTTGAGTCCAGAGCGGACATCACAGTATACGGAACATTCCCATAAGCGATCCGTCCTCGTCTTCAAAAAGCAGCGAAAAGTCTCAATACTAATGGTACCAGCTGCAATCTGATTATGTGTCCATCTGGTCTTTCTTCGGAGAACTGAGTGTCGGCCAGATCCTCTGGTCACTCTCTGTCACACCATCATCTCCAGGCATTGATGATGTATCTGTTCTTCCGCACTGTATACACGATTTGAAAAGGCCTCGATCACATCTGTTTGCTCGTGCACCAGTACCGCATCCACAGATGCAGATCTATTCAATGTATCCGCCTGTTCGTTTCCCTACACGCCAGCATGTCCTGGTGATCTAACGGGTTCTCTATCTTTGTGTTTAAATTGGAGCATGCCACTATGTACGAAGCACGTCTGTCTTCGCCCTACACCTATCAGCTGGACTTAAACATTGACATCAGTTTCAGAAAGCGCTTCAAGCTCATCATCATCATCTTCCACTTTTGCCGTCTGGAATCGTGGGGAGGGATAATTGACGTTCCAGTGCCCGATGGGTGGAACTGGATAGTGTCATTCCGTGTGATTATACAATGTTTTTGATGTCAATCCATTTTCTTCTTGGGCGTCCTCTTGATCTCGTCACAGATGATTTTTGATGTAGGGTCAATGGTAGTTGATGATGTTGCATTCTATCGAGATGGCCAAACCATTTGATCTTCTTTTTTCGATAAATGTGGCACACGGTGTTGATCCCAATGTCTGTCTGATAACAACATTTCTTATTCGGTCTCGGATTGTTAAGTTGGCAGCTCTTCTCAGGCATCTCATCTCTCAGGCGTTGATTTTGCATAAGTGTGATTTGGATAATGTCCAAGTTTGAGATTGGTATCATGGGGTTGGTGTGAATATGCTGTTTATTATATTTCGCTTTGCGGACATAGGTATGGTTGGATGTTTCAGTATGGGTGATAGTTTATGTGTAAGTGCACTTGCGTTTTGACATCTGATTTCGATTTCTCTATCCAACCTGCCATTTTATGTGATCATACTTCCACGATATTTGAATTCTTTAACTTGTTTCAGAGATGTGTCATTTATCTGTATACTTAGTAGACTAGGATATATGCTAACTTGCATTGCGTCGGTTTTGACTATATTTATACTCATATTATGTTTTCTGTCGGTCTCCGTGGCAAAGGCGTTATGGGCGCGGTTCGTAATTCCGCTTACCTGCGTTCGAAACACAGCTGCGACCGATTTGGCAGCAGACCATGTCGCGCTGGGTTTTAACGTGTTATGGGTGCTGGTCGTTCAGAAAGCAATGGCAAACTACTGAACGTAAACTTGCGAAGACATCAACAACAGCAAAAAATGCTGGTGTTGACTGCAAACGTCCTGTAAAGGATAGGCAACTAACTTTTTTAATCGGTACTCGGTGAGTAATGTGGGCATTACTACGAGGCTGACGAGATTTCGAGACTGAAGTGACTTCTACTTCGCAAGAGATTTCCTGGTACCCATTTAATTTGGGCCAACCTGGAGTCCAGGAAGATTTTTAAAAAATCAATAATTTGAATAGTCCCCCAATTAGGAACGAACCAACGACCATGAGACCATCTTGCTACTACAGCTTCCCAATGTAGTATGACTTGCCTATCATGACGTTAAAAAGAGTGCTGAAGCGCTATATATATAACCTGTTTTGCTGTATAGCAGTTAATCTTGGAATTTAAATGAACGAATTAGGAAAAACTTGGAAACAGAGTTGTGGTTCCTGAGACGAATGTTGCGAATTCTTTGAACTACCACAGTATAAGTAACGACGATTGCCTGAAAGAGGCTAATGAAACTAAAATATTAAATGCAACAATAAGAAAGAAACAAACAGCTTTCCTTTGTCATGTGATGAGAAGATATGCATTGGAGAACATCGTGACAGCTATCGAGGGAAAGAAAGGCAGAGGCCGACCAAGAGAAATAATGCTGGACGGATTGAGACGGTGGGATGGGGGAATATCATCAGCAGAGTTGATCAGAACACCAAGGACCGAGATCTGTGGAGAGACATGAACGTCTGCGCCGGCTGCCATGGCACTTGATTATGATGATCATCATAATGCTAACCGTCTTTTTTATGTTGTAAATCCCTTACAGGACGTTGCAGTCAACACTAGCATTTTTCAGCTGCTGTTGATGTACTAGGCAAGATTACGCTCAGTAGTTTGCCATTGTTTTCTGAGCGAGTTACCAGAGCGGCGCGAACAGCTGCCGATTCTCGCGCAGCTGCGGTACTCATGAGAATATACGGGATTACGGAGACAAACGTTATCCTCAACGCGAGGGAGACCGGCTTAACCGGCTTTCCAATGTAATATGAATTACCTATCATGACGTTAAGTGGCTTTCCAATGTAATATGAATTACTTATCATAACGTTAAGTGGCTTTCCAATGTAATATGAATTACTTATCATGACGTTAAGTGGCTTTCCAATGTAATATGAATTACTTATTATGACGTTAACCGGCTTTCCAATGTAATATGAATTACCTATCATGACGTTAAGTGGCTTTCCAATGTAATATGAATTACTTATCATAACGTTAAGTGGCTTTCCAATGTAATATGAATTACTTATCATGACGTTAAGTGGCTTTCCAATGTAATATGAATTACTTATTATGACGTTAACCGGCTTTCCAATGTAATATGAATTACCTATCATGACGTTAAGTGGCTTTCCAATGTAATATGAATTACTTATCATGACGTTAAGTGGCTTTCCAATGTAATATGAATTACCTATCATGACGTTAAGTGGCTTTCCAATGTAATATGAATTACTTATTATGACGTTAACCGGCTTTCCAATGTAATATGAATTACCTATCATGACGTTAAGTGGCTTTCCAATGTAATATGAATTACTTATCATGACGTTAAGTGGCTTTCCAATGTAATATGGATTACCTATCATGACGTTAACCGGCTTCCCAATGTAATACGTATTACCTATCATGACGTTAAGTGGCTTTCCAATGTAATATGAATTACTTATCATGGCGTTAACCGGCTTTCCAATGTAATATGAATTACCTATCATGACGTTAACCGGCTTTCCTATATAATATGAATTACCTGTCATGGCGTTAACCGGCTAACTAATGTAATATGACTTATTTATCCTCACGTTAAGAATAGTGTCATGCGCATTTTTTCATTTCCCCGACTTACCGAGTCGGATGTTTCGAAATCACCCGCAAACGAAGTAGATGCTGATTGTTCTGCCTTGATTTCCAGGATTTCGGCAATTCTAAAAGGAATGGTAAACTACTTAACTAAAATGTCCTATTTAATTACCAACAGCCAATGTATTTTTGGTTGATTGGAACGTCCTGTAAAGGACATGCAGTTTACTTTTGTTCTTTTCATGACATTAGAGTTTTGCATTTTTCTGAGGACTTTTATTATTTTTGTGCTAAAAATATCGTTCCTGCGTATTGTCTAGCCATTCCACATCGGCCTGCCAGTTAAGCCGCGCCCCTCTCTACATAATTATACTTTGGGTTTCGCCGTGAATTTTAAAACAACTACCCTAAAATAACACAATTACACACGTCTGAACGAACGAACTTTATGTTCAAAGGGTCACGAACTGGGCTTGCCCGTCTCACATTCGACCCTTGCTACCAATCATATTTTACTTATTAACTGATTCAGTGCCAAACAAAAGGTAGGTTTGGACCAAACATGGTACACAATGAAATGAACAAATATTATAATGTACATTTCGATTCAGTGATAATTGAAATCGCGAAAGATGCCACGAAACAAAACAAATAGCACGATGACCCTAGTGCAGTGATAAATCGTCCTTCTGTTCAAATGGGAAGTCATATGTGGTGATATAGTATCCTTCGGCAGTGCATCAGTTAATTATACATTCGACATTTTGCATGTTACATTAATTAATGGCACGATTACCACAACTAAGATTAATGAGGTGTTTTAACGTTAAATCCGCGTGACCAGCAGCCGTCGTCCAGTGGTTTGCCCAGTGCAAAATCTTAACCACCTGAAATCTATTTCGCAATTCCTCTCTATCATAAACCAGATGCTTCGCCTATTGCTGTCATGTATAAATTATCTATCAGATTTTGAATTCATGTACGACATGGTCTTCCTTTTTCCAATTTCTTCCGATAAAGCCGGGACATCTTGCCCTGTACTGTCATACTGGAACATCTTTACCTTTAGCTTGTGCTGCCTGGTTCTGCCTTTCTCCACCAATTATAAGCTCATGGGCCTTTACAGCTCGGGCCGGAGGGAGAATTGTGAAGGAGGACTCTGGTGCTTTCACTGAAACCACAAGTAGCCTGACCATGGAAGTCATGGCAGTAAGTAAAGCAATAGCATGGCTCGAGACACAGACATTCACTAGGGCTTGTTTCCTTAGCGACTCAATGAACATGATCAAGAGGATAGAGGAGGGGTCGATCCGAAGAGAATGGTTGCTGCCTCTGAAGCGGTCTCGGCTGGCAAAGATTAGTTTCATCTTCGTGCCAGGGCATGCGGGAGTACAAGGAAATGAGCGGGCTGACAAGCTCGCAGGTGAGGCTACTGTGGAGGGCGGACGCGCCATGGACCAGGCTGACATTCTGAATGCTCTACGAGAAGTGAGACTTTTGCAAGAACCAAGTGATGACTGTGAATCTACAACAATGGCCAGACTGCGAGAGCAGCAAATTAAAAGAGGGGTGGCCAAACAAGAACACTACGCAGGAAGCCAAAGAAGATTGATAAACCAACACAGAACTGGCGTCGTTAGCCGCTACACGCTGCGGGATTTGCTGAGGAGGGGATCCGAGCACTTATGGACTGAATGGTCCGATGTGCAACGAGGATGATCTGTCGACTAACTAACTAACTAACTAACTAACTTCCCTGCTTATCATTACCAAGCAATAATATTTTAATTTATTTTACGTGCTTAAAATATTTCATTTTACTCAATTGTTTTTTTTTTAACATGCTAAAAATATTTTATTTTACTTTTTTTTTTTTTTGCGTCCGCTCGCTTTAAACTCAATCGTGGTCCACACATGTGCTTTGTTTGTTTTTCTTTGTTGCTTTTTTACATGCTAAACATATTTCATTTTACTTTTTTTTTGTGTCTGCTCGTTTTGAACTCAATCGTGGTCCAGACACGTGCTACTATTACTAGCAGTTGCTACTCCTAGCGAGTTCACTGGACTGTTTTTGTGGGAGAGTTAGCTTTCCCTATTACCAATATCCCTCGCCATTAGACGAACTATTCAGAGATACTTGTCATGTATGTCCCCAAGTCAAGGACGTGAAGTCAACAATTAAATCCAAATGACCTGCATGTGGAATAACCAGTTTCTTTTTTTTTTTTTTTTTTTTTTTCAGCATTGAATTCTTGTTGGATATATTTATTTATTCTTTTTTCCAATGAATATTTAATTCCTTATAAGTCCATTAATTGATATCCCCCTGCACAACTACGAACAACTCCGTTAGTGATACTTTTTCAATAACATTATCAATGTATAGTGCAGTAATTTAGATGCAATAATTTGTTCTCGCTGTCTGGCCTAGTTGTGAATGACGTGTCTCTACTGGCGCCTTACCGTCTTGGGAGACGATAGTTTGTAAAATGGAGTTACACCTCTCTATAGCACAAAGACTGGGCTGAATTTAGAGATGATGTGTTGCCCATGCAGCAGGATCGCTCTCTATAGCCTTGTTTAGTTTACGCCAGAGGAAAACTAAGACAAATACATCTGGAACTAGACGAGATGAAGAAGCTGCCGGATCTGCTAACCAATTCTCCAACTGACCACCGATCGGATTTTCCATCCTAGACCAGTTGCCGGCCAAGGCTTAGCGCCTGGTCTGTCCCGCCATGACATCTTAGTCTATAGGTTGGATTTCCTCGCACTAGGGTAAGGTTTGTACCTTTCCTATTGTGCTCCTTCGCCCGAAGCCGCTGACACAATGTGGCTTCTCAGGTTTGGTGACCGCCGCCCAACATTCGGGGGCTAACATAAAGCTGGTAGTATCGTCTACTGTTACACGGTAGCTCAGTCACATGTGACTAAGACCTGGCTCCAAGATGTTATCCACAAGCATGAGTTGAGTTGAGTTGAGTTGAGCTAAGAACTGACATCTCTGCACTCAAGACATTCCCATACGCTTTCCGTCTCCTTGTTCAACAGCCAGCAAAGAGCCACACTACTAATCGTTCCAACCGCTATCTGATTGACAGTTCTCCTGGACTTCCTCTCAATTTTGAGATTCTACCAGAACTCCTGCCAAATAACCCGCAATCTCATTCTTTCCAGGTACGGGTTCTCAATCTGTCCCCCAACCTTCTCTACTTGGTCCCACAGGCGCACGGAAACCTCCCCCTTGTCCATAGGTATTCTACCACCTATAGGTACATTCCCTGCCAGCCATCAGCCTGTTAATTCCCCGCACTCCCACATGGCCAGGGCAAAGAATAAAATTCTCACAATCTGTAACCTCTGAAAAGAGGTGGCCATTCCACACGAAACATTCCTTTCTCCACCTTACTAAGCATACTCCCTGAGTCTGTAATGGCTACAATGTGTGTTGCAGTGGTATCTACAGGCATGAGTATGGGTCAAGATTGTAGCAGTAAGCTGTGCTTTAAAAAAAAAATTATTTAAAAAAAAACAGCAGAAGCGTCTTATTTAAGCATGCATTTCTATATCACGCAGTGGCTACATGACACATGAGTATTCCTTTACATGGTCATGGTTCCAGAGGAGCACAGGGCTCCATAGGTGGTAAAAGAAGTAGCTGAAGAACAATTCAGTTTTCGTAACATCATCGGCACCCGAAAATACATAATTTGATTAAGGATGTTGACCGAAAACTATGCAGAGTAGCTGCAGACACAGATCACCCGTTGCATGAGGCGCTGGACGCAGTTAAGGGTCAAAGCCTGATAAGAGGGAAATCATGGATGGCTCAGGCGGAGGATACGATCAGACAGGTGTGCATCTTGGAGAACATTAGGCGAGGAGAGGAGTGGGTCAGAGTGCCAGCGGAGCAGTCAGACTTGTGCAATTATAATGACATTGAGTCGGGAGTGCAGGGAGTAGTCAGTAGGGGCCACGGAAGTGGAAATCCAGTAACTAATTCAGGATAATGCTCGCCCGGGTGATGTGATTATCTACGCAGATAGTTCGGTGTTGAGAGATAGGAGAAGTGCCTGTGGATTGTTAGCAAAAGCTAATGATCGACGTTTGGTGCAGGAGAGCCTGGCGTATTTTACCACAACATCTAGCTTAAGAATGGAGGTGGAGGCGGTCAGTGCAGCTTTCTGCTGGATGGAGAACACAATACATGCATGCAAGAAAGCATGCTGAGAAGTGTGAGAACAGGCAGGCTTTGTGCAGAGTGGCTTGCTTCGCTTCGGAGGTCACGGGTGGCAAGCATCACCTGGATCTTTTCTCCGGGGCATGCCGGTGTGCTGGGGAATGAACAGGCGGACAGATTGGCTGGCTCGGCAAAACTTGGTGGAGTATTGATGATTGACAAGGCAGACATGGCTGCGGCCTTGTGGGAGCACGTGTACACCTCGGAGGAGCAAATGGATCACCATAGTCTGGCAAGAATGAGACAGCGAAGAGTGACGAGGGGATCTGGCCGACTCTCGACGCTCAGAGGAAAGGCGAGACGGACATATAATCAGAGTGCTACTGGAACTATTGGTGTTGGAACTCTTCGCTGGCAGCTGAGGATGGAGACGGAGCGCTTATGGGAATGAGCCGAATGCTGTGATGTCGTTCCTAAATCGATCAATCAATCAATCAAAACCGAAAACTATACAGAATCAGAAACATATTTATAAATGCTTTACAGACTACAAGTAAGCTGTTGACAAAGTACAACAAGAGCAGTTAATTACAAGCATGTTTCAGCTTTTCTGGGATTCAAAGAGTCCAGCACGATGCTAACCAAATCACCTCTCCCGTGCCATTTGGTTTAGACAAGTTGGACTAGCAATGTATTCCAACATTCCATAGAGACGATACTTTGGTACCAGATCGGAATACAAGTTTAAGACCAAGGAAGCTTCAAAATATGCGAGCTTTATATCACGCGACACGAAGGAGCTATATAACAGATTTAAGAGTTAACAAGAGTTAAAACGTGCACTCTTCTACGGGAGTCACAACCAGCATACCAAGTAATCAATCAATAACCAACCAACCATCCAACCAACCAAGAAACCAAACAATCAACAACCAGCTAATGAATCAACCAACAAATCAACAAAGAGCCAACCATCCTACGAACAACCACCAAATAAATCAATCAACAACCAACTAACCAATAAACCAACCAATCAACAAACAACCAACAATCTCCTAACCAACTAATGAACAATCACCCAACAACGAACCAACCAACCAACCAATAACCACCAAACCACCAAACCAACTAATCTACAACCAACTAACCAATCAATCAACCAATCGACCAACCACTCAAGCAACCGATCAACAACCAACAAACCAACCAACAGGCAACCAACAAACCAAAAAGCAGTCTACCAACCAAACAACAACCAATAAATTAACCAACCAATAAGTAATGAAACAACAAATCAATCAACAACCAACAAATCAACCAACAACCAACCAACCAATAAATCAATCAAACACCAATTAACCAACAACCAACCAACCAAACCAATCAAATAACCAATAAGACAGCCAGTCAACAATCAACCAACCAATCAACTACCCAACCAATCAACCAACAACCAATCAATCTACAACCAACCAACCAAGAAACCAACCAATTACCCAAGCAATCAACCAACCAATCAACCAACTAAGCAAGCAACCAACCAACCAATCAACCAATCAATCATCCAACAACCAATCAAACAACCAACCAAACAAACAACCAACAAGTCAACCAAGCAAACGATCAACCAGCCAACCAACAATCAAGAAATCAATCGCCAATCAACAAACCCACCAACAACCAGCCAACGAATTAACCAACCAACCCACCCACCAAACACCAACAACCAATTCAAACACCAACAACCAAGCAACATATCAACAAATCAACCAACCCTCCAACAACCAATCAATCCACCAAAATCCAACTAATAAACCAACCAAATCAACAGCCAACCAACAGCTACCAAACCAACTAGTCAACAATCAACCAACCAATCAACCAATAAACCAACCAACCGAAAATCAATAAAACAACCTATCAACAATCAACTAACCAAGTAACCAACAACCAACCAACCAATCCACCAACCAACCAACAACCAATCAAGCAATTAAGCACACTGTGATCTGTGAAATTCGCTACAACTATCCAATCATACACGCCACCGATTAATCAACCAACCAACAAACCCACAAACAATCAACCAACATATCAACCAACCAAACAACCACCCAACACGCCAACATCCAACCAACGAATCAACCAACCAACCGACCCACCAACCAACCACCCAACACACCAAAAATCAACCAACGAATCAACAAATCAATCACCTCTCCGACAACCAATCAATCCACCAGAAACCAACTAATAAACCAACCAATCAACCACCTAACCAATCAACCAACCAACCGACCCACCAACCAAACACCCAACACACCAACAATCAACCAACAAATCAACAAATCAATGAACTCCCCGACAACCAATCAATCTACCAGAAACCAACTAATAAACCAACCAATCAACCACCTAACCAATCAACCAACCAACCAACCAACACACCAACAACCAACCAACGAATTAACAAATCAATCAACTCTCCGACAACCAATCAATCCATCCGAAACCAACTAATAAACCAACCAATCAACCATCTAACCAATCAACCAACCAACCAACTAGTCAACCAATCGACTAACCAACCAACCAGTCAACCCACAAAACATCAACTAGTCGACCAACCATTCAACCCACCAATCAACCAACTAAACAACCAACCAATTAGACAACCAACCAACTAATCCGCATCTCGTCTATCCAAAATGATCCGCCGATCTATACATAGCTATTTCCCGCACGAGTCAAAACAAACCATAGAGTCCTGTATCTTGCCTCAAGGACTCCAACTGCCAGCAGATGGACAAAGGACAAATCAGTACAGGCCGTGCCGTGCTATGATACAGAGAGACGTCCGCCTCAAGCGTCACCGTAAAGATGCGGCATAAGCAGCAAAATCAAAATACAATTTGAACCATTCAATAATTAACAATCTTTACTCAACGCTTTTCTATACTGTTATATGTTGCTCCAGTATTGATGTATACGATTTATGATTTATCACACGCCTTTGCCTAATTGCTTTCTGTACCCTTTTAATTCGGTTTCTGGTGCAGGTGCATCGTTTAAGAGTCGGCATTTCGCGTCATTTAAGGGGCGGCATTTCGAAGACTTGCATCATACTGAGAAAATCTACCGAACGGCCCTGAGACAGTACTAGTGACATTTATGACAGGCTGCCCGGGGCTAACTCAGAGGTGAAGCAACCAACCCGTTCTGAATTTTGACATTTGGCATTACTCGTGGCAGTATGCGACTTGATAACTCATCATCATCAGCAGCATTACGTGCCCTGTCAGTTGGCGTAGGCGATCATGTCTTTCCACAGATCTCAGCCTTTGCTGTTCTGGTTCAGCTCTGTCGATGATATTCCTCCATGACACCATCTCAATCCACCCAGCATCATTTCTCTTAGTCTTCCTCTGCCTCTTTTCCAATTGTTCTTTCCAGTTATCGCAATGTTCTCTAATGTCTCTCTTCTCACCAAAGAAACTTTTTACATGATAACTACAAAACTGAACAAGATGGGCTAATAAATAAATCAATTTTGTCCTATCCCTGCAGCTCCATCCATGTCCTCTCCCCATATTATTCATTTCTTTCTCTATGCTTCCTCTCTACAACGAGAAAAACACTTCATACAAATCAATTTCTACTCACCCCTCCATTTAACAAGCACCAAGACAATTCAGTAACTCGTGCCTTAAATGTCAACAGAACACAAACAGAGAATCAACCAAATTTCAATCCTGGATAATAGTATTTCCTTCTTTTATTCCCCATTCCTCCTCCTCTTTCTTCTCTCCTTCCATTCTACTCCTGTGTCTGAATGACTCGGTCAGTATTATTCATTCCGCATAGGTCGTGGTAATGCAATGGCTAGTACGCTTGCCTAAATGTCTCGGTCAGTATTCATTCCGCGCAGGTCGTGGCAATGCAGTGGCTAGTATGCTTACCTGCCAGCTCTATGGTTATGAGTTCGAATCCATATTCAGGCGAGGATTTTTTCCATTGCTTTGCGCTCACAGGTCGACCCAGCCTACACATGGTCACCAGGAAATTCCATGCGAATAAAGGCGGCCGGCGCGAAACAGGCAATACCATCCAACGAGTGTCAGTTGGTCTATACACATATGGGGCTAGTGCGCTGAGGGGTTAGTGAACGCAATGTTGTAATTTCCCCACACACTGGGTCGAGAGTTCCAAATTAATTGCAAACCATTTGAGTCGTTAGCCATTTGGGAACAGATGGCTTTTCGTTGATTTCGATAAACAACATGTTTGTATAATCACAACTCGTAGATTCGCGCGCCAATCACACAGACAATATCACAGTCAGTTCGTTATATCAGTACGATTTCTGTTTGACTGATACGGCTGGCGGTCTGGGGATCGTGATGCGCGGAATGCTGGGTCAAGCGAGGTCATGATACGTCCATTCAGAAAGCATTGGCAAACTACTAAACTTAACAATACCGAGGGAATCACAAAAAGCTAATAAATACTGGGGTAACTGCATCGCCCTGTAAATGACATTCAACTAACTTTAACCACTCGTCCAACACGTCTTTTTTATGCATGTGCTTGCTTTGAACGCAAACCACTATTGAGGAGTGCGTTGGACTAATTATTTTTTGCGTGTGGATTAGTTTTCCCGCATTACCAGTGTCCCTCCTCGCCATCAGACGAATCCACTCCGACGACTGTCTGAGGTACTTGTGGTATGCCTCTCCAAGTCAAGGATGAGAGTACAACATTTTAGTCCAGCTGACCCATGTAGGGGTTGAACCCGCTACCTCGGCATCAGCACAACTGACATTTAAGAGCAAGAGCTCTTATCCATTCGGCCACATTGACCTCCACATGAAAAAGAGTCCATTACAACTTTTTTATGTTCACAACTCGTAGATTCGCGCGCCAATCACGCACACTATTACGGTCACAGCTGGTTAAATTAGTACCATTTCTGTTTGATTGATACGGCTGGCGGTCTGGGGAATCGTGATGTGCGGATTGCTGGGTCAAGCGGGGTCATGAGACCCCTCATTAGACGAATCGGCTGTGTTTTCATGCCAATTAACTCCCATTGCTGAATACGGCAGGGTCGCACTAGTGAACTTTACTTCTGCAACTACAGGGTATTTGTAATGTCTCACTACATTTTTTATGTATTTTGAAAAATCAAGTACATGACATCATAAAACAATGTGTTAACAATTAAATTTTCATTAAAGTTTCATTAAATTAGTTACAATAGTCAGTGCTATGGTCAAACGCTATTTTGGGGGAAGCTGGAAAGTACTAATAAAGTATTCATTGTTTAGAGTGCACCGATTTTTTTTCCCAGGAGACGACAGCCATTCGTTGCATATTACTTGACGATGTATTGCGGAGCACATTTTTTAATGACGTCATGTACTTCATTTTTCAAAATTGTTCTACATGCAAAGTTTAGGGAGACTTTACAAACACCCTGTAGTTTGTATTCGTTAACGTGTGTTGATAGTTATATTAGTTGGCAGTCGCAATAGTATTTTGGCTGAACGCTCGACTGCCTGGCCGATGGTCACGGGATGTAGTGAGGTCCAACGCTTTATGGACCCAGAACCTTTTCCTCTCTTGCCATCGTTGTGGCCAAGAGGTTACGGGGGCAATTCGTAATTCCACATACCGCGTTCGAAACACAGCTGCGGGAGATTTGGAAGCAGACCGTCTTGCGTTGGTTTTAATACAATGGTATGGTATCGGTTGTTCAGAAAGCATTGGCAAACTACTGAACGCAAAATGGCAAGAAATCACAAATAGAAAAAATTACTGGGGTTGAATGCGATGTCCTGCTAAGCTAAAGAAAGCCCCAGAGTGTGTATGCGTGAGAGAGAGAGAGAGAGAGAGAGAGAGAGAGAGAGAGAGAGAGAGAAAGAGAGAGAGAGTCACATAAAATGATAGAGGAAAGTAGAAAAGAATGCCCGAGAGAGAGAGAGAGAGAGATGGAGTGAAAAAGGTAGAGTGAGAGAGAGTGAAAGAGAGTGTGTGTGTGTGTGTGTGAGAGTGAGAGAGAGAGAGAGAGAGAGAGAGAGAGAGAGAGAGAGAGGAGGGCGAATATCGTGTGTTCGTGTCCGTGACATAGAAAGAACGAGGAAATAGAGGATAAAGAGTTCCCTGAACGTTTCCAGTTAATTAAAGATGTATGCTCTAAACTCAAATATACAGCAATCAGGAGACTTTCTACAGCAAAGAAAAGGGACTTTCTAAACAGACAGTATAAGCTAGAAATGACAAGCTGTGAAACCGTATCTAACGAGCATTGCTTTCCAAGTCTTTAGTTAAAGATAGAGTGTTCGGTGTTTTGGGTTATTAGATTAATGTACTATTTAATCTAAGCTACTTTACAGACATTCACTGACAATGTTCCATTCATCATGTGCCATGCCGATGAGCGTGGGCGGTCATGATTAGCCATTTCACTCGATCACCAGAGTCGTGGATAAGCTCAGTGTTCTTGTCTCGACCACGCCACTTGGCCAAGCCATCCAGGTATTTGCTTCTCTGTCTTCACCTTGTTCTCTTTCCACCGATCTTGCCAGTTGTCAAAAAGTATGTAAGTACAAGTATGTAGTAAAAGGTATTTTCCAATGTAAGTCTTCTCATTACATGCCCAAACAATTTTGACTGTTTACGTCTAATTTCTCTAATTAGTGTACGATTTTTTCATTTGTTTCTTGTAGGACTTGGTCATTGGTTTATCTGTCTGTCCGTGGTATTCTTTGTATTCTCCTCAGAAACTACATATCCACATCCTTCAGATTTTTTTCAGCTCGTCTGCTCATTGTCCACGCTTCACATCTATACAAAAGTACAGGCCCTATATAGCACCCTAGCACTCTTTTTCTCGTTGCAATTGACATCTGTTTATTGGTCAGTATGTATGTTTTCTTGTTCTTATCTTTTCAAGGTATCTCCCATCAGATGTTACGACTGTTAACTAGATAATTGTACCGATTCATTTATTTAAGAATATTCCTATTTACTTGTATATTACATACTAACAATGTTACTAACATTGATTATATAAATAACTCCAAGATTTAATGTAAACTTACACAAGTAACATCTATTCTGTAAAATACAAATAAAGTGTAGTGTAAAATCATATGACACTAACAGCGGGCTGGGACTTGTGTGGTCTGTGTGTGGTCGGTAATAGGCCTCTTATCTGATGTTATCTGTCTGACTGGAGGTCATCATCCCCGCATGGGTAAGAGTCCCCGTTCTTAAACATCCGGTGTGCCGATGCCGAGGTAGCGGGTTCAACCCTTACACGGGTCAGCTGGATTAAAATTTTTACTTCTCGTCCTTGACGAAATATTTCCTCCATTATCCATAGTGAGTAGAGTAGAATAGCCAGACAGTCACAACATGTCGAAAACAAGATTCAGGAAAAGAATACTGAGTCGAGGAGAATGACTAGTAAGTTTCAACATGTCTAAAACAAGATTGAGGACAAGAATCCTGAGTCGAGGAGAATGACCAGTAAGATACAGCAGTGGTAAACAAAATAAGGAGTTACAGTGATCGAATTTACCCCTGGTCCACCTCTGGCCAGGTGGTTGTTAACAAATTTTCGTCTGGATGGTGATTTTAACACATGACAACTCTGGCAGCAAGCACACGTGACAGTCATGTGCCTATCATGGATCCTTTACTTTTACAAATTAAAGTTAGTTTACATGTCCTTCACATGACGTTGCAACCAACCACATCATGTAGTGCCTATTTGTTATTTACTGGGCAATTTTAGTTCAGTAACTTGTCATTGCTTTGTTAGCGGGCGATACATCTTACCATCAAATCACCGCAATGCGAGCTTCTTCCAAACCGTCCTTAACTGATTTCGAACCATCGACTCGTGTGACGGTGAATTATAAAACATCGCGTCTCATTATCTTCTAAACCGCAGCACAGGTTATTTATAACTGTATATCCTTGTAACTGCACACATTTGTCTTCGAAAGATGTCACCGTTACTTTTTAGAGAGGCAGACACCAATGGCAATAGTGGGCGTGGGAAAGAACGAACGAACGAATGAACGAACTTTATTTTCGAAGGGTCACATATTGGACACGCAGGCCCGTCTTACATTCGGCCCTTCCAATCACTCATCTATGGTATATTAATCATCTATTGTGCATAATCACTCATATATGGTACATTAATCATCTATTGTGCATAATCACTCATCTATGGTACATTAATCATCTATTGTGCATGTTACATTCTCATAGGAAAAGAAAACATTTTCAACTGAAAGTTGTGAACATTAACAATGCATATTACCATGTTATGACGTCGCCCTGATACTGAATTAGTGCATGGCGCGATACTATGAGCTGTGAAATTCTTGTGGAATGCTTTTACATCTGTCCGCTGTTGTTTGCACAGTGAACTACATGTTTGGAACAATGGCCGACTGTCGGTGAATTGACTGGTTTGCCTTTTCTGTTCACGAGTGCATTTTTCAGGAGAATCCTGGGAGTCGTCGCTGGAGTTCGTGTTTTGTGCGGGCGCTTTCGGCGGGTCTCCCTGCGGAAAGAGACCGAGCGACGTTAGATAGAACCGGGTCAATGAAGTCTTTCTGGTGCCTGCCGAGTCCATCGACGATGAACTGTATTTTTCGTGGAGGACTTTTGTGTTGGCATTCTGGCGGGGGCATTATACGCAGTGTACCTGTGCGGGCTGTTGGCTTGCCGAGACTCCTGTCTGTTTCACTTTTCACATTGGGCAATGAGGAGCATTTTGTGTGATATTCACTGGCACAGGAATGGAGCGTAATAGGGACGACCCGTTGCCGTGAAGTTGGAACCGCGACTAACTATTACCATGTTATGAGACAGGCAGGCAGCGGGGACACATATACACACACATGCATAATCATATATATATATATATATATATATATATATATATATATATATATATATATATATATATATATACCTACCCACAATCACAAATACTAAATCATTTACTCACTCTGTCATTTACTCAATCATTTACTCACACGCTCTCACTCTGTCTCTCTGCCTCTCTCTCTCTCTCTCTCTCTCTCTCTCTCTCTCTCTCTCTCTCGCGCGCGCGCGCGCCCATATATATATTCAATTATACATCAAACCACGCACACATACGCACACTCCTTCACACAATCACCAAAACTAATATACACAAACTCCCACACTTTCACACAAACATACATTGACAACTTTATGAATATCCGCACAAAAATTGAAAATAAATTAGTTAAATATATACATTTAATATGCATCTTAAAGTATATTAATGCAATGCAATAGGATAATATTAACTAACACTGAAATAAACAGTATGAGGTAAGTACATCAAAAGTTTTCAAATTGTATGCGTTGAAATCGAGTGGCAGGGAACATAACAATATGAAAGATGAATATACACAAGTGATATGGAATAGCGTATATTGTGGTATGTATACGTTAATGCATACAAACACACACACACACACACACACACACACACGCACACACACACATACACATCCAGACACATCCAGACACATACAAAGACATACATAAATACATGCTTACACTTGAACACCTAAACACCTTTACATAACTCTAAACACACATACACAATATCTAGACTCATTACCACAACAAACATACACACGTACGTACGTACATCCGTCCGTCTGGGAAGGCAGAGAGAGATAGAGAGAGAGAAAGAGAGAGAGACAAAGAGAGGGAGAAAGAGACCTAAAGCGACAACGGGGCATGAAAACAAGGGCAGAGAGAAAGACAGAGTATGGGGCACCAAGAGTGACAGAGTGACGCAGAAAACGGCGAGTGTGTCTGTTTTATATATATATATATATATATATATATATATATATATATATATATATATATATATATATATATATATATATATATATATATATTCTTCAGCATTCCGAGCCATTGCGATTCTTTGCTGCAGATACAAGCCGTCTCCATTCGTCTCTATGGTTGATTTTCTCTTGCCAGTCGCTGATTCCAAATGCTTGTAGGTCTGTATGTATATTATCTCTCCACCATCTTCTTGGTCTACCTCGGGGTCGACGGTCATTTATTTCCTGAGTGTAAGCGAGTTTTGTTTCCCTATTATCTTCCATTCTTTCTATATGCCCCAGCCATTGCAGTCTATTAGCCTTCGTGATACCAGTGATTAGTGGGGACTTAAACAGATCATAAATGTCTTTGTTGCTTCTTCTTTTCCACTCTCCACTTTGTGTATCCCTAAAGGGCCCAAGGATGCGTCTTAAGACTTTGTTCTCAAAGGTTTGTAACAAGGCTTCGTCTCCTTTAGCTGTACTCCAGGTTTCAGATATGTTGGAGCAGTTGAAGATTGTAGCCAGGTATTTGTATGTTTCTGTTCTTTTAATGGTCATATTATCTATTTGTATGGGGCCAGAGTTTTTAGCTGTTCCGTCTCTTGACATTACCATATATTCTGTCTTATCTTGGTTGATAACCAGCCCCATTTGTTGAGCTTTTTCTTTTAAGTGAGTCAATATTTCGAATGTCTTTTGTTCATTTTCCCCTATAATATCTATATCATCTGCATAACCAAGCAGTCTGGACTTTCCTCCAATAGAACATTTCTCCTTTACCTTCCTTACAACTTTCTCTAGAGCCAGATTGAAAAGGAGCGGCAATAGTGCATCACCCTGTTTCAAGCCAGATGTTATTTGGAAGGGGTCTGATTTCCTGCCTTTATATGTTACTATATTATAAGTATCTTCCATGCATAGTCTGGTCATGTTGATTAACTTCCTTGATATTCCAAATTCCTGCATAGCATTTCATAGACTATTCCTCTAGGAGTGCTCTCTCTCTCCCCTATATATATATATATATATATATATATATATATATAGAGAGAGAGAGAGAGAGAGAGAGAGGTAGAGGGGCTTAGATAAGAAGGCCAGAGTGATTTAAAGCGATAAATACTGGCACCTAGGGCGACAGAGGGACACTTAGAAAAGAAGGCCCTAGGGTGACTGAGAGAGCGTGTGGAGAGAGAGAGAGAGAGAGAGAGAGAGAGAGAGAGAGAGAGAGAGAGAGAGAGAGAGAGAGAGAGAGAGAGAGAGAGAGAGAGAGAGAGATTTCCACAGCTTGAAAAAACAATCATTAAATTCTCCCTGTGTGCAAGATGTTGCGTGCAACGACACACACACAAAATGCCAAGATATGATGTTTTCTGATAGCTGATTGAAGTGTGTTTGAAGCTCAGAAATATCATCATGATGGTTTATGTCGGATTTCCAATACAGAAAAGAACCACAGCTGGAGTAAATGGGCCACGGGGTCTCACATTTGGTGTAAAGCGCTCTTGGGTTTTGATACGCCGGAGAAATTGTTGTTAGGATTTACGCCCGTCATCGTGGCGGATCAAATATGCCATAATGTAGACTCCATGTCTTGTGGGATATAATAGGAACATAAAACTTCTGCTTAAAGTGCATTGCCGACAGGCGCGGGCTGCTATGTTCCTCAGCAACCCCTATTGATAGAGTAGCTTAGAAGTTAAAAAAATTAATTACACTTTTATACGGATTAAGTAAGCGAATATTCAAACAAAAATAGAGAGAGAAGAAATCTAATGTTGGTGGTAGTGGCAAATTCATTCATTCATTCATTCATTCATTCATTCATTCATTCATTCAGTAACATGTCCTTTGCAGAACCTTGCTCCCATAACAACATTCCGGAAAACCTCTCGATCATAAGCAAGATGTCCCGCATCCGATACACCCATCTGGAGATCACTTGCCACATTCTGCACCCATCTTTTCTTTGGCCTTCCTCTTCCTCTCTTGACGGGCATATGTCCCTCCAGTATCGTTCTCTCCAAACTTTCATGAGGTTTCAAGTGACGAAAATATTTCAATTTTTTCTTTGTTTTATCGTCTTTAGTAGCCAACCTTCTTCAATATTCAAATCTTGTCGTATGGGAGTATTTATTCTTTTCTGTATCCAAGATATTACTGACAAACTGCAGAACGTAAAATTGGCTGGAAAATCAGCCTCGGGTTGGACTTGATTGCAAAGCCCTGCAAATGGCACGCATTTTTTTTATTTTTTTTTTTTTGCAATCATGTAATGCAACCCTTGGGTTGGTTGTTAAGCTTGCTAGAATATTTTTTTGTGGGAGTGGGGGGGGGGGGGGGGGGGTTGCCCGCTTTGAATTCAAGCTTAGCATATAAATATGCTACTACTTCTAATCCGCCGGCCTCCGTGGCAAAAGGTTACAGGCGCGGTTCGTAATCCTGTATACCCGCATTCGAAACAGCTGCGTGCTGTTCAGCTGCAGACCGCATTGCGCTGGTTTTGTTTTACGAAAAGGTATGTGTGTCGGTTATTCAGAAAGCAATGGCAAACTTTTCTTCTTCTTCTTCTTCTTCTTCTTCTTCTTCTTCTTCTTCTTCTTCTTCTTCTTCTTCTTCTTCTTCTTCTTCTTCTTCTTATGCGTTTATCCGGAGTGTTTTATTTTTTCAGACGTAAATGCGGTGTGTCTCGTTAAGCGCCCTTGGGCCAAAACCCTTAGGCCAACGCATCCGACTTTAGCGTGCGTTTTTTAACCATTTTATTCTTCTTCTGCGTTCATCCGGATTTTTTTTTCGGACGTGACTGCGCTGTGCCTGTTTACAGCAGAGCTGCGTTCTTGCGCCGTTAGGCCGACACATCCGACTTCTGCGGGCATTTGTTGACCGGGTTAACCTTCCCGGTTTTAACCAGTTTAGCATTCCTGGGTTCGGCCAGATCCTTTGGTCACTCCCTGCAGCATCATTCTCTCCAAGCCGTGATGACCAATCTGTTCTTCTGTTCTATACACGGTGTCCTCTGCATTTATACTTCTTCTTCCTCTTATTCTTTGTTCACGTCCAGACATCAATATGGTTGAATGAAAAGAAAGCGGTAGTAAATTTAAGCATGTTGAGTTTGTCCTCAAATGGAACGGGTGTTATCCTAAATCAGTGCTTCCCAACGTGGGGCCTACGCCCCACAGGGGGGCAATTCGATTGTTTAGGGGGGGGGGGGGGGGGTCCAATACGAAAATGTAAGAAATCGGCTGGATATAACAAAACGGGGAGACTTGAGACTGATGTTAACTACATTGGAACCTGAAATAAAATCTCTTTGCTAGCAAGCATAAAGCGCAAGGATCTCACTAAATTTAAATAATAAATAATTGCTTATAATTAAAATAATATAGAAGAATCTTTCATTAAAATTATTGTGTACTTGAATTGCAGTTCTCCATTATCTCCTCTTCTTCAGCATTCCGAGCCATTGAGGTTCTTTGCTGCAGATACAAGCAGTCTTCATTCATCTCTCTGGTTGACCTTCTCTTGCCAGTCGCTGATTCCAAGTGCTAGTAGATCTGTATGTATATTATCTCTTCACCGTCTTCTTGGTCTACCTCGGGGTCTACGGTCATTTATTTCTTGAGTGTAAGCAGTTTTGTTTCCCTATTATCTTCCATTCTTTCTATATGCCCCAGCCATTGCAGTCTTTCATGATACCAGTGATTAGCGGGGACTTAAACAAATCATAAATGTCTTTGTTGCTTCTTCTTTTCCACTCTCCACTGAGTATTCCTAATTGGCCCAAAGATGCGTCTTAAGACTTTGTTCTCAAAGGTTTGTAAAAAGACTTCGTCTCCTTTAGTTGTACTCCAGGTTTCAGAGCCATACAGCACAACTGTTCTAATCAGTATTTTGTATATTGTAGTTCTCCATTATATGTTTCGAAAATCTACTTACTGTATTCGCTCAATAATTTCCTAGTGATTTCTTCCTAAAACCTATCATTGAAGTTTCTTTAGTGAAAATATCAAATTTTGAATATTAAAAACAATGTATATGTTGAAAGGGGGGGGGGGGGGGCATAAGAATTTTAGAATGACTTGGGTGGGGCATAGCACAAAAAAGGTTGGGAAACACTAGCCTAAATCGTTTTCTCTGTTCTGCAAACGTTGGACAATCACGTGACAAATGTGTAGTCGTCATTTTATCAGTTCCACGGTTACATTCATCAGCATCTCCTAACTTAAGTTTATTGAACAAGTGTTATTCAATCATGTTGTGTCCTGTGAGGAGTCTGATGACTGTTTCTTGCTCTTTATGCAAAATAAATAACATAGGATAATAAGACGGGCCGCATAAACACAAATACACAGAAAGGAAATATAAAGAAATAAATAAGAAAAGACAGAGGTAAATAATTAGCGAAGTAATACATCTACTAAAGATCAAGATAATGGTACCCCACTTACACACATGGCTCTGACAACGTGAAATGCTAAGTCTTCACACCATAATGAAGTAAGATATCCAGTGCCTATCCGCGCCGCCTTTCTTTCTTGATAACCTTTAGACAATTCTGAAAATTCAAGTTCTAATTTTACAAGATCGATCACTCAACTTCAAAGCCATATTGATCCGCTAATGCAGAGTATTGATCATGGCGAAGTGGTCAAGCCGTCTGACTCGGGTTTGTTTCTGTCCCGCGTCCTTCGGTTTACGGGTGCTTTCCCCCTCACCCCCCCCCCCGAAGACTTCTGGGGGTCTTCGCTGGAGCTACGGAGTTCGTGCTTTGTGCGACGCATTCAGCAGTTCGCCATATGGGATAAAACCCGGTGCAATGAAGTCGAACCTGTCGACGTTTAAGCGACTTTTATTGAACACCAACTATAGTATTGACAAGCAACAGAGCTAACCACAAGATCAGCCCCCGACTTATTTGCATGCATTGGAAGTTATAAACACATACCTAGATTTCTTTTCAAATCATCTTTAACTTTATAACGGCATTATAAAATTAAAGTAACACCCAAACAACGAAAACTATGATAATTAGCAGTGGAAATGAAAGGTCATCAATGAACATCACACTAAACAGATTTTCTCATATCTTGGACATACAATAACAAATGTAGGCAGAAGTTAAATATAAATCAAAAAGAGAATATGAATGACCAGAAATGCTTTTAATAGATACTAGAAGAAGTAAAGAGTTTCTCATATCTTGGACATACAATAACAGATGTAGGCAGAAGTTAAATATAAATCAAAAAGAGAATATGAATGACCAGAAATGCCTTTAGCATCATGACATCAGCATTAAAATCTAGAGCGATTAACACCGCATTAAAAATGAGAATTGTCAAATGTTATGTATATTCAAAACTACCATATGGTGCAGAAGACTGGACATTGAACAAGGAATTAGACAGTCGAATAGAGGCCCTGGAGATGTGGATATACAGAAGAATATGTCGTATTTCATGGAAACAAAAACAATCAAATACAGGGGTTCTAGAAAAACTGGGAATGAAAAGAGAGTTGATGAAAGAAATAAAAAGAGGCAAGTGAAATATTTCGGCCACTCATAAAAACCAAATTGGAGGGCAACGTTGAAAGCAAGCGAGCAAGAGTTAGACAAAGATACAAGTGGGAAGGTAAAATCAAGATATGGACAAACATCAATCTGACATAATGTACAGTCAGGCCGAGAGACAGACAGTGTTGGAGATCCATTGCAGCCAACCTTCATTGTGGAGACGACACCATATTTATTGATTAGTGCTAAATCTTTCAGATATAATAAAGTGAGGTATCCAGTTTCTATCCCACCGCCTTTCATTCAAGACACCCTTTAGAAAATTCTGAAGTCTAATCTTATAAGATCGGTCACTCGACCTCAAAACTGTATTGATCCGACTAAACCCCCGCCCTCGCTAAGAATTGAACTCCCGCTACATTACTGACTGGCATGCGGCAGAGCTAACCATATCCCACCCTCAGTTTACTTGCATGCATTGCGAGCTATAAACATACATTTGGGTTTCTTTTCAAATCATCTTTAAACACCAGATTCAAGTGAACCGGCCAAGCACCAACATGACAGATGGGGTATTTGATACAGCATTGACTGCCTATGTTCGGCGTGTACTGGACACGAGTCTTCAAAAATAGATTCAATCACTTCTGTCCACGAATTGGAGTGTTATCTTCCCTTTGGCGTCATCTACATATTTCACCCTCCCTCCATTCCTTTGCCCCTTAGATCTTGTTTTCCCTCGCCTCGGAGTTCTCTTTTATACCCCCAGCGCATCCTCCTTCCCTATCCTCCCAACTCCGCTGTTCCTCCTCGCTGTGAATCCTGTCCGACAGCAGTCGTGTGAGTTAACCTCGCCTCGCAAAGGCACGCGTATCACTGCCGGCGGATCGATGGCGTTGTCATGGTAACCTCCGGGATTGATCGGCTGGAGAGCCTGGTGAGCAGCCAAATGCTGTAAACATTAAAAATGTGTGTGTCAATTTATCCTTTGCATCCACACCCCCAATTGGTTTCCCCCCCTCTTCTACCCCCTCCCTCTCCCCTCTCCCTCCCTCGCTCGCTCTCTCTCTCTCTCTCTCTCTCTCTCTCTCTCTCTCTCTCTCTCTCTCTCTCTCTCTCTCTCTCCTCAGCAACACAATGGCGAACTAATTTTAGCAAAGGGCAGTTAGAGCTAGAGACGGCAAACAATCAAAGAAAGGATGAATTACTTTTAAAAATGTAAGAGGAATGGACACGATTCACAAGAAAAAGGGCGATCTTCCCGGGTTAAGTCTGCCTTGGTCCTTCAGGCCTGGACTTCATGCACCCGAAGAGGGCGGTCATAGATTAATTTAAGTCTCAACAAGAGCAACCAGATGGATATTTTTCTTGTCTATTCTTAGCTCCTGCTACAGCTGCTGTTGTTTTCCGTTATGTTGATCCAGTGTGAGCTTGGAAAGTTACGGCGTTTGCTTCGTGTGGAGCTTGTTGCGACTGACCGGCTGGAATGTTGTGATTGAATAGGCGGAGATTTCTCAGCCACTTTATCGTTCTCCACATCTGTCTTCACCCTCCCTAATTCTTGTCTGCCTCGCATCTCCCTCTACTTGCGCGCGCGCGTGCGTGTGTGTGTGTGTGTGTGTGTGTGTGTGTGTGTGTGTGTGTGTGTGTATGTGTGTGTGTGTGTGTCTTCTTCTTCATCTTCTTCTTCTTCTGTTTTTTTTTTTGTCCTACTGTCTTTGCCGTGAAGCGTCATAGAGAGGAGACAGTTGTAATATTCTGTTTTTTGCTTGTACTAAAGCCATATTTGATTTCTTCAACGTCTCTTTTACTCCATCTAGCCAACTCTTCCTGGGTCGCCTTCTCGCCTTGTATCCCGATGTTTTCATGTAGAACACTCTAGCCGCTGGCTGATCTTGTACCATTGAAGGACTCTTTCTTCTTCTTCTTCTTCTTCTTCTTCTTCTTCTTCTTCTTCTTCTTCTTCTTCTTCTTCTTCTTCTTCTTCTTCTTCTTCTTCTTCTTTCTTCTTTTGTCCTACTGATGGCGGACACAACTAAAGAGAAACAATTAAGCTCTGTTTATGGATGCGAAGTCAGGTGTTTCAAAACTGAGGAGCCGAAACTGTACAGGACTAGCACACCTATGGGCAGAACTGCCTGAGCTATACCAGAAATCCAACAGGGTTGTAATATGATGGATTCCTTCTCATTGCAAGATACCTGGAAATTAACAAAGGAAGGTGACAGACTAGCAGCTTAATATAGACATAACCGTCGATTAGGCCAAGAGATTTATAAGAAGAAATTACAGAGCCAAATAGAAATTAGAGCATCCAGGTGACCAGACAGATGATACATATTACCATCTAAGCCGAAAATAGCATGTTACAATCTTCAGACTACAGACAGACCACAACAGGCTGGAATACCTCATGTGTAATAAACGAAAGATGTTAAATACTTATGACTGTAACCGTGGAACTGGTAATGTGACACGAAACCATTTGTTACAGGATTGCCCAACGTACAAAACAGAGAAAAGTATTTTGGCCCACACCCGCTTCATTTGAGTACAAATTGTATGGGGATCTCGACAAGCTTAAGTTGACTGTTGCTTTCTTTCTATGTATTCTAATAATGTGGTTTTATAGAAGAATGCTGAAAATTAATTGGAAAGCCAAAATGAGCATTCAGGACGTTTTAAGGGAATCTGAGCCGCAGAGACAACTTATCACAAACAGAAAGAGTCAGTATTTGTTTTTGGCCACATTATAAGAAGACAAAAACAGGAACACGTGATAACCTGAAACATTTGCGGAAAAAGAGATTGTGGAAGATAGCGTAAGAAGTTTCTTGGCAGTCTTGTGTCATGGCACGGAAGAGAGTCAACACACGAACTGATCGATGACGTCAGAGATCGTAATTTGTGGAGAGGCATGATCGTCCACGCCAGCCGGCAAGGCACCGGATGTTGATGATTCTACTGACGTCTGAAGGTGGACATAGAAGCAGAAGAGAAAGTTCCATTCTTGCTAAATGTAAAAACCATTTAATTATCTGGTGTTCTATAAAGTCAGCTATAGGTTTGTTCTTAGTTTCTCATTTGCCTCTCTGTCTCTTCTTGTTTTTCCAGCTGGGTTTCTAATGCCTCTCATCTCACATGATGAAATTTTTACCTGTGTGTTTCTAGGACTGTTCATGTTTGCCATTGGTAACACAGCCTTGAGGCGAATAAAGCGTCTATAGGCTTCTTTTGTGTGTGCATGTTTATATATGGATGTTACACCTCAGAGGAGCAAATGGATCACCATGGTCTGGCAAGAATGCGACAGCGAGTAGTGACGAGGGGATTTGGCCGATGCTCGACGCTTAGAGGAAAGGCGAGACGCACATATAATCTTAT
Organism: Cepaea hortensis; assembly: GCA_963921405.1. Lineage (NCBI taxonomy): Eukaryota > Metazoa > Mollusca > Gastropoda > Stylommatophora > Helicidae > Cepaea > Cepaea hortensis. The sequence continues at coordinate 180,352 of CAWUFQ010000519.1, read as the reverse complement.
TGCTACTGGTACTATTGGGGTTGGAACTCTTCGCTGGCTTCTGAGGATGGGGACGGAGCGCTTATGGGAATGCCCCGAATGCTGTGATGTCGGTTCCTAAATCAATTAATCAATCAATCAATCAATCAATCAGTATGAATGTTTTAGAATAGGTGCTATTTGATAGTTGATGTCGTTTAGTTTATTATTCTCATTTTTATTTTAAAGGCAGCCTTTTCCACGCGTTAAAGCGCATTCGATGTGTGGTGTTAGACCAGAGCTTTATAGACCAACCGACCCTCAATTGCAGATGCGATCAGTATCAACATGGCCGCCATTACTTCCCAAACATTTTATGGTGCTCACTTTTGGCAGCGCCGAGGTGGACACCCAGGCGAACCTTCAAGATGCACCTAGATGGGGATTCGAATCTACTAGCTCCGAGCGGCATGTTAGCGCCTCGCCACTACGCTACCGCGAATCCCCGAGCGCGCGCGTGTGTGTGTGTGTGTGTGTGTGTGTGTGTGTGTGTGTGTGTAGGGTGTGTCGGTCTCCGTAGCGATGATCTTACGGACGCGATTCGTATAATCCCGTATACCAGCGTTCGAAACACATATGTGTGCGATTTGGCTTCGTTTTCCTTTCGCTATACATTTTGAATATCAATTTAATCCATCACCAGTTAGCACGACCTTTGCAGAACGTCGCTCTCAACAAGACCAGCCCAATAGATAGATAGTCGATCCTTCGATAGTTCTTTTGCCTCATGCATTTTCATGCCCAAGCTGTCTACAGTGTCCTGTCTCCATCTGGGTGCTTATCGACCACTGTCTCATACACCCTCATACCCAAGGTATCTGCAACATTTTGTCTCCATCTCCGTGCTAGTAGATCCCTGTCTCATGCACCCTCATACCCAAGGTATCTGCAATGTCTTGTCTCCATCTCCGTGCTGGTCGACCACTGTCTCATGCACTCTCATGTCCAAGCTGTCTGCAACATTTTGTCTCCATCTCCGTGCTAGTAGATCCTTGTCTCATGCACCCTCATGCTCAAGGTATCTGCAATGTTCTGCCTCATCTCCGTGCTGATCGACCACTGCCTCTTTTTTTCAAGGAACAAAGCCTTCCATCGCCGTTCTTCCCAAGCCACACTGCGGCTTAATATAGCCAACGTACGATGGCGAGTCAATAAGAAAATCACACAGTTCTGTGGGATGGCAGGTAAATGTAGTTGGTGTTTTCTACAGGTGTCATTTGGTGACAGCAACATCGAACTTTATATTCCCGTTTGTCAGATGGCGCTAGGTGTCTCATGCGCATGCGCAGCGCATAAACAAAATAGTGACTGTACTTACGGAGTGTGCAAGCAAAGAGCAACATGCTGTTGTGCGTTTTTTGTGGGCAAAAGGACTGCCTGTACAGGACATTCATGAGGATATCTTTCCTGTTTATGCTGACAAATGTTTGTCCCGTAAAGCGGTGCATAGCTGGGTAGAAAAATTTTCTCAAGTAAGCTCTAAAATTGTTGATGAAATTCAATCTGATCGTCCTGTTGAGATTGCAACAGAAACATCCGCACAGCGGGTGGAGGAGATGATTAGAGGTGACAGGCGAGTAACGATAGACTCTGTAGCATCTGCAATAGGGTGTTCACATCGTTCAGCATACATCATAATGCATGATCGAAGAAAACATCGAGGACTGCTGAATAGCGGAGTGTTGCTTCTTCATGACAATGCCAGACCACAGACGGCTCGATTAACTCAGGAGAAAATTAACCAACTGAGGTGGGAAGTTCTGGAACATCCACCTTACAGTCCCGACTTAGCCCCTAGCGATTTCCACCTTTTTGGTCCACTGAAAATCCACCTTGGCGGGAGACAATTCGCGAATAGCGCCGAAGTTGAATGTGGAGTGAAAACGTGGTTTAGAAAACAGAGCACGCAGTTCTATGCAACCGGTTTAAAGGACTGATAAAACGATGGGATAAGTGCATCAACGTTTGTGGAAATTATGTTGAGAAATAAAGTGACAATGTATGTATAAAAATAAACTGGTTTCAAGTTGTTATCGTATTTAGTTAGTTATCTACAGCCATTTGTACTTACTTATTGACTTCCCCTCGTATTTCTGTGTCAAAACATAAAACTGGCTATGTGTCTATTGACTTCAGTGTTCAGATCTTCTAGAACAGTTATAACACTGTCAACTGTCATTACTGACTATGGTTCCTTGTGGTGTAGGACAGGCGAGTCGTAAGCCTAGGAAATTAAGGCCGTCTGACGAGTACTGTCACACTCGAATCGTGCAGGCTAGAGTTTTCTTTTTGCCCTCGATCACTTTACCGAGGATTAGAACCCGGGTCGCCGGATTTGGAATTCTGCGTTCTAGCCACTCGTCCAACCTTTCCTCTACTATATTTTCCTTGTTTTAAGAATTGTTCTGTAACTTTTAATTTCAATCACTTATTTCCTTCTTTAGTAAAAATAAAAGCGTCTTAAAAGTCGAGAGGATCGACTTCATTGCACCGGGTTTTATCCCTTATGGCTCGGTCTCTTTCCGCAGGGCGGCCTGCCGAAAGCAGCGCACAAAGCACAAACTCCGTAGCGCCAGTTACAACCCCCAGGAGTCTCCGAGAAAAATGCACTCGTGAAACGAAAGACGTAGCCCGGAATCGAACCCACAACCTTCGGAGCATGAGGTAAACGACTTGACCACTTTGTCATGGAGACACGGAGACTCCCGTAGAAGTTAAGACTTTAAGACATTAGGACTTCTTTAGTAATTACTAAATGGTTTATGATTTACAGTGGTATTTTGTCATGGTATAAATGTAAATGCATGTTGTCAACAGTGGTTTCTTTAATTTGTTCACAGGTGGTGCGCCATCGTGGCACAAGTTTTAAAAAAAACTGTTTAGCCTGGGTATTGCCATGGCCAGTTTTCGTTTGATTTCCTTTGAGTAGTCCCATAAGGGAAGAAATACAAACTAGAATCAACTCCGGAAATAAGATATACTATGCACTACAACATCTACTAAAATCAAATGCGCTATCTCGTAACACCAAAATCACAATATACAAAACACTGATCAGACCAGTTGTGCTGTATGGCTCTGAATCCTGGAGTACAACGAAAGGAGACGAAGCCTTGTTACAAACCTTTGAGAACAAAATTTTAAGACTCATCTTTGGACCCATTAGGGATACACAAAGTGGAGAGTGGAAAAGAAGAAGTAACAAAGACATTTATGATCTGTTTAAGTCCCCGCTAATCACTGGTATCATGAAGGCTAATAGACTACAATGGCTGGGGCATATAGAAAGAATGGAAGATAATAGGGAAACAAAACTCGCTTACACTCAGGAAATAAATGACCGTAGACCCCGAGGTAGACCAAGAAGACGGTGGAGAGATAATATATATACAGACCTACAAGCACTTGGAATCAACGACTGGCAAGAGAAGGTCAACCAGAGAGACGAATGGAGACGGATTGTATCTGCTACAAAGAACCTCAATGGCTCGGAACGCTGAAAAAGAAGAAGAAGAAGTCCCCATTATTGTTAATTATATCGCCGGGATATTCAAAGTATGTGAAACTTTCAACGTCTTCTTTGCTAATTGTGATGTTTATTTTTTTAGTTCTATCCGTGGACATTATTGTTCTATATTTTTCTAAGTTCAGACCAAAAAAATTATTTCACTGTGCCTCTTGACAGACTGGATCGACTTTTTAAATATCTTCTTAGGAGGACCGTGTCATCTGCATGTCTCAGTTCTGGAATCCCATTTTTATTATCTCATTTAATATCAGTATAATCCGGACAGCAAGGAAAATTATTAATTAAAGCAATAAGATAAATCCTTCCAGCTGTAATATGCAACACACATATTCACAGTAATTCGAATTGCTTTCCGCGGTAATTTTAAACTGTCATGTCGTTTTGTTTGCATAAAGTTGACTTTTGTAAATAAATGGCAATTGCCTCGGCCAGCTTTAACGTTTAATGCCCTTGACGATATTGCAACGACATATGCCAGGTAATTACTCGTGCAATCTATAGTTTGTGTCTTCGTTATTCAAACATACGAGGAGGCTTCACATGAAAACATTACAAGTGTGATAGAAATTACAATAACCTTGCCATTGTCTTGTAATCTTTCAGTATTGTTAAGGAGGTAAAGAGTGCTTAGCTCGTGATATCATGGTGCAGACGAACACCATGACGTCATAAGGAGAGTTTACAGATAGCAGCCCCACTTTTAACATGCACCAAAGAGAAGCCGCGTTCTGTTATCCGTTTTCTAATCGGTGAAGGGGTGAAACCTATAGAAATTCATAGGTGAATGCAGGTCCAGTATAGTGATGCATACTTGTTAGTTCAGCAACTATATGGGTGTAGTAGGAAGTTTCAAAATGGCGTGACTTCTGTGACAGACGGTTCACGAATGGATCAAGCAGATCGAGTAATGATCCCCAGAATCGATTGCAGCCGTTGAATGCCTGGTACAGGAAACTCGCCGACTGACTATGGAGATTTTGCAAGAATGCAGTGGTGACTACATCGAAAACTGATGTATTTGTTCTTTGCGTTTTCAGAATATTCACCAAAAACCATTTTAGGTTTTCATTTGAAGCCCCCCTCATAATTAACTCTCAATTTTAAACAGTAAATTATAACTCAGAGACAAGAATCCCCCCCCCCTCGTCCCCCTCCCAACCCTTGTGTCGCGTATGGGTTAAATTACAGGCTCACATTACTTCACTGAACCTTCATTCACTGACGAATAAGCTTTGCCAATTCACACGCAAACATCAGTCGAATGTATTAGAAGAAATAGCACGTGAATAGACTACCCTTGAGTTCAAACGAGCCAGTGCAAAACACACGAACAAAACTACAGAACACAAAAGGGTAAGTGAGCGCTCGCCTCTTTTGATCATGTCAGCAGTACGGCGGCCATTTTGTACTCATATTATTAGGTCACGTGGTTAGTCTGCCCTGTGATGTCGCCTGTAGGACAATGCCGACGTGCTTAGCAACAATACTGCCAACTTACAGAACATTGGTCAGGTGATTCGATTTTCTAACACAAATTGTAGGCTGTCATTTAAAGTTCAACAACTCGTGGCAACTAGATAGTGTGTCTGTGAGTTTAGTTGGTGATGCTTTGTCCATCCTCCTTTATCTTCTTTACTGTCATTTGAGCGTTGAACAAAATAATAATTCCATGCGTTAATTTAAAGATTCCAATTTTCTGTTTTTAGATAGACATGTCACTTTGCCGCGATATATTGATAAAGTGGTTGTATTTCGAAATTAGTAATATATCTGTAGCTTTGAAAGCTTTAATTTTGAGCTGATTAAATTTAGCCTTGCTTTAGCTACGGTTTAGGATTGTATGTTATGAACAGCTCCTGCACATTCAATTGCTTATAGAAATATAATCTTTTATCCCTTCTCGTCCCAAAGGATTAATCACAAAAATCTTCATTTATTTGTTTCTAGTTAATCTCATGGGCTACTGAATGTCACATTTCTTGTAGCAATATAAAGAAAACAGACGTTGCCTCCGGGTAGCCAAATTTCGTAAGTATACCCCAACCAAAGTAAATATTAAGATAACGCATAAAGCGATGTTTGGGACGCAAGATGAAGAGCCAATCAAACACCACGCCTTGTTTGCGACTGGAAGACTAGAAGATCTCGTTCGATCTCTTTGAGTGCTCATACACTATTAACGTTTTAAAGGCCAGTTATTGTTAGTAATTTCAAAAATACATTGCCATTAATCATGACTATCTCATTATTAAAAATGTATACAGCACTGCCAACATGGAGGTGTGTGGGTGGGGGGGGGGGGGGGGGTAATGTTTTTCAACAATGTCTTCAAAAAAAACCAGAAGGGGGGAGGGCACATTACACACCTTAAGGCCTATTAGGAATATGGTGGTAGCCCCATATTTTTACATACCAATCGACACTCATCATCAGCATCACAATTGCCAAGACAGTCGTGTTTTGTAGTCAGCACTCGGTGGATGATATTATCATACCAACCGCCTTTATTTCCCGTGATAGTTGCTAGTATCCATTTACGCCTGGTCGACTTGAGAGCCCAGGTTCAGTTACATTTTAAAATCCAGCTAGATGGGGGTTCGAACAGACACCGACTGGGGAGGCAGGCGTGAATGGTTGCCGCACCGCTATAGTCGGCCCATCTCATGAATAATAATGTTATTTCAACAAAGGATTAGGTCAGGGTTTAGTCAGATATGGCTGATCTACCTTATGACAGTAGACGGTACTACCTGCTTTCTGTTAGCGCCGAATGTTGAGCGGCGCTTACCAAACCCGACACCCCACATTGTGACAGCTACTTCGGGTGGAAGAGCGCAACTGGGAGGACACAAGTCTTATCCTGGTGCGAGGAAATGCAACCTACAGACAAAATTTCATGGCAGAGCAGAACAGGCCCTAAGCCTTGGTTGGCGGCTGGTCTAGGATCGAAGCTCCGTCAGGCGGACAGTTGTAGCATTGCTTTGCTGATCCGGCAGCTTCTGCAGCTTGTCTTGTTCCAGCAGATGTATAGGTGTTACCTTTCCTCTGGAGTGAACTAGGCAGGCCGAGAAAGGGATTATGCTGCATGGGCAACACATGATCTCTATATTTTAGCCCAGGCTTTGTGCTATGGAGAGGCAATAACTCCATTCCTGGTCTTAACCGGTCTCGGAATCAAAGCGAGAGGTAACATTTACGGGTTATAAGTCTTTGTCAATAGGCAATTGCCTCTGACGGTGTGAGACACCTACAGGTGTCACTGATCAGTTACCGCCCGCCTCAAGCTGGGCAGCCCCCTGCCAATTGGGCGCCTATACGCCACGGCCTGTCTGCTTAAATGGGTGTTTGGGGCTAGAACAAATTCTGAATCGCAGGCTGTAAAACCAATGCACCAGGTACTAATAAAAAGATAAATGGAAACCTCAATCTACGGCTTGCAACCTGGAACGTAAGAACCATGTGTCCAGGATTTCCCACTGACTTGACAAATATTGACGATGTGAGAAAAACTGCTGTGATTGATGCCGAACTCAATCGTCTTAACATTGATATTGCTGGCCTGCAGAAGACTCGCCTCGCCGAGGGAGGGTCACTCGGGGAAAATAATTACACTTTTATTTGGGAAATGTAGAGGGCAGGCAGAAAAAAAAGGCAACATGGTGTGGGATTTGCAGTGAAGAATTCGCTACTGAGAATGATTGAAATTCCATCTGGAGGCAATGAAAGACTATTATCCTTGCGCTTGGCAACCTCTTGTGGTTTTGTCACTATAATTTCTGCATATGCACCAACACTCGCTTCCTCTGATGATGTGAAGGATTCGTTCTGTGAGGAGTTAGACTCTGTGATCAAGGCAGTTCCAAAATCTGATTACATTTATATGCTTGGTGATTTCAATGCTCGTGTGAGAAAGGACTCGAGTTCATGGCCAATGTGCCTTGGAAAACACAACATCGGTCGCATGAAGGAAATTGGGCAAAGGCTTCTGGAGCATTGCACCAGAAATGACCTACATATTACAAACTCCTTTATTTAAAAACAAAAGGGCTGCATAATGTCACACCGAAACATCCGATTTCAGGTCATTGGCATCAGCTGGACTTCATCATCACACGGAGACAACATCTGAATCATACATCATTTACTCGAAGTTACCACAGTGCTGACTGTGATACAGATCATTTTTTGGTTGTTGCAAGGGTTAGGCTGAGACCAAAGAGAATCTACACAGCTAAACATAAATCTAGCCCCAGGATTAATATTATTAACACTCACGATCCTGAAAAGTGCTTTGAGTTTTAACAGCAACTTAAAGACGCTTTCACTGATACATCCGAAACTTGTACGGTAAGTGAAAAGTGGGGTAAACTTAAGGAAACCCTTTATAAAACTACGGTGGGGGTTTACGGCACTGTGGACCATAAGAGGCAGGACTGGTATGCGGCAAACAGCCAGACACTGCAGCCCTTGATTGATAAAAAGAAGATAGTTCTCTTAAGAAACAAGGAAAGAACAACGCGTAACACTCACAGTGAGCTGAAGCAAGCTAGGAAGGATGTGCAAAAGGCTGCCAGGCAGTGTGCAAATGATTATTGGATCAAGTTATGTGAGTCCATTCAAATTGCAAGTGATAAGGGAGACATAAGAAGCATGTATGAAGGAATAAAGAAAGCCTGTGGTCCAGTGATCAAAAGAAGTGCACCATTGAAAACCTTGACTGGAGAAATCATCACTGATAAGAAACAGCAGATGAACAGATGGATAGAGAACTATTTAGAGCTTTACTCAAGTGACACCAGACTAGGCGATGATGCCCTCAACGCCATAGAGGCCCTGCCGACTCTTGACCACCTGGACACACTTCCCACCATAACAGAATTAAGTGTGCTATAAATGAACTTGCATCTGGTAAGGCTCCAGGTAAAGATGGGATTCCAATAGAGGTTATCAGAAGTGGACAAGACACACTCACTCTACAGATAAACCAGCTAATAGAGCTATGCTGGCGAGAAGGACAAGTTCCACAGGATTTGAAAGATTCAAGCATTATAAGCACATACTTCATACAAGAACAAGGGCGATCGAAGCGAGTGTAACAACTATAGGGGTATTCACTTCTGTGTATTGTTGGGAAAGTATTTGCCAGAATTGTCCCGCGCAGACTTCAAGTCCTGGGAGATCAAGTCTACCCGGAATCAAAGTGTGGCTTCCGACAGAACCTGTCTACCATTGATATTATATTCTCATTGCGACAAATGCAAGAAAACTACCGTGAACAGAATCAACCACTGTTTATTGCCTTCATCGACCTCACAAAGGCATTTGATTTGGTCAGTCGTGAGGGTCTGCTCAAGGCACTAAAGAATATTGGCTGCCCACCAACTCTTCTGTCCATTGTGGAATCGTTCCACACAGGCATGAAGGGTATAATCAAGTTTAATGGTGCAACTTCAGAAGAGTTTGAAATCAAGAGTGGAGTTAAGCAAGGTTGTGTGCTATCTTCCACCCTCTTTGGAATATACTTTTCATTTCTACTGAAACATGCCTTTCGTGATCAGGATGCCGGTATATACATTCACTCACGCTCAGATGGCGGCCTCTATAATGCTCAGAGATTGAAGGCCAAGACCAAAATTAGGGGGGTACTAATCAGAGAGTTGCTTTTTGCAGATGCTGCTGCAATTACGACCCATTCTGAGGAAGAATTACGACATCTATTATCTGCATTCTCTATTGCTTGTTCTGAATTTGGTTTAACAATTAACAAAAAGAAGACACAGATTATGTCACAAGGTGCACATGAGGTGCCTTCAATCTTTATTGACGATGCCGAATTGGAGACCATTTTACATATCTAGAATCAGGGGTAAATAGCAAATTGTCCCTGGATCCGGAAATCAACATCAGGCAGTAACAACAATGAACATGTTAGCAAAAAAGAGTCAGGGAGAACAGGAAGCTTACTGCCAAAACAAAAGTCCTTGTCTACCAAGCCTGTGTCCTTAGTACTCTTCTTTTTAGCAGTGAAACCTGGACTGCTTACTCACACCAAGGGAAACGTTTGAACAGCTTTCGTATGCCGTGTCTGCGAAGAATACTTGGTATTAAGTGGCAAGACAAAATCACAAATACTGAAGTATTGGAAAGATCAGGTTGTGTGACGGTGTATTCCATGCTCAGTCTTCGTAGACTTAGATGGATATGACATCTTAGGAGGATAGATGACGGTAGGATACCAAAGGACATCTCCTTTTGGGTAGGAGATCTCAGGGTCGGCCTACTTCGATAAAAAAAAATGTGTGTAAGCGGGGCATGATTGATACATGTATTGATAATAATGCATATTGGGAGCAAGTCGCCGCTGAACGTGTTACAACTATCAGAAATGGAATAAAGACAAAGGAGTAAATAATTGCAGATAAAGCACACACAGAGCGTGAAAGACATAAGATGGTGCATGATGGTGGAAATGACCATGTGTTCATATGCATCCACTGTGGACGAATATTTACAGCGCGAATTGGCCTTAACAGCCACATTCGCCACCGCCATGGGTTGTAGTTATTATGCCTTTTTTGAAGCCCAATGTACCAAACATTCGTCTGTCAAGACGGAAAGGTGTCAATATTTACCAGAAGAAAGGGAATATCAGACACAACTACCGGCCTCAAATCAACCGAGGCATTTTAATATAGCCCTCCCCATCCCCCTCCTCCCCACATCATCATCATCATCATCATCACCACCATCATCATCATCATCATCATCATCATCATCATCATCATCATCATCATCATCAAACACTGACCTTCCATCAAACACGGCATGGAAGTGTGGGTCCTAACTACTAATCTCCCGTCAAAGAAAGCATGGAAATATATGTCCCAACTAATAATCAACCATCAAAATAAGCATTGAAATGTAATTCACAAAGAAATTGTGGAAATGTAGTTCACATATCAACACATCAACAGCGGCTGAAAAATACTGGTGTTGGCTGCAACGTCCTGTAAGGGATATGCAACATTTATAAAAAAAAGGTCACATATACAGACCTCCCATCAATGAAAGCATGAAAATATATGTCACATGCACTGAGCATAAATCAAAGAAAGCAATGAAATATAGGTCCTAAATACTGACCTTCCATCAAAGACGGCATGGAAATGTGGGTCAATGGAAACAAATCAAATCAAACGGAGAAAAAAAAATATTCAATGAAAACATGGAAATATATTTCTCATGTGCTTACATCTCATCAAAGAAAACATAAAACTAAAAATAATCTAGACCAAAATATAAACCTGCCATCTAAGAATGCATGGACACATGGGTACCATCTACTGATCTCCCATTATTGAAATTATGGAAACATACGTCCCAAATATAGATCTACCATTTCAGAAGTATGGAAATATGAGTCCCAGCTACTAGTCAACAACCAAAAATGAAGCATGGAAATAAAAGTACTAAACACTGACCTTACATCAAAGAAGGCATGGAAATATAGGTCCCAACTATTAATCAACCACCAAAGAAAGTGTGGAAATATAAGTCCCAAAGAAAGTCCCAAATACTGACCCTAAATCAAAGAAAGCATGGACAGATGTTTTGCAAGTACTGACCTTACATTATTTTTAAAACATAGGAAATATAGGTCACATATACTGACCTGAAATCAAAGAGAGCATCGAAATATAGGTCACTGGTACTGACCTTAAATTTAAAATAACAACATGGAAATGTATGTCACATTTACTGACAAATCAAAGAAAGCATAAACTATCGACCCCATTTGCAGCCGCGTCTTTGGTAAGATTTAGGTGAGAAAATTAATGGATTTACTAATTGCGCAAATAAACATCAGCTAATAAGTTTAACATGATTTTGTTTGTTTGTTTGTTTGTTTCTCGTGAAATACCCAGGCGAATTGTAACGAGCCAGCAGATTTGCCGACCTTACGTGCACCATTAGAACACAATTTGCTACCGGAAGATGCTGTGTGTGTTATATATATATATATATATATATATATATATATATATATATATATATATATATATATATATATATATAATTGTAGGTGGAAGTAGGTGTGTGTCCTGTCCGCTGTCCGCACCTCGGATGACCAGTCTAGCTAATCGCATCGCTCAGAAGCAACTAGTTAGTCTACATTTCCGGAAGTCTTAAACTATTTTCATCTTGTCTGTGCCCTAGTCAACTGTTCTCATTAACCCTTACTGGTCCTGTCTTGCGGGTTGTCGTAAATGAATGCTGTTAACTCATTTTTGTCCATGACACCCATAACTGTAAGTATTGGCGTCCGAGTCCAGGATTTCTATTTCAGGTCGACCCAACGTAAAATGCGTCCTCTTTCGCCTTTTATCTCCCATGAAGGCATAGACCTACAGCAAAATCATTCCAAGTCGTCCGATCTAATTCATGTTGCTTCGTCTATGACCTTCCTATGTTATTCGTTTCTGCCTCTACTGCTCTTCTCAGTGTGTTCTTGGTTCTTCCTTCATTCTTTCGCCTTGTGGACTCCTTGTTATGTATACTATTCTGGATTTCGTGAGGAGTGCTTTTACATATGTCCGCGGTTGCATGTATTGTTTTAAAAAAATGGCGGCCGGTTGGTTGCTGAACTATGTGGATTTGCCTTATGCAGTAATGTGTGGCGGCTGGTTTTCTAGTGACTTCTGCTTCCATCAACGATGAACTGTATTTTTCTGGGAGGACTTTTATCTTGGCATTCTGTTTCGGCCTTATGCATAGTATACCTGTGCGGGATGTTGGTTTGTCGAGACTCCTGTCTGTTCCACTTTTCGTATGTGGCAGTGAGGAGCATTTTGTTTGATATTTACTGGCACAGGAACGGAGCATTATGGGGACAACCCTTTGCCTTGAAGTTTGAACCGCCACTAATTAGCACTAACGACTATTCTTAGGTTTAGTCTATTTATCGACATCGTCATTTCTTCATATCATGATTCCCTGGTTTCATTTGTTTAGTCAGCTCTGTGAGCTCCACATTGGTGATTTCCCTCTCTGTTTTTCTCTCTACTTCTTAATTTATTTCCATTTATTTTGCCCTATATTTCTTTGTCCTCTTCGCCTCTCTATTCCATAATTCCCGCTGCTACATTCACTCAGATGCCCTAATCACAGTTGGCTGTCGACACAACCTGTAAAGACAGTTTCGCCTAACATTTCGCACTTTTAATGCTCCTAAAATAAAGATTCCTTCTTTTGTCTCCCCGTCCACCTCCCTTCATCTCCCCTACAAAATTGCCCTCTATTTTATTCACATCTTCCCCTAATTCCATTCCCGGATTTAATCTCAACAAAAATCGCCAATGAAATGTTCTCCAAATGAAGTTTTCATCAGCCTTGTTTTTCTCCTTGATTGCTCTCTTGTCGCAGGCAATTCTTGTCATTATTTATTTGTTATATTTGTTTCTGAATATCCAAATGTTAGATTGAATGATCCCGTTTCATTATTTCCACTTGTACAATTGTTATCTTCGTCTTTAACATAAATGTGTGTATTTATAGACGATACGAGATATATTAGTTTTAGATTTATTTTTCCTGGATTCCAAGAGTGCTGTCGCTTGGAATACGAATGTGTGTCACTGGCAACAATAGCAGATCTCTGTCTACGGCAGATAGTTTCTTTAAATCTCCAAGGGGCGTGAGGGTTTTCCCATGTTGAATCCAGATAAGGTGTTCTCTTACTGTTAAAAATGGTAAGATCAGCTATTTTAAAGCTTTTGTTATCAGAGAAAGGAACATAGTGAGAACGACAGAGTAACAGATAGAGACAGAGAAAGAGACAGAGAGAGTGAGTGAAAGGAACATAGTGAGAAGGGTGGAATGACAGACAACGACAGAGAGAGAGAGAGAGAGAGAGAGAGAGAGAGAGAGACAGAGAGAGAGAGAGATAAAGAGGGAGAGAGTGTGTGTATGTGTGTGTGTGTGTGAGTGAAAGGAACAAAGTGTGAAGAGTAGAATACAGAGAGTGAGACATAGAGAGAGACAGAGTGGAAAGGGCAGAGTAACAGAGAGCGAGCGAGAGAGAGAGAGAGAGAGGGAGAGGGAGAGAGAGAGGAACATAGTGAGAAAGACAGTGTCAGAGAGAGAAAAAAAGGGGGGGGGGGGGTGTAGTGAGAAAGACAGTGACACAGAGAGCGAGAGAGAGAGAGAGAGAGAGAGAGAGAGAGAGAGAGAGAGAGAGAGGAACATAGTGAGAAAGACAGAGTGATAGAGAGAGAGAGAAAGAGAGAGAGAGGAACACAGTAAGAAACTGAGAAAGACAGAGTGATAGAGAGCGAGTGGGGAACATGGTGAGAAAGACAGGGTGGCAGATAGAGATAGAGAGAAAGAGAGAGAGAGACGGGAACATTGTGAGAAAAACAGAGTGACAGAGAGAGAGGAACATAGTGAGAAAGACAGAGGAACAGAGAGGGAGAGAGAGGGGAAGAACATAATGAGAGAGACAGGGTGATACAGAGAGAGAGAGAGAGAGAGAGTGAAAGAGAGAGAAAGGAACAAAGTGGGAAAGACAGAATGAAACACATAGCGAGAGAGAAAGAGAGAGAGGGGGAGAGAAAGGAACAAAGTGAGAAAGACAGAATGACAGAGAGAGAGAGGGGGGAACATTATGAGAAAGACAGGGTAAGAGAAATAGAGAGAGAGTGAGAGAGAGAGAGAACATAGTGATGAAGGGCAGTCACATAGAGAAAGAGAGAGATATATACTGAAAGAAACATAGTGAGAAAGACAGAGTGACAGAGAGAAAGAGAGAGAGAGAGTGAGAGAAAGGGGGGATGAAAGGAACTTAGTGAGAAAGACAGTAACAGAGAGAACATGAGTGAAATGAACATAGTGAGAAAGACTGAGTGACAGAGAGAGAGAGAGAGAGAGAGAGAGAGAGAGAGAGAGAGAGAGAGAAAGGGGGAGAGTACGGGGCATAGTGAGAAAAACAGAGTGACAGAGAGCGAGAGAGAGAGAGAAAGAGAGAGGTGGAGAGCTTAGTGAGAAAGGCAGAGTGACAGAGAGATAAAGCGGGAGGGGGAATAAGGAGCATAGTGAGAAAGAAAGAGTGACAGAGAGAGAGAGAGAGAGAGAAAGAGAGACGGGGAGAGAGGAAGGAGCATAGTAAGAAAGGCAGAGTGACAGAGAGAGAGAGAGAGAGAGAGAGAGAGAGAGAGAGAGTAAGGAACATATTGAGAATGAAAGAGTGAGAGAGAAAGGGAGAGTAAGGAACATAGTGAGAAAGACAGAGTGACAGGTAGAGACCGAGAGAGAAAGAGAGAGGGAGAGAGAGAAAAGAGCATATTGAGAAAGACAGAGTGTAGAGAGAGAAAATGGGGGTGGGGGGGACATAGTGAGAAAGACAGAGTGTGATAGAGAGAGGGAGAAAGAGAGAGAGAGAGAGAGAGTGAGAGGAACACAGTGAGAAAGCGAGAAAGACAGAGTGGCAGATAGAGAGAGAGAAAGAAAGAGAGACGGGAACATTGTGAGAAAGACAGAGTGACAGAGAGAGAGGGGGAACATAGTGAGAAGACAGAGTGACAGGGAGGTGGGGGTGACATAATAAGAGAGGCAGGGTGATACAGAGAGAGACAGACAGAGAGAGAGTGAGTGAAAAAGAGAGAGAGAGAGAAAGGAACAAAGTGGGAGAGACGGAATGACAGAGAGAGAAGGGAACATAATGAGAAAGACGGAGTGACAGAGAGAGGGGAGAACATAATGAGGAAGACAGGGTGACAGAGATAGAGAGGGAGAAAGAAAGACACAGAGAGAGAAAAGAACATTATGAGAAAGACAGAATGACAGAGGGGGGGGGGGGACATAATGAGAAAGACAGAATGCAGAGAGAGATTGAGGGGAACATAATGAGAAAAAACATAATGACATTGAGGGAGAGGGGAACATAATGAGAAAGACAGAGTGACAGAGCGGGGGGGGGGGGAATAATGAGAATTTCATAGTGACAGAGAGAGGGGGAAAGAGAGAGAGACATGAACATAGTGATAAAGACATAGTGACAGAGAGAGAGAAAGACAGAGTGACAGAGAGAAGGAATGAAAGGCAGAGTTACAGAGAGAGAGAGAGATACACAGAGAGATAGAGAGAGAAAGACAGAATGACAGAGAGAGAGAGAGAGAGAGAGAGAGAGTAACAGTGAGAGAGAAAGACACAGAGAGAGAAAGGCGGAGTGATAGAGAGAGAGGGAACATAATGAGAAAGTCAGATTGACAGAGAGAGATAGATAGAGAGAGAGAGAGAGAGAGAAAGAGAGAGAGAGAGAGAGTGAAAGGAACATAGTGAGAAAGACAGAGTGACAGAGGGAGGGGGAACATAATGATAAAGACCGAGTGACAAAGAGAAAGGGGAACATAATGAGATATACAAAGTGACAGAGAGAGAGGGGAACATAATGAGAAAGGCAGGGTGACAGACATAGAGAGAGAGAAAGACATAGAGAGAGAAAAGAACATAGTGAGAAACACAGAGTGACAGAGAGATAAGAGAACATAATGAGAAAGACAGAATGACAGAGAGGGGGAGAGAGGGCATAATGAGAAAAACAAAATTACATTGAGGGAGAGGGGAACATATTGAGAAATACAGAATGACAGAGAGAGAGGGGAACATAATGCGAAAGACAGATTGACAGACAGAGAGAGAGAGAGAGAGAGAGAGAGAGAGAGAGAAAGAGGGGGCATTATGAGAAATACAGAGTGACAGAGAGATAAAGACAGAGTGATAGAGAGAGAGGGAATGAAAGACATGGTGACAGAGAGCGTAACAGAGAACGACAGAGAGAGAGAGAGAAAGACAGAGTGACAGAGAGAGTTGGGAACATAATGAGAAAGTCAGATTGAAAATGAGAGATAGAAAGAGAGAGAAAGGAACATAGTGAAAAAGACAGAGTGACAGAGAGAGAGGGGGCGTACATAATGAGAAAGACAAAGTGGCAGGGAGAGAGCGGGGAACATAATGAGAAATACAGACTGACAGAGAGAGACAGAGTGACCGTGAGAGAGAGAGAGGCAGAGAGAGAAGGACATAGTGATAGAAAGAGAGAGCACGCAACAGAGAGAGAGAGAAAGACAGAGTGACAGACAGTGAGAGAGACAGTGTGATATGGAGAATGAGAGAACGACAGAGTGACAGACAGAGTTACAGAGAGAGAAAGAAAGACTGAGTGATGGAGAGAGAAAAAACAGAATGATCGAGAGGGAGAGAGAGAGAGATAAAGACGGAGTGACAAACAGAGGGAGAGAGTGAGAAAGACAGAGAAAGACAGAAAGAGAAAGACATAATGACAGAGAGAGAGAAAGACAGAGTGATAGAGAGAGGGAGAGAAAGACAAAGTGAAACCGACAAAGTGACAGAGAGAGAGAGAGAGAGAGAGAGAGAGTGACAGTGAGAGAAAGACGGAGTGACAAACAGAGGGATTGAGAGAAACAGAGTGACAGGTAGAGAGAAAGACAGAGTGGCAGAGAGAGAGAGAGAGAGAGAGAGATTGGCAGAGAGAGAGAGAAAGACAGAGTGGCAGAGAAATAGAGAGAGACTATGACAGAGAGAGAGACAGAAAGACTGAGTGACAGAGAGAGAGAGAAAGACAGAGTGACAGAGAGAAAGACAGAGTGACAGAGAGGGAGAGAGAGACAGAGTGTCAGAGAGAGGGAAAGACACATTGACAGAGAGAGAGAGAGAGAGACAGAGACAGAGACAGAGACAGAGACAGAGTGTCAGAGAGAGATATAGAAAGACAGAGTAACAGAGAGAGAGATAGAGAGAGAGAGAGAGAGAGACAGAGGGAGATGGAGAGAGAAAGACAGAATGACAGAGGGAGAGAGAAAGACAGAGCGACAGAGAAAGAAAGAGAGAGAGGTATGAAAGAGAGAGACAGACATAGTAAAAGTCCAAGCTTATTAACTGATTCAGTGCTATAGGATTCTATATCACCAAATGCAACCTCCCATGTTAACAGACAGAGGATATATCGCCAAACTAGGGTCATCGTAACATTTATTTCGTTTCGCTGTTAGGTTTGTTGCAAATCCTCTACGGGACGTTGCTGTATGTGATTTCTTGGCAGGTTTACGTTCAGTAGTTTGCCATTGATTTCTATCCGTGTGTCTAATTAGCTATCTACTTGAATCGCTACCTATAAGATAAAGTGCTTACCTGCCTACCTCATTATGTATATCATCATCAAGTGCCATGCCGATAAGCGTGGGTGGTCAAGGTTGGCCATCTCACACGGTCAAAAGTCTCGAAACACGTCTGTGTTCTTGTCCCAACCATGCCATGCTGCCAAACCATCAAGGTATTTATCCCTCTGTCTTCCTCTTGCTCTCTTCCCACAAAGCTTGCCAGCTGTCACCAAATTTTCAAGTCCATTTCTCCTCATAACATGTCCAAAATATCTTGACTGTCTACGTCTAATTTCTCCAATCAGTCTCCGTTTTTCTTTTGTCTCTTGAAGGACTGTCTCATTTGATGTTCTGTCCGCCCATGGTATTTTTTGCATTGTTCTAAATGGCCACATTTCCACCGCCATTACAGTACATGTAAATAGATTTCTATATGGATCATAATTTTGGGGTTGGGTGAAAGCACCCATGTGGTGTGACAAATGTATTTTCATTGTTGCTAAACATGTGAATTTAATATTTGTGAGTCACATAATAATGCTTAATCAACCGCCATGCAAGAATGGTGATGATTCATGATGATTGAATGTGATTGGGTGTATCACATAATTCTATGTATTTGAGAAGAGCAAGCATGTCGTGATCCATGTGTAATTTCATTATTATTAAACACTAGCTGACCCGGCCCGGCTTCGCCCAGTCCCTGGTGTCTGTCTGTCTGTCTGTCTGTCTGTCTGCTAAGTTAAAGAGCTCAGCCACTACCACTACTGAGCATCAACAACCAGCCCAAACAAGCAACGACTATAATAAACAAGAACGCATGAAAGATGACAGCGATCAGTGGCAAGAAATCAAACGGGCGCGTCAACAGCGTGAAATAACAATGGATGACAGTGCAACTCATGTCGTCATTGGAGACTCTCTGCTCAAGGGAATCTATAGTGACCGCATGTCATCTTCTGACAGCGAAACTACCTCGATCTACCCGCTACCAGGAGCTGACATTGACAGACTGACCTCTACACTGCGGAAATTCAAGGTGAATGATAGAATTAGAAGAACAACAGTCCATATCGGTGTCAACAATATTATGAACAATCACATCATAAGCACCTCACAACTCGCTACATTGGAGGTGTTGTTGCGCAAGAAATTTCCTAAAGCATCTATTTTCTTTTCATCAATCATACTGCCATGTTATGGATTCCAGCGCCGCACTGCCAATGCTGGCAATCTGACTCTACATAAATTTTGTCAAGAAACTAACAATGCTTTCATTAATAATACCCCGTATTTCACATCGCCGTCCGGGGCTCCCAAGAAAAAACTATATAAGGATCAATTACATTGTTCAAAACTAGGAACTAGCATACTAGCGAAGAACATAAAATATCCTGAACGTACACAACAATTAGAACCAGTTTCAGTTGCAGGAGTAAACCGATCTTCACCTCCGGCTGTAGCCATCTCTCAGTGTTCAGAAAACACTCCTTCTCTTCCCACACCACCCTTGCCTGTACCCCAGGAACACAATGTTGTGAATAGCAACCCAAGCTCCAATCCAAATGTTGCTAAATATGATACTTTGTTTCCTACCTTGCCCGTAAAACAGTCTCCCTCTATGATGTCAAAGGGGACACCGTTAAACAATGGTGCTGTACCGTCGATGCCTGCTTCCAATGTAGGCACTTCCAGTGACACTCATAGCAATCCCTCGCTGGACGGTAATCTACAACCCTATGAGTGGAACCGTCAACTTCAGCAGCTAATGCGATACAATCCTGCAGCCCTGCACCAAGCATTCATGATATCACTCCAGCAAAGACATTTTCCTGCCCCCTCTAACAGCCTTAACTATTTCTAAATAAAGTTTCAAAATCCCTGCAATTTGTATACCACAAGCGACATCTTCCTTTTAGTTTGTAATATTCGCTAATCACGATCAGTGGCTCAACAAACATGGTCTATATATAGGCCATCTCAACATCTTTCATCTGCTCAACAAATTACCTGAGCTCTCGGTAATACTGTCCAAACAGTTCCATGTGTTTGGAATCACAGAAAGTCGTCTTAACGACAAAATAACCGACTCCGAAATCTCACTTAAGGGGTTTAAAGTAATTCGGAAAGATGCAAATCAAAAATTAGAGACAGGTATTGCTGTATACATTTCCAATTCTCTCAACTGGTCCCGTAGAACTGATCTCGAGACAGTAGAGATAGAATGTGTTTGGTTAGAGGTGAAGCCAGCCAGCCAACAACCGTTTCTCATTGGATACCTATATAGGAATCCTTGTGCCGGGTACAGTTGGTATGACTGCTTCACTACAATGATGGATAGAGTGTTTACAGCAGGTAGAGAAGTTATGATACTAGGTGACTTCAACATAGATATTAGTAAATCCAACCAGACATGGGACGATATCATTCTTTCTTACAATTTCAAACAACTAATAAACCGTCCCACAAGGGTTACTGACACATCCTCAACTACAATTGATCATATATATGTTACTTGTCCAGATAATATTATTGAATGTTCTGTTCCTGTTTGTACAGTTAGTGACCACTACCCGGTATGTTGTACATGGTCAAGAATTGGGTTCAAACCTCTTAAACATAAACATGTAAGTATCAAATTTAGGAATTATAAAGCATTCAACCAAGATTTATTTTTGCAAGACTTAAGAAAAGCAGCCCTTGATCACGTTTACCAACTTCCTGACCCGGACGATGCATTAGCTTTCTGGACGAAGACAGTCTACAATGTGTTCGATAAACACGTGCCAATCAAAGAAGTTCGAGTCAAAAATCAACATAAATCCCCATGGGTCACTAGAGAAGTGCTGCAAATCATGAGAGAGCGAGATACAGCACACAAAAATAAAGACTTCATCAATTACCGCAGACTAAGGAATAAAGTTAAATATGAAATTCGTAGGATAAAAAAAGATCATTTTAAAAATTTGATTGTAGATAATTCAAACAGTACAAATATATGGAAGGCTATTAACTTGCTAACCAATAAGAAACGTCCTACAGAATCAGCAATACCAAATTCTATAACATGCGATGAATTCAGTTGTTTCTTTCAATCGGAAATAGAGAATCTAAAGTCTTCAATACCAGACTCATCGTGTAATTTAAGTTCACTGACATCATTCTGTGAGGAGAAGTGCAAAAGAAATATTCCCGCTGAGATTCCTTTAATGTCTGTTGCAGACGTTTATAAATATCTCTTGAACCTCAAATCAACAAACTCACACGGCCTAGATGGTATCAGTAATAGAATTCTTCGTTGTGCTGCACCAGTCATTAGCGAGTCCTTAACGTTCATATATAACCAGTGCCTGGCCAAAAACTACTTTCCATCTGCATTTAAAATTGCTAAAGTGTTTCCGCTAATAAAAAATGGCTCAATCGATAATAGCGTTTTGGGTAATTATAGACCTATTTCCTTACTATCGTCGCTATCAAAACCACTAGAAAAACACATTCATAAAATAACGTTACACCATTTAATTAACAATGATCTAATAATTAACAGTCAATCTGGGTTTCGACCTAAATATTCTTGCCATAGTGCTCTAACAAAAATGACCGATAACTGGCACTTAAACATCAACAACGGTAGAATTTGTGGAGCGGTGTTTGTTGACTTTAAAAAAGCTTTTGATATGGTAGATCACGATATTTTAATTAGAAAACTAAAGCAAATGAAGACAAGCACCAACATGGTGAACATAATTACGTCATTTCTATCCGACAGACAACAAGTCGTGTCCTTCAACAACTGTCTATCAAGACCCACACAGCTTAATATTGGTGTGCCTCAGGGCTCAATACTAGGTCCGCTGCTTTTTGCAGTTTATATTAATGATCTTCCTTTATATATCAATACAACTTGTGATCTATTTGCAGACGACTGTACTATATATACTAGTCAAGAAAACCGTAGTGAATTAGAGAATTCTTTACAAAAGGAACTTGATAATCTTACTAGATGGAGCAATGAAAACCGCATGCAAATTAACATCGACAAAACCAAATCCATGCTAATAACGACCAGACAAAAACTACAGACACTAGCCATAACTGGATCACTGCTCGAACTCCGCATGGGCATGTTACCTATAGTTAATGTGACTGAACATAAAACACTAGGGCTTTTAATAGACAGCCATTTGAACTGGAGCTCTCATGTTCATGCTCTTACCAAGAAAATAGCACAAAAAGTTTACCAACTTGCTAAAATTCAGCACTTCCTGGACGAAAGCACACGAAAAATATTCTATACATGCTATATCCAATCACATCTCGATTACTGTTCCACAGTTTGGGATGGTTGCCCTAAATCTAATTTAAAACGACTATGTTCTCTACAAAACCGAGCTATTCGTCTGGTTTCTGGCATAAAGCACGTTGAAAGTAGTAATTTGTACAATCATCTAAGACTTCTACCACTACAAAAGCGCTTCCTTTTCAACAAAGCCAAATTAGTGAATAAAATTATATCTCAAAATACCCCAGAGTATCTTCTGCCGCTGATTCAATCTAATGCAATGAACAGCAAGCGCCTAAATTTGTTACATGTCTCAAAGCCTAGATTGGACCTATACAAAACATGTTTCGCCTATTCTGGTGCTCACTTATGGAATGATCTGCCTCCAGATCTGAAAACTCCAATGAGTCCCTACACATTTAACCGAAAACTCTTTCAATACTTAATCCATACCGACTATATGCCACCATAATTCATTTACTGGTATAATTGTTCAGTATAATTGTTCATTATAATTGTTTAACTATAATTGTTCACTATATATGTGTGTGCGTGTGGGAGCGAGAGAGAGAGAGAGAGAGAGAGAGAGAGAGAGAGAGAGAGAGAGAGAGAAAGTGGGTGTTAGAGAGAGGGAGAGAGTGAATGCGTGTGTGCGCATGTGCATGCGTGTGTGTGGAGAGAGTGATTGAGCTAGAAATGGTGGGGGAATGTGTCAGTGCATGCATTCGTACGTGTATGTGTGAGAGTGAGTGAGGGAATGTAGGCGTGCGTGCGTTCATGTGCATGCGTTCATGTGTATGTGTATGTGTGAGAGAGTGTGATTGAGAGAGTGAGTGTGTGTGTGAAGGATTGTGTGTTAGAGAGTTAGACAGTGGGAGAGTTGATGTGTTAGTGTATGTGTGTGAGCGCGTGCATGCGTGTGAGTGTGTGTATATGAAAGAATACACAGAGAGAGAGAGAGAGAGAGAGAGAGAGAGAGAGAGAGAGAGAGAGCTGAGCAGATGCATGTCATGTAACACGCATGTTATGTAACACGCGAATCCATATGTTTGTGTATTCTCATCTGTCATATTATCAGTTAAATACCATTTGATTTTATCATGCATAATATAAACTAATGTTCATAACTGTAGTTTGAGTGAGAGAGTCAGTGAGTGTGAATGAGAGACAGAACGAGTGAGCGTGAGAGTGAATGAGTGAGCGGGAGAGTGAATGAGTGAGCGGGAGAGTGAATGAGTGAACGGGAAAGTGAATGAGTGAGCGGGAAAGTGAATGAGTGAGCGGGAGAGTGAATGAGCGGGAGAGTGAATGAATGAGCGGAAGAGTGAATGTGTGAGCGTGAGAGTGAGTGAATGTGTGTGTGTGGAGAGAGAGAGAGAGAGAGAGAGAGAGAGAGAGAGAGAGAGAGAGAGAGAGAGAGAGAGAGAGAGAGAGAGAGAGAGAGAGAGAGAGAGAGAGAGAGAGAGAGATAGCATCACTATTTTTACGTCACATACATTTTATGTACATATTTTTCTCCATGTTTAACATTTTTATGAGACTGCTCATGACAAGTGTCAGTGTATATGTGTGAGTAAAGTGTGGGAGTGTCTTCATACTAGTTTCAATACTAACGTGAGACATTTTGTATGTGTCTAGATGTGAGGAAGTGTGAGTGTATGTGGAGGATGTGTGTGAGTGTGGGGATATGTGTGGGTAGTGGGTGTGTGGGTGGGGGGGGTGTGTGGGTGGGGGTATGCGTTTGGATGGGTAGGGGTGTGTGGGTTTTGGTGGGTAGTGGTATTTGTGGGTGTTGGTGGGATGTGTGGATGGATGTGTGGGGGTGAAAGTAGGGGTGTTGGAATGGGTGTGGGGGATGTGTGTATGGGTGGAGGATATGTGTATGGGACGGATGCAGGGGATGTGTGTTTATGTGGGTGGAGATGTGTGGACGGTTTGAGGAAGTATGTGTAGGAGGCGGGGTTGTGTGGGTAGGGGATTGTGTTGGGTGGATTGGGGATGTAAGGGCGGGTGGGGAGAAGTGTATGGTGTGTGGGTTTGAGATATGTGTGCGGTGTGTTGGTGGGGGATGTGTGAATGATGTGTGGGTGGAGGGTATGTTTGCGGTGGTATGGGTGGAGGATAGTGTGTGGTGTGGGGGATGCGTGTGATGGGTGCGGGGAATGTGCGTATGGGTGGGGTATATGTATGGGTGAGTAGGGGATTGTGGTGGTTGGGGGAAGTATGTGGGGGAGTGTTGGTGGGAGATGTGTGTGTTGGATGGGGAATGTGTGGGTGGGGGTGTGTGAGTGGCTTAGGGATGTGTAAGTGGGTGAGGGAGTTGTATGTGTCGGGGTGGGATGTGTGAGTGGGTGGAGGAGGTGTGTGGGGTAGGGGTATTGTGATCGAGAGATGTTTGGTTGGGGGGGGGGGGTGTGGGTGCGTAGTGGAGGATGTATTCGTGAGTGAGTGTGTGTTGGTGGACGGGTAGGGAATGCGTGTGTGGGTGGGGAGAGGTGTGTGGTGTGTTGGTTGGGGATATTGTGTGGGTGAGGTATGTGTGTGTGGGTGGGGGATTTTTGTGGTGTGTGAGTGGGGGTATGTGGGGTGGATGGGTAAGGGTATCTGTGTGGGTCTGGGTGTGGGTGGGAATATTGTGTGGTATCTGGGTGGGGGATATGTGTGTGGTGTGTAAGTGGGGATGTGTTGGTGAGGGATATGTGTGTGTGTGGTGCGTGGGTTGGGAATAGTGCATGGTAGGAGGTGTATGTGATGTGCGGGTGGGGGATTGTGTGGTGGGGGATTAGGTTAAGACATGTGTGGGTGGGTGGAAGTTGTATGTGTGCGTGGTGGGGTGTGTGTTAGTGGATTGGGGATGTATGGGTGGTTAGAGAGATGTGTGTGTGTGTGTGTGGGGTGGGGGTAGGGACATGTCAGTTGGTGGGGATGTGTGTGTATGGTTTGGGAATGTGTGAGTGGATGTGCGATGTGTGGGTTGGTGGGGGATTGTGTGCATGGGTGGGGAATATGTTGTCGATGGAGATGTGGCTGGGGGATGGGTGGTTTGAGGTGTGGGTGGGGAGAGGATGTGTGGGGTAGTATGTGTATGTGGTTGGGCGTGGGATGTGTGGGTTGGTGGGGGAATGTTTGTGGGTGGCGAGTGTGTTTTGGTTGGGGGATCAGGTGAGGGCAGTGTGTGTGGGTGGGGGATGTGCGGGAGGGGGATGGATCGGTTGGTGGGGTATGTATGTGTCCCTTGGTGTGCGTGTGTGTCGGTAGGTGGGGGTGTGTATGTGTCCCTTGGTGCGCGTGTGTGTGGGTAGGTGGGGGTGTTGTGTGGGTGGGGTGATGTATGGATAGGCGGGAGATGGGCTTCATAACATGGTAATTAGCCTTGTTTATGTTTACAACATTCATTTCACAATGTTTATTTTATCTTCCTATGTAAATGTATAATGCTCTTGATGAACGAAAGACGAGTGATTGGAAGGGCCGAATGTAAGACGGGCCTGCGCGCCCAATTTGTGACCCTAATAAAGTTGATTTGATTTGATTTGATTTGTCTGTCTGACCCTGTCCGGCTTCGCCCAGCTCCTGGTGGGGAGAATCTCATTTAATTCATATAATTAGTCATATAAGCTCGCGTCCCCGACTGTCTGTCTGTCTGTCTGTCTGTCTGTCTGTCTGTCTGTCTGTCTGTCTGTCTGTCTGTCTGTCTGACCCGGCCCGGCTTCACCCAGTCCCTGGTGGGGAGCATCTCATTTAATTCATATAAGTAGTCATATAAGCTCCCGTTCCCGACTGTCTGTCTGTCTGTCTGTCTGTCTGTCTGACCCGGCCCGGTTTCACCCAGTCCCTGGTGGGGAGCATCTCATTTAATTCATATAAGTAGTCATATACGCTCCCGTTCCCGACTATATGTCTGTCTGTCTATCTGTCTGTCTGTCTGTCTGTCTGCTTGTCTGTCTGTCTGTCTGCTTGTCTGTCTGTCTGACCCGGCCCGGCTTCGCCCAGCCTCTGGTGGGGAGCATCTCATTTAATTCATATAAGTAGTCATATAAGTTCCCGTTCCCGACTATCTGTCTGTCTGTCTGTCTGTTTATCTATCTGACCCGGCGCGACTTCGCCCAGCTCCTGACTGTGAGCGTCTCATTAAATTCATATAACACAAAAACATTTAACTTAAGAATGTCCTTCCACACACCATCCATTATTTTTAATGAAAACTGCTTTTAATCACCTACATGACTGTAGATAACTTCTTTAAATATAAAAAGATGAGTTAGAAAATTTTCACTATTTACATAGATGCATTATTTTTATGAACACTTTGAAAATGCCTTAAAGATTATATCATTATTTATTATAACTCATATGCCTGTAAATAACTGTAGGCAAAGAGTTTATAAATCTTTGAAAACAATGCAACAATCTATATATAAAATATATGGCAATGCTATTAAAAGTTATGCCCCTTGAAATAACTTTTCTTAAGTTAAGTCCCCTCGCTATATATATAAATGATAATGTAAATTTAAATATTAAATTTTAGTAAGTAAATAGCTGATTGTACACTAACAAACTATGACATTTGGCTGCACGGGAATGAAAAGAATACATGTAGAAAATTTCATCTCAATGAGATGGACCGTTATCGAACGCATCAAATACATCCGTACATACACACATACATACATCGTCTTTATATATATATATATATATATATATATATATATATATATATATATATATATATATATATATATATATATATATATATAGAGAGAGAGAGAGAGAGAGAGAGAGAGAGAGAGAGAGAGAGATGAGGAATCATTATTTGTGAATCTCATAATTATGCCTAATGATCACATAAATCTATGTAATTGGTGAGAGCATGACTGTGGTGATTCATGTGTGATTTCATTAATGTTAAACAGATGTGAATGTATCAATTGTGAACCACATCAGTATGACTAATTATTATCCAGGAAAATATTATAATTTCTGATCAATGATGGTGGAATGATTCAGATTTCATTGTGATGTCAATGGTGTTAAACGTTTAAAGTTATCATTGGGAAATTACATAAGTATAATTACTTATCTGACATGCTAAGAAAGAATATAGGCTAGCAATCAATCTCATGATAGAAGGCAACTTTGATGTGTAATGTCCTGTCTATCAGAAGATAACATGTTCGGTATAACCCATACACTAATTAATAATTTAGTGCACTCTGACGCAACATACCTCTTTGTGTTATATATATATATATATATATATATATATATATATATATATATATATATATATATATATATATATATATAATTCATGTTACCATCATCTGGTTTTGTGTCTTAAGCATGACACCACTTTGTATCACATATCACTCATGTAACAATCATAGGGTTCTGTGTCCTGAATGACACCACTCTGTATTACATATAACTCAAGTTACAAACATCTAGTTTTGTGTGTCATGAAAGATGATGATTGTAATGATGATGATAATGATATAATGATAATGATGAGAATGTCGATGATGATTGTAATAACAATGATGATGATGACAAAGGAGATAAGGGCCTACTACATAGATGGTGAAGAGGAGGGAATATACTCTCCTTGAAACTTTTGATTAGAAAAGAATTCACCTGACGGCTATACACAAGAGGTTACCATAATGTACTTATATTTTTTATAACCAAATACTCATTGCAACGGACATATAATCAGATTCCTACTGGAACTATTAGTGTTTGAACTCTTCGCTGGCTGCTGAGGATGGGACAGGAGCGCTTATGGGAATGCCCCGAATGCTGTGATGTCGGTTCCTAAATCAATCAATCAATCAATCAATACTCATTGCAATGGGGAATGATTTTAAAACCCTTAATGTATGAGACCTTTTCCTTGCAAGAGAAGGAGATCTAGAGAAATTAATTATGTACAGAATAGAATGGAGAACATAGTTGTCAAATTCCAAATCAATCAAGGTATTACTCAACCTGTAGACCCTGGAGGACATGCATGGGAGAAGATGACACTGTGTATCTGCTAGTCTAAACCTTGAGCACCATATAATGAAGAATTGTATGGAGAACAACCAGTTATGTTGTGGATAAATATATTTGAGAGCACCAAGACTCTTTACCCTCCACTGTTTATTTTCCTATGATCACAATTCTTTTATGAATTTTTTCTTCGTGATTTTCTTGAAAATGTATGGCATGTCATTTCTGATGTTCATAGTAATGATATCATTAGATTTATGATTGATGCTGAAATTTCAGGTAGTGGCTAGGTACAGCTAGATCCAGACCTGACTTTGTGAATGTAGCACCTTGTTGAGTTAACACCTTGTTGAGTGAAGCACCCTGATAGAGTGTACCACCTCATTCGGGTGATGCCCTTGATAGAGTAGTGCAGAAAGCTATTAACCTGCAAGATTTCCCTCTACCATGAAGGACAGGTAACATAGATAACTGATCATTGAACCTGAAATGGGAAGCCAAGAGCCACTATCCTATTAGTACCGGGAAAATCAACAATCTAAAGAACAGGAAGATACATAATTTCAGGAAACTATTGACCACAGGGATCCAAGAACTCTGGAATAGAGCACCCTGAGTGCATACCCAGTTTCAGACTTAACCTACGCCAAGGGAAGATGGATAGTCACTAGCACTGAGGAACTGGACTATCATTTATGTTAATGAACTGAAAGGTCGAGGCATCAAGGTCATAGATAGTTATAATTATATATATGTATATGACTTTGTTGTGTGAATTGGATTGATATATTATGACATGTATGACCATCACTTATGTATAATAAATTATGAAAATACGGGTCTCTTTTGAGAGTTTTCTTGTCGCAGTAAAATTGTTTTAATTAACAACCCTAGATTAATAATTATTTAGTTGGTAGAGGAGAGGCAAGGAACCACCAAGAGGATATTTTGGATATTCAGAGAAAACTTTTAATTGGTTTCCTGGTGCTAGTCCTTGGTTCTCCGAAACTCTATAAATGGTCTCAAGACTGAGCCAGTAACAGTTAAATTACTTATAACGGGCAGGATCACATTGAGAAAGAGGAACTTAGTATCCTATCTGTCTTTGGGGTTGCACCAACAACAATACATCCGACAATGCTATATGTGTCAGTCTAAGTGTATGTTGCCAGACTGTCTGCCTGTCGGTTTGTTTATAGTCCCTGCGTCAACCATCTGTCTTGTTGTGTCTTAAATCTGTCTCCTATCCGTCGATACAAGTCCAGCAGCAGACACGCGCTGTGGATTTCTCAAGATCTAAGACATTCACATGTGGCCTGGGTGTACGAAACGTCTTTCCCTCCTCTAGCAAAGGATGAGGGCAGACAACGATCCGTTGCCTGATCCCACTCATGCCAATGTCAGTATTACGTTCTAACCAAAGCGTCTGATTAACCCTTCTTCTTCTTCTTCTTCTTCTTCTTCTTCTTCTTCTTCTTCTTCTTCTTCTTCTTCTTCTTCTTCTTCTTCTTCTTCTTCTTCTTCTTCTTCTTCTTCTTCTTCTTCTTCTTCTTCTTCTTCTCCTTCTTCTTCTTCTTCTTCTTCTTCTTCTTCTTCTTCTTCTTCTTCTTCTTCTTCTTCTTCTTCTTCTTCTTCTTCTTCTTCTTCTTCTTCTTCTTCTTCTTCTCCTTCTTCTTCTTCTTTTTCTTCTTCTTCTTCTTCTTCTTCTTCTTCTTCTTCTTCTTCTTCTTCTTCTTCTTCTTCTTCTTCTTCTTCTTCTTCTCCTTCTTCTCCTTCTTCTTCTTCTTCTTCTTCTTCTTCTTCTTCTTCTTCTTCTTCTTCTTCTTCTTCTTCTTCTTCTTCTTCTTCTTCTTCTTCTCCTTCTTCTTCTTCTTCTTCTTCTTCTTCTTCTTCTTCTTCTTCTTCTTCTTCTTCTTCTTCTTCTTCTTCTTCTTCTTCTTCTTCTCCTTCTTCTTCTTCTTCTTCTTCTTCTTCTTCTTCTTCTTCTTCTTCTTCTTCTTCTTCTTCTTCTTCTTCTTCTTCTTCTTCTTCTTCTTCTTCTTCTTCTTCTTTTGCCGTAAAGCATCGCGGAGAGGGGAGCATCTGTAATTTTCTCTGTTTTGCTTGACTTGTCGCTAGTACTAATGTCCTACTTAGTATGTTCAGTGTCTCTTTAACTCCGTCTAATCAACAACTTTGTTTCGTCCTCTCTCCTTATATCCAGATGTTCTCATGCAGAACTCTCTTGCCGCTGGTTGATCTCGTTCCATTCTAGCTAAATGTCCGAACAATTAAATTATTTGTTTGTTTTATAACAGTAATAGATGTTATCCCTAACCTCGTTCTTAGTTTCTTGTTTATCTCATTATATCTTCTTATTCTTCCATCTGCGTTTCTTGTGCAGCCCATTTCATCTCACATGCTGTGATTTTACGACGTGTATTTCTCTTTGCCCATCTAAAATATTCTTCCACATGTACAGTATTCATATCTAGACCATCTTGCCAATATCACTAGCCAGCCAATCACGTTGTGAACATCAGCGGAAATCCTAGTGCTAATCTATTTACACATAAACAAAGCCAGCATTTCAATATTGCCGCAGTTATATTGGGCCTGCTCCATCCGCTCGGCTATCATCAACAAAGGTATGATCCAGGAAAGCGCCAGGCCAGTTATGCACATTTGCTCTGGGAGAGGTATGTATGAGAGGTTTTGTTGTCCGCTCGGAAGTTACCGGAGATACGAAATCCGGCATAAGGCTGGAGAATTTTAATAAAAGTAATTAAGAGCATTTTTGGTTTAGTGTATGTTATTCGTTTCTGTGGTCACTTAGATAGTGAAATCGGGTACCTAGATGTCTTTAATAATTGAATAAGGGCGAAACTAGAACCCCCCACCCCCCAACCTCACCGTGTGTGTATGTGGGTGCGCGCGTGTTTGCGTGTGTGTGTGTGTGTGTGGGGGGGGGGTGATGCTTGATATGTTTTGTTGTCCGCTAGCAAAGGTGTTGAGGGGGAGGTGGCGGGGGGGGGGGGGGTGATGCAATCCTCTCTAAAGAGGAATGTGGAGTAGAAGGTGGAGAAGCCCCCCCCCCCCCACACGTGTGTGTATGTGTGTGCGCGCGTACTTGCGTGCGTGTCTGTGGGGGGGGGGGGGGGGGGATGCTTGACAGGTTTTGTTGTCCGCTCACAAAGGGGTTGGGAGGGGGAGATACAATCCTCTCTATAGAGGATTGTAGAGGAGAAGTTTGAGAAGGAGAAGTGAAAGGAATAGTAGCTGTCATAACAATAGTGGTATATTAGTACTTGTATCAGCAGTGGTAATGGTGGGTATATTAGTAGTGGTAGTGGTAGTAGCATTAGTGGTGGTGGTGGTGGTGGTGGTGGTGGTGGTGGTGGTCGTGGTGGTCGTGGTGGTGGTGGTGGTGGTGGTGGTGGTGGTGGTGGTGGTGGTGGCTGTCACTTGTCGTCCCTGGGGGAAAGTGGAGTCAACAAGCACACCTTTAAAATCCTTCTTATACTTTGGAACTATTATCAGACCTTTGTCTACACTCCCCCGTTATGTCTTCTAATCACTATCTCTCTCTCTCTCTCTCTCTCTCTCTCTCTCTCTCTCTCTCTCTCTCTCTCTCTCTCTCTCTCTCTCTCTCTCTCTCTCTCTTTTATTCCTTCATAGCATACCCCGACAACAGTTTCCTCAAACAATTAATAGAATATTTAATGCTGAAAAATGTGTCAGGTGTAGGTATTGAATGTGTATATGTCATATGTGGTGTAGTCTATCGTGCATGCGAGATAGGACTCTGTATGTCTATGTTCTGCATCACATCTCTCATCCGTATACGGCCATCTGACAACACATCACACATATGTGGACAGCTCTCACGCGGGGATGCTCCTCTCCGACTGAGTCTGGGCGTATTCCAATATCTTGACATGTTTTCACAGTCTGATCACCACGGAATAATGAGATTACAGTAAGTCCATGAATTCTACATATTCCCAATTCAGGAAGTTAATAAAATCCCTCACTGAATGCACACCAACACTGTCTACCACTGTATATATATATACCACTGTATATATATGTGTGTCCGACACACTGTCTCCAGTTAGTTAATTAACAATTTTTGTAGGCATGGAAACTGTTCGTGAATTATCCATTGTTTCTTTTATATTAGTACACAGTGCAAAGATATGTAATTTATGTCGCTCTGCCTTCAGAGAATTAACGTCCTTTCCACTGCTTTCTTATCCTGGATATTCTTTATTTTCAGAGTTCATCTATTTGCGATTAGTTATCTCTGCCCACGAGTAGTAAATTTCTATAATCTTAGTTGTTATGGTGAGGTAATTTATCTCTGCACAAGTGAAGTGCCTTTTTTTTTTCTCTGGGTATGTCAGGAGACTTTTCGTAGAACCTGTTGGAGATAGATAACCAGGTGATATCAGATTACCTCAGACTAATTCTTATGTGAGAGTATGCCTCCGGTCGTACTCAGACGTTACCGAACGATACTCTGAGATAAGACATATGAGTTCACTAAATTCTAGACGATTAGATAAAAGAAGGAAATGGTAACGGCAAAGCACAGACACCTAGTTCACTATGCTAGATTACTAAGCTAAAGCTCGATTACCTTATACTATCTATGGTAGTCCATGAATTGAAATACAAAAGCACATAAGCACCACTGTCCCATCGCCTCTAAACAATTAGGGACATAGTATTTCTCTACGTATAAAGGACGCATAGAACTATTCTCCTTCTAGATGGAATAGTTGGTCTCACACTAAACACATAAAAAACAAGTTCCCAACTATTTATACTTTGGTTCCAATTCTCCGTTCTTTTTTATGTTCATACTCAACAATCGAATTTGCCGTTACTTCACATCAAAGGTTTGTGAAATCGCTTATTCGCTCTTGTCCGATCATTCCCGTTTCCTCCGCTAATCCCCGTTTTCCCCACTCATCGTACATCAAACATTTCCAACTCTTTGATCAAGGACTTCGTGTTTTCCACACCGATCGTAGCAATCTCGAATCTCGCTCAACGTAGTTTTTCCGGTGAAATCTTCAGTCAATGACCCTTATAACAACTGTATCTGTCTTCTATACCATTCGGTCAATGACCGTCACTCTGTCCTCACTCAAGACTGAAGTGCTCGATTTTTTTTTTCTGACTAAAGGTCAATAACTTCCCATCCTCATACATTGCACGTAATTTTTCTATTTTAGTTTATCGTGGAATCGCTAAACTCTCAGTATCCCGTGACATAGGCCCCTTCTTAAGAGAGTTGACCGCGTCGACTCTTCCTCACTGGAGTTTTGATTCCTATGATCCACCAACTTATTCCTCTTCCTCTGGAGCTGGATGTCTAGATAGGAAATCCGCTCCTACATTCTCCTTACCAGGGATATACTCCACTGTGAAGTTGTACGACTGCAGCAACAACGACCACCGCATCAACCGTGCGTTGAGCTTCTGCGAGGTAGCTAGGAACATCAAGGGTTGATGATCTGACTGGACCGTAAACTGTACTCCATACAAATATGGTTGAAATTTTTGTACGGCCCATACGAGTGACAAGCATTCTCTTTCAACTGCAGAATAATTCTTTTCAGCCGATAGGAGTTTCTTACTGGCATAGGCTACAGGTTTCAAAACCGAAGCGTCTTCTATCCCTTCTTGTAACAAGGCTGCTCCAATTCCAATCCCAATCGCATCTGTTCTTAGCACAAAGGGCTTTGAACGGCCTGGGAGTTGTAGAACTGGCTTGTTCACCAACGCCTCCTTTAATTGACTGTAGGCACCCTCGCATTCTGGCGTCCATATAATTGTATCTGGGAGTCCCTTTTTCAAGGTTTCCGTTAATGGATTTCTCAGTTCGGTAAAATGTGGGATTAACTTCTGATAAAACCCGCACAACGACAGAAAGGATCTCACATCTTTCTTCGTCTTTGGCCTTGAAGCTCGTCTGACTTTTTCCAGGTTCTTCTCCTCCGGGACAATTTTTCCTGAAGTGATGGTATGACCTAGAAATTCAAGAGTTTGGTAACCAATCATGCACTTGGTTGGGTGCGCGGTAAGCCCTGCTTCCCGGAGCCTATTGAAAACTCTCTCCAAGGACCCCAAATGGTCATCTAAGCTTTCACTGGCAATCAGTATATCATCCATGAATGAGATAACGGACGGATCACGTAGAGGATCTAACAAAGCTCTCATCATGCGAGTAAACACACTAGGCGCATTGCTGAGTCCAAAAGGCATGACGTTGAACTCATAGTGTCCACTGGGTGTACTGAAAGCCAGCAGAGGTCGAACTTCCGGTTTGACCGGGATCTGATAATAACCCCTACTCAGATCTACTTTAGAGAAGTACTTAGCCTTATGGAGCCTGGCGAATAACTGGGTTGGATTCGGCAAAGGTTCCACCTGAAACTGGGTATGACTATTCAAGAGTCTATAGTCAATACACAACCTGTGTTCTCCACTCGGTTTGCGTAACAACACCACTCAGGCATTATATGGGGATGTGGATGGTGCAATCACATCATCCTCCAACAGTTTATGTATTTCCTCCTCCAAAGCATTCTCTTTAGAAAATGGCACTGGGTAAACCTTTAGGCGGACAGAATCTTGCGTGGTTAAGGTCATCTCGAACTCGACCAGCTCCGTCCGTCCTGGTTTATCCGTCAGGATCTGCTTATGGGATTTGAGAACCTGAGCAATCTTTTCCCTCTCCTGGAGAGTCAGATCAGGGTTTACCTGTACCTTCCGATAAGTTTCCTGGTGCACTAGAGGATACTCCCTGACCTCGTCTGGTCCGGTTTCAGTCTCCACTGCTACCGCCATTGCCATGAGATGGGCTGCTCCTTCACCGGTTCTCTCTTCATATTTCCTCAAGAGATTAATATGGAAAATCTTCGACTTTCCCCGGATCCGGATTTGATAGTTGGTTCTGGATACCATCCTTTCAACGGGAAATGGTCCCTGCCATCCTATCTCCAGTTTGTTGGTTTCCGTTGGGAGTAGCAACAAGACTTTGTCTTCCACCTCAAGAGCTCTGACTCTAGACCTACGGTTGTAGTACTCCGCGTGTCTCTTTCTGGCTTTTCTCAAGGTTCGAGTCGCCAGAGCCCAGCCCGTGTGAAGTTTTTCCTTCAGTTCCTCCACGTATTTGTTCGAGGAGATCACTTCTTCTGATGTCCCTTCCTCCGTCCAACTCCTCAGCAAAGCTTCCAATGGTCCCTTGATTGGTCTACCAAACAGCAGACTAGCTGGCGGTACTCCTGTTGAGCCATGTGGCACTTCCCTATAGGCAAAAAGGGCTGCCGGGTTGTATTTATCCCATCTATCAGGTTTTTCCTGGGCCAGTGTCCTGAGCATTGTCATCAACGTGCCGTTGAAACGCTCTACTTGTCCATTAGCTTGAGGGTGGTTAGGACTGGTATGTATTTGATTGGAGTGGAACACCCTAAAAACCTCCTCCATGAGTTTCCCACAAAACTGGGACCCATTATCCGTCAGAATCTGATTCGGGAAGCCTAATCTTGTAAAAGCCTCCATCAATGCGTCAGCCACTCGTTTCGAGTCAATGGTTGACAATGGTATGGCTTCACCCCACATTGAATAGCAATCCACCATTGTGAGGATGTATAGATTCCTCTTCTTAGTCCTAGGAAGAGGACCCACGATGTCGATGGCTACCCTCTCGAAAGGAGAGTTCATAATGGGCATTTCACCCAACACCACCGGCGCTGTCCAGTGTTTCGGTGCCACTCTCTGGCACTCGGGACATGATTTTACATACCGACGCACATCTCCAGTTAATCCTGGCCAATAATAGTGGCAGGAAAGTGGCTGCATGGTGGCGGCCATAACCATGTGTCCGCTGAACGAAATGGTATGCCCCATATGAAGAATTTGGGAACGGTAGGCTTTCGGGACTACCAATTGACCGTGTAAGTTGTCTCCCCTTCCGTCTCTCCGGTAGAGTAACCGATTCTTCATGTAGTACTGTCCTAGTTTGGGTGGAACAGCACTTTCTGCAGCTTCTTATAGCAAGGACCTAAAGTAGCATCCTCACTCTGGGCAGTTCGTAACTCTCCTGGTATTGGGTTTGAGACCATTGTCTCTGCCTGATCCGTTTCCTTCTGAGAGCGTGTCTGCATAGCTCCCATATGGATTGGTTCCTTGGGCATTCCCAAGAAGACATATCGACAACCGAGGATGACGGGAAATATGGGATCAGTCAATACCGCGGCCTTGATTGTGCCGGTGACGTATCTTGACCGAATCTCCACCTGAGCAATGGGTTACTTCATGGCCACAGCACTCTTTGTCGCACGATGTATCTCCATGGTCTACCATGTGAGTTGTTCTGGGTATACCAGATCCGCAGTAATCACAGCTTCCCCATCCAGGCCAGTATCGTATAAACATTGGACTTGTTGACCATTCACCTCAATCAACTCCACCACCGGGGGTCTCCCTTGGTCCGGAGTGTCTTCCACCTCCTCGACCTTTTCCTTGGAATCCTCTTTTGGTTCCTCAAGGCTTGTTGTGAAGTTGACGTCTTTTGCCTTGTCTCTGCAGTCTGCAGTATTATGTGCTTTCGACCTGCAGTGTGTGCACCATTTTCCCTTCCAAGGTTTCCGTGTGCTCTCTTTGTTCAGAGTTTCTTCGCCGACCTCAGCCTTGTCTGTGATCACCTTCTTAGGAGTCGCTTGGCATGCCGCGAAGTGAGAACTTTTCCGTTTCGATCTGCTGTCTTTTGTGTTGTGAGAGGGCGACTTGCAGATCGAACACCACTTCCCAGACCACGGTCGTTTTGCTGGAGAATTCGAGGTGCTCTTGTTTCCTTCCTTCACCTTCTCTGAACTCTCCATTGAAGTCTTCATATAAGGTTCCACTTTTTTGCCTTCCCAGTTCTTAGATTTCTTTCGGTCTTGTTTCTCCTGACCTTTTGTTTGCGAACTTAGTTCCGCAGCCTCCCCATGTACTTCCACAAATCTCTCCGCCAACTTATTCACCACCTCAACCCGTTCCGCCCATTGCTCTCCCAAGAATGTTCTGAGAGGTTTCGACATTTGCTTTCTCATCTGGTCGACTACCATGAGCTCTTCCAGACTCTCATAGTCCCGCTTGAACTCTGCCAAATCTATCCATTTTTGGAGGTATGATTTCATCCTTAAACTGTAGGAGGCGAATAGCTCTCCCGGCTCTCTTTTTGCCGATCGAAACTTCTTCCGATACGTTTGTGCTGTGATCTCATAGTGTTTCATCAAAGCGGCTTTTAATTCTTCGTAGTTGTTTTCATGTCATGGTGGTAGGCGTGAGTAAACCTCGAAACCTAAACCTCGTAAACCCTGGGACAATTTAATATTCCATCTGCTTCTATCCAGCCCCATAGCGACTGCCATGGCCTCGAAGCGATTCACGTATTGGTCAAATTTTTCTTTAGATTCCTCATAAACAGCTAAGGGAAACTTCATGCCATGGTAACCATGTCCACTCATGTTGGTTGAACCATGTGAAGATGATCCTCCTTCTATCCCATCGGTTTCTCCCCTAGTTTGTGTTTTGATTTCTAGTTCTCGCATGCGGTATTCATGTTCTCTGCTCTTGTTGGCCTCTTCCGCCTCAAACCTCTTGTTGGCCTGTTCAGTTTCCAATCTCTTGTTGGCCTGTTCCGTTTCCAATCTCTTGTTCTCCAACTCCATTCTTCTCAATTCCAACTCGGCCTTTCGATCTTCCCTTTCTGCTTGGCGAAGCTCCCTCTCCACCTCCTGTACGTAATCGGTTAGTGTCGAACCTGACAAACCAATTTCTTCCCCTTTTGCCCTTAGTTCTGCCGTAGTTAGT
>CAWUFQ010000519.1:90000-137500 GCA_963921405.1 Cepaea hortensis | reverse complement strand
TCTTCTTCTTCTTCTTCTTCTTCTTCTTCTTCTTCTTCTTTTTCTTCTTCTTCTTCTTCTTCTTCTTCTTCTTCTTCTTCTTCTTCTTCTTCTTCTTCTTCTTCTTCTTCTTCTTCTTCTTCAGGGCATGCGGGAGTACAAGGAAATGAGCGGGCTGGCAAGCTAGCAGGTAAGGCTATGATGGGGGAGGGGGCGAGCCATGGACCAGGCTGACCTTCTGAATGCTCTACGAGAAGTAAGACTTTTGCGAGAACCAAATGATGACTGTGAATCTTCTTCTTCTGCTGCTTTCATCCGGAGTTTTTTTTTCCGGACGTGACTGCGTTGTGCCTGTTTACAGCAGAGCTGCGTTCTTGCGTGGTTAGGCCGACACATCCGACTTCTGCGGGCATTTGTTGACCGGGTTAACCTTCCTTGGGGTTTCTTAGGACGTTTTACTCTCACTGTTGTGGTGTTATCCCCCATCCCAGCTGGCACATATAGAACAGCCAAAGACATCCTGGTCAGCCCTCAAGGGAAGGCAGGGCCTGACCATGGGCATTCCCCGCCATCCAAGGAGGCTTCCATACTTGCAGAGCCGACACACAGCGCTCTGGTACTGGGATCACCCAATGAATCGTCACGTCCTGGACATGGCTGTTAGCCTCACTTCCGTATATTGGGCCTTCCGTTCACCATAGGCTGTTCTTCAGAAAACCAGAAGATGACATCCACACATCGAGCTTTCGATTCGGACTTTCCACGTAATGGATTTTCTATCCAAGCAATATTCCATTTCATTCTTCTGGGACGCTTTTATAACCGACATACCTGTGGTATGAAGTGTGGCAGTCTAGATACTTCTTCATGCACCTTTAAATGTCAACCTGAATGTAGTTAAAGTAAGCTGCAGTCAACTTGAGCTTGTTGATATTTCCACAGAGCTTGTCCTCAAATGAAACAAGTGTGGGCAAAATATCTCTCACTCCTGCAGCAAATATGTAGCTGTCATTTTACCAGTTCCACAATTACATTCATCGGTATCTCCTATCTTTAGTTTATTGAACAATTGGTATTTCAGGCTGTTATGTCCTGTGCGGAGTCTGAAGATTTCTACTTGTTCTCTTCGGTCGAGTTTGTAATATGCATCATCCTTCTGGTGGCCTGGGTGCTCTCATTCCCATTTGTGCTTTTTATAAACCTCTTTGCCTCATTATAGGTTATGTCTATATCAGGCTGTGGTAGTCGTCCGTCCTCTTTTGCTAGTCTGTCAGCCTCTTCATTTCCAGGTATACTGCAATGTTATGGGATCCACTGTATTACAACGTTTTTGGATTTCTGGCATAGACCATGGAGTTCTGCTCTTAGGTCAGCTAGTTCTGTGCTATTTTGCTCTTTGGCTGACTTTGCATCTGTGAAGATAGCTATTTGCTTCTCTTTATTTTCCTCCATCAAGAGCATTTCTGCTGAAGTTTTCAATGCCTCTACCTCCGCTTTGAAGTTTCTTGAAAATTTTCCAGTTGCCACTGACTGTGTTTTTTTCACTCCGTTTTTTAAATTTAGGAGAATTCCTCCTCCTCCATTTTCTATTGAATTTTTGGTTGATCCATCTGTATATGCATGGGTCCAATTGCTGCTTAGGTAATGTTCTTTTATGTAGTTTAGGGTTATTTTTCTTCTTTCGGTTTCATTCTGAGTGTTCTTTTTCTCAATACCAGGAATGTTTTCTATAATCTCAGGCAGTTCCTGCTGTCTCCAAGCTGGGAAGTTGTGTGCATTGTAAATGGGTTTGACTGTTGGTATGTTAAATATGGGATCTGCCCTAATCTTTCGTTTTGCAGTTTCTACAAAGTTGCTACGCTTCAGTCTTCCCTTTCCAAAACCATTAAACCTGTTATACATAGGGTGGTCTGTCAATCTTCTAAATTGTTCTGCTTGTTGCTGGGCTCTGCTATCTCTTCTGTCCTGCATTGGGTGTAAACAAGTGATCTTTTCTAGTTCATTAATAGGCGTTGTCTTCAGGCTTCCAGTTATGATTCGCATTCCTTGATTCTAGACTCTACTTATTTTGTTAAAGTTTGACTTAGCTGCTGTTGCCCAGGCTGCAATGCCATACTCCAGTACTGGCCTCACCCTCCAGTATATAACTTATTGATAACTTTCTCATCTGCACCCCACGTTGTACCAGCAAGCTTTTTCATGATTGCCATTCTTTGCCTTGCGATTTTTCTCAACCTGTGTCTTCCATGTCAGGTGACGAACAAATGTGACTCCTAGATAATTTGGATTATCTTCATGGCGCAATATTTTTCCATTCAATACCAGCTTAGGTTGCAGAGATTTATTTGAGAGGGAGAACACTGTGCATGTTGTTTTCTCCTCACTTATCTTCACTAGCCATGATTTAGACCAGTCCTCTAGCGCTAATAAGGCTTGCTGTATTCTGCAGTTAACTGTGCTAATATATTCTTCAGATGTCCATATGGCTAGGTCATCTGCAAAGGAGGATGTGTGTACTCTGGCTGGAAAATTCTCCGTGATGTAATTTATATACGCTAGGAATAATGTTGGTGAAAGAACTCCTCCTTGGGGGACACCTTGCTCCAACAGCATCATTTTGCTGGTTTGTCGTTGTACTTTTGTCCTGGCAGTTCTGTTCTCAAGGTAGTAGCTGATCCATTTATACATATTCCCACAAACATGCATTTTTTGCAGTTTTACTTTCAGTCCTTCCTTCCATACTTTATCAAATGCTTTTTCTAAATCTATCAAGACCGCTAGTCTGTGCTTTTTCTCTCGGAAGGCATCCTCTATTTCCTGAACTATATAGTTTATTTGATCTTCAGTGGATCTGTACTTTCTTAATCCTGCTTGG
The DNA here is from genome assembly GCA_963921405.1 of Cepaea hortensis. Classification (NCBI taxonomy): domain Eukaryota; kingdom Metazoa; phylum Mollusca; class Gastropoda; order Stylommatophora; family Helicidae; genus Cepaea; species Cepaea hortensis. Next base: position 134,646 of record CAWUFQ010000519.1, on the reverse strand, counting down.
TGTGGTGTTAAGAGTTGGTTTTCTTCCAGATGCCATGTTAGCCTGCCATTAATAATGCGTTCCATTAATTTTCCTACACAGCTATGTAGACTGATAGGTCGATAGCCATTTAGTTCATCCAGGTCTTTTCCTTTCTTTGGGACTGGTATTAGTGTAGCTTCCTTCCATGCCTGTGGGAATATTCCTCTCTTCCAGCTGTGTGTTATGACTGCTAGTAGTTTCTTTTTGCCTTAGTGCCCAGTCCTATTAGCATTTCATTTGTGATTCCATCCTTTCCTGGTGATTTCTTATTTTTTAGGGTATTCATTGCCTGTTCCATTTCTTCCATTGTTAGATTTGCCATCATATATTCTGCTGCTGTCTCTGTATTACTATGATGTATTTGTTAGGTTTTGATTGCTTTCTTCTGTTCGGTTGTAATATTAATGTGGATTTCATTGGCATAGTGTTCCATTAGTGCACTTGCAGCCTTTGTTCCTGTAAGCAAGGTATTTCCTTGTTTAATTGTTATTTCTTTGTTTCTAGGTCCTATATTGTTCATGGCTTTCACTAGTTTCCATAGTTTGTTTCCATCCCTGTCAAAGTTCAGGTTTTCTGTTTTTCCCCTCCAACAAACTATTTTTGTTTGATTTACTGTTCTTTTATATTTTGCTGAGATGGCTTTGAGAGAGATGTTCGCTTCAGTTGTTTGTTCTCTCTCTGCTGTCTTCCTGGCATCTTCATTCTGTCCTCCCAAATGCTAGACTCAGTGGCCGCCTGTATTATTCCTCTGTTTAGACTTTCCACCATTTGCTTCATGTTGCCATATCGTGTATTTATGTTTTCACAATATGTGTCTATTAGTATGGCATATCTGTCCCAATCTACTCATTTGTAATTCCAGCAGGGCAAAGGCTTTTGCTCCTGTGGAACATACTCCATATTCATTACAAGCTTAATTGGTCTGTGGTCACTACCTGCTAATTGGTCAAGCACATGGCGATCGATTTTGTGGAGGATGTCTCCTGTGCAGAAAGCTAAGTCTGGAGTAGAAGTGGTAAGCCATCTTCTGGAGTAGAAGCTCGGTGTGTTATCCGCTTTGTTGAGTAGATGGAGATTTGAGTCTATTTCCCAGTCCTCCACTTCATCTCCTCTTTTGTCAGTATCTGGGTATCCCCATCTTTCTGGACGGGTATTAAAGTCTCCGACAATAATGCAGTTTGTGTCAGTTATTGTCATATTTGAGAGAGTAAGGTCCTTATCTGCTGAGCTATACAGATTGTAAATTCTTATTTTCACTTCCTTTATCATTATATCAACACCTATAATTTCCGTTTGGTTGTCAGAGATCACAGATACTTCGCTGCAAGGTATTGTATTTCGTGTAAGTATTAGAACTCCTCCTTTGTGTCCTTCGCGGTCGAAACGTGTGGCCTGATATCCTCTGACTGAGAATTTGCGATTGGCGTTGAGGTGTGTCTCTTGAATGCATGCCACATCTATTCTATCTTTATGAAGACGCTTTGTTAGGGAGACTTTATTGTTATAAACTCCTTCGACATTCCACTGTATTATGTTGAGTGTCCAGGGTATTTGGTAAATAGCTCTTAACCTACTCCTCTGTGCCTTGACTCCACAGCACAGGAGAAGGTGACCACCAGTAGTCATGGGTGGACCCCCTCGAGGCAGGGGGCCTGGCACTATCACCGCCTGATGGGACTTCGCGGGATTAGCACCATGACGATTAATATTAATTTGTGACATCATGAATTAAGTTACGTTGCACTGCTTTGTCAAGCCTGTGGCTCAGTACATCCGATTTCGACAAGCATTTTTTGGGGTGCTTTCCCTAGCCTTTGACTGTCCCTAGTCTACCTACAAGGCAGCAGGTTTGTGTGTCGCTTTGTGTGGTCCCTCTCCCTTGACCTGTCCGACATGGGTGACCCTACCAGTAGCTGTGCTACCGTCGGCATAGCACTTGGGGTCATTGGAACACTCAAGCCCCTCTCTACCTCGTCGCAGAGAACACACAGCAGAGGGGTGACTGTGAATCTACAACCATGGTCAGACTGCGAGAACAGTAAATTAAAAGAGGTGTGGCCAAACAAGAATCTTACGCAGGAACTAACGAACGAACGAACGAACGACCAAACTATATTTTCAAAGGGTTAAGAATTGGGCACGCAGGCCCGTCTAACATTCTGCCCTTCTATCACTCTCTTTCATACATTATTTCATTCACACATCATTCAAGGCTAACAGAGAACAGCAACAATATAAAAGATATGCATTATAAAGGCGTGGGCAAAATGCGAACATCAAAACTACACGACTCAGTAATATTAGATAATGGTCTGACAGGACGCCAAAGAAGATTGATAAACACAGAACTGTTGTCGTTAGCCGCTACAAGCTGCAGGAATTGCTGAGGAGGGGATCCGAGCACTTATGAACTGAATGGTTCGGTGTTCAATGAGGATGATCTGTCGACTAACTAACTAACTAACTAACTAACTAACTAACTAACGAACTAACTAACTAACTAACTAACTAACTAACTAACTAACTAACTAACTAACTAACTAACTTTCTAACTAACTAACTAACTAACTAACTAACTAAATTTTTCTTTTGCTTCTCCCGTCTCCCCCATCTGTGTCTGTGTATACTTGTGCTGCTACTACTACTACTACTACTACTACTACTACTACTACTACTACTACTACTACTACTACTACTACTACTACTACTACTGCTGCTGCTGCTGCTGCTGCTGCTACTACTACTACTACTACTACTACTACTACTACAACAACAACAACTACTACTACTACTACTACTACTACTACTACTACTACAACTACTACTACTACTACTACTAATACTACTACTACTACTACTACTACTACTACTACTACTACTACTACTACTACTACAGCCACGACAGAAATGAGGATACAGTGGATTCCGAAGCAGCAGCAGTAGCACACCAATTACCACCACTGCCAACAAACAATTACCACCACTGCCAACAAACAATTACCACCACTGCCAACAATTCAGAAAATTCAGAAACAGGAGCAGCACATCAGTGACGGCGACAACAACCTCCCAGTAGCTGAAAATGCTGGTGTTGACTGCAACGTCTCGTATGAGATACACAACAAAATTGTATTCATTATATCCCTTACACAACGTTGCATTCAACAGCAGTATTTTACTGGCGTTGTTGATGTCTTCGCAAGTTTTTACGTTCAGTAGTTTGTCATTGCTTTCTGAACGACCGGCTCCCATACCAACACGTTAAAACCAGCACAACAGGATCTGAAATTACCAGCTAGAAAAATGAAAAACACACACACACACACACACACACACACACACACACACACACACACGCACACAACACAGAGCTGATCCACTACTCTGGTGATCGAGTGAGATGGCAGAACATGACCGCCCACGCTTACCGACAAGGCACATGTTGCATGGGTGGATAATCATCTAATATTATTGTATGGGAAACTACTGGAATTTTGAAATAGAAATGATATCTTAGCCCTAATGTTGTTAACTAAGTAAGGAATCCCTCGTTTTTTCTATTATAAATAAAGACCTAAAATTAAAAGTCAGATTTTGTAACATGGAGAAATTATACACTGGAATTTTTATAGAATATTTTGTGAATCTTCCGCTACTAAAATTTTATAAGCGAATATTTAGTTCTGGATTCATACGTCAATTTGTAAAGGTATACTTTTAATGTAACAATTGTCACCTTACTTCATTAATAATTTTTTACTGGCCTTCTAAGGCCACACTAACTTTAAAGAAAATTCACAGCACCTATCTCAAACTTTGATCTCTCATCTCATCTCATCAGGTTCCTCTTGTACCTTTGCGTGTTGAGGTGAAGTATAAACAGCGGGAGATTGCCCGATTATGGGCTTCATACATCGATATTCCCATGGACTCTGCTATTCCCTCCGTCCAACGTTTACGTGGTCGGCCTCTTCCTCTGTTTCCATCTGGTCTGTACATCATTGCTTGTTGTGGTACGCTGTTGACTGGTAACCTACTTGCATGGCCAAACCATTTGACTTGCTGCTTTCTAATACAAACTAGCGCTGCTATAATCACCACTTGAGTTCTGATTTCTTCATTTCTGATCTTATCTCTTCTTGATACGTTGAGTATTCTTCTCGGGAATCTCATTTCTGTTATTGTGATTTTTCTTTTCTCTTGTTCTGTCATTGTCCAGGTTTGGCATGGCAGCATAGAGTTGGTAGGAAGATTGTGTTGTAAAGTGTTGTCTTAGTAGTTACAATGGCGTGCAGGGGTTCTTTGATGCCCGGGGCCAACCCCTTGATTGTATGCCCCGAAAGTGTTCTTTCCTTAATTTATTCCTCCACCCCTCCCACTGCACTGTGCTGCCCTCTCTCCCTAACTGGACCCCCCCCCTCCCGGCTGGATGCCCGGGGCCGTTGCACCCCCGCACCCCCCTTTGCACGCCACTGGGCCTCCCCCTGGGCCCTCATCATCGCTCACATTGGGGGAAAAGTTGAACTATTCACTGCGTACCCTTGTCCCACCCTGCACGACGCTTGCTTATAGCCAGCTCGAGGTCTCCTCCGCTGCCTCGCCCAGTTTTTTAAGTTCCCGTATTCTTGCTTGTCCCTGTACACCTTGTTGTTTCACCACGTTGTATGCGGAGTTGGTAACACGGTCTCTTGTGCCTATCTCCAAGGCGAATAGCCTGACAGTATATCCTTCCTGTCTCAGGCTTGCGACCATGTCCAATTCCAATTTTCAAAACAAAAATTCAAATTTCGGCCTCGTTCAACCTGCGTTTTCAGCTGTGGTTATTGTTGAGGTCAGTGGCTTTTGTGGGTTTATTCACCCTAATTCTTGTCTTGTGAGTCCTATTTCGGACTGATTATGTTGGTTTGTGTCTGTGACATCAGCTGGGGGGATCGATCGGCGGCTATCCTTTGTGCTCGTCTGTACTTGTGGTTTTCTTTGTTGGTGTAGGCTCCTGGCTCGTCTGGCTTGACTGGCTGCAGTCCTTATAAGGACTTTTTATGTGGTCTTTTTGTCTCCTTTGTTGTGTAGTTTCTCTAGGAGCTTTTCGACGTTTCCATTTTCCTCCTTGTGTCTTTTTTCTTCTTCGAGTTCGAGCTTCTGCTGCCATTTGATTTTTTCCTCCGCGCTCAGCCATGGTATATATGCTCGGTGATTTCAATGCTCGTGTGGGCAAAGGACTCGAGTTCATGGCCAGTGGGCCTTGGAAAATACAACATCGGTCGCATGAATGAAAATGGGCAAAGGCTGCTGGAGCATTGCACCTGAAATGACCTATGTATTACAAACTCCTTTTTTAAAACAAAAGAGCTGCATACAGTCGCATGGAAACATCCAAGATCCGGCCATTGGCACCAGCTTGACTTCATCATCACACGGAGACAACATCTGAACCATATATCATTGACTCGAAGTTACCACAGTGCTGACTGTGATACGGATCATTCTTTGGTTGTTGCAAGGGTTAGACTGAGACCAAAGAGAATCTACACAGCTAAACACAAATCTAGCCCCAGGATTAATATTATTAACACTCATGATCCTGATAAGTGCTTTCAGTTTCAACAGCAACTTGAAGACGCTTTCACTGATACACCAGAAAATTTTACAGTAAATGAAAAGTGGGATCAAATTAAGGAAACTCTTTGTAAAACTGCTGTAGGGGTTTACGGCACTGTGGATCATCAGAGGCAGGACTGGTTTGCGGCAAACGGCCAGACTCTGCAGCCCTTGATTGATAAGAAGAAGATAGCTCTCATAAGAAACAAGGAAAGACCAACGCGTAACACTCTGAATGAGCTAAAGCAAGCTAGGAAGGATGTGCAAAAGGCTGCCAGGCAGTGTGAAAATGGTTATTGGATCAAGTTATGTGAGTCTATTCAAATCGCAAGTGATAAAGAAAACATTATGAAGGAATAAAGAAAGCCTGTGGTCCAATGATCAAAAGAAGTGCACCATTGAAAACCTTGACTGGAGAAATCATCACTGGTAAGAAACCGCAGATGGACAGATGGGTAGAGCACTATTTGGAGCTTTACTCAAGTGAGACCAAACTAGCGGACGATGCTCTCAACGCCATAGAGGCTCTACCAACTCTTGACCACCTGGACACACTTCCCACCATAACAGAAGTTAAGTGTGCTATAAATGAACTTGCATCTGGTAAGGCTCCAGGTAAGAATGGGATTCCAATAGAGGTTATCAGGAGTGGGCAAGACAAACTCACTCTACAGATCCACCAGCTAAAAGAGCTATGCTGGTGAGAAGGACATGTCCCACAGGATTTCAAAGATTCAAGCATCATAACACTGTACAAGAACAAGGGCGATCGGAGCGACTGCAACAACTATAGGGGTATCTCACTTCTATGTAGTGTTCGAAAAGTATATGCCAGAATTGTTCTGCTCAGACTTAAAGTCCTAGGAGATCAAGTCTATCCCGAATCACAGTGTGGTTTTCGACAGAAACGGCCTACCATTGATATGATATTCTCATTGCGACAAATGCAAGAAAAATGCCGTGAACAGAATCAGCCACTAGTTATTGCCTTCATCGACCTCACAAAGGCATTTGATTTGGTCAGTCGTAAGGCACTAACGAAGATTGGCTGCCCACCAACTCTTCTGTCCACTGTGGAATCGTTCCACACAGGCATGAAGGGTGTAATCAAGTTTGATGGTGCAACTTCTGAAGAGTTTGAAATCAAGAGTGGAGTTAAGCAAGGTTGTGTACTAGCTCCCACCCTCTTTGGAATATACTTTTCACTTCTTCTGAAATATGCCTTTCGTGATCAGGATGGTTTTATCTACATTCACTCACGCTCAGATGGCGGCCTCTACAATGCTCAGAGATTGAAGGCTAAGACCAAAATTAGGAGGGTACTGATCAGAGATTTGCATTTTGCAGACGATGCTGCAGTTGCGACCCACTCTGAGTAAGAATTACAATGTCTACTATCTGCATTCTCCAATGCTTGTTCTGAATTTGGTTTAACAATTAGCAAAAAGAAGACACTATGTCACAAGGTGCACATGGAGTACCCTCAATCTTTATTGACGACGGCGAACTAGAGATGGTTGACCATTTTACATATCTAGGATCTGTGGTACATAGAAAATTAATGAAACTTGGACAATTTAGTCACACCAAGAAAAATGTTTAATCAGCTTTCATCTACACTTTTTCTAATCTTCTACAATGATCTCGTTGCTAATCTACCGCATTGAATTAAAGCGGCAATGTACGCCTATGACCTGGTTCTATGGAGCACAAATGAACATGCATCAGTGGCCACCAGATTACTACAAAGAGCTGTAGACACATTTGTTGCATGGGCAAATAAATGGTGTGTCAGCATAAACACTGACAAGTGCAGCACAACCCTATTTACCCTCCCTCCAAAACAAAAGGCAGGGACCATGCAGATAAATGGAACACCCCTAAGAGAAGATAAAGAACCAACATACCTTGGAGTAACATTTGATGGCAGGCTGACATGGAGAAAACACATCAACAAAGCAGTAGCAAAAGCCAGAAGGAAAATAGCCATCATGAGAAAGCTAAGTGGAACCACATGGGGAGCCAGCGGGAAAATACTTAGCAAAGTTTATCAACAGAGCATACGACCACACCTGGAATACGGGTCAACTGCGTGGTGTTCGGCATCAAAAACCAAACTACAAGAGCTGGACAAAGTGCAAAATCAAGCACTTAGAGTCACCACAGGAGGGACGAGATCAACCCCTATAGTGGAAATGAAGAAGATGGGGAGGACACAAGCACTGAGTGGGAGCAGAGATACGAAAACGCTAATACAAGCAGAAAAGTTCCTCAGCTTGCCAGGCCACTCTATGAAGAACAGATTTGAAAACCTAGCTATGGGGCGGTTGAAAAGAAGTAGTTTTATCCACCAGGCCAAACAACTCTGCAGAGAAACCACCGATCTGCCCACAGTTGGTATCCCCCTAACAACTATTCCAGAGCGAACTCCATGGAAAGATGAGCATAGATTATCATTACAAATCCAGACAAAAGTGAGAGGAATATTTGACAAGAAAGAACAGAACAGTGTGCAGCGCAGAACAGCCACTCTCAGCTTCCTTGATGAAGAATACCCACAGGACCTCTGGATCCGAGTCTACATAGATGGGTCAGCACAAAATGCTGTTCGAAATGGTGGAGCGGGAGTGTACATAGAATACCCAAATAGTAATAGGGACACAGCTAGAGTACCGACAGGAAAGTACTGCCATAACTACGATGCTGAAATTGAGGCAATCAAGATAGCAACAGAGAAATTACTAAATACCAGCAATGGTACACAACCTGTGGTGCAATTGACAGATGCAAAATCAGTACTTGAGGCGCTCCTGTCTGGGAAATTGTCAGTACTAAGGACATTACTTTCTGAACTTAGCAGTCAGCATAAGGTCACCATGCAATGGATACCATCCCACTGTGGGGTACCCGGAAACGACAGAGCTAATCAATTGGCTAAGGAAGGAGCCAAAGAAGAACAGCCTGATGTGCCTGTTACATACCACCAAAAGAAAAGAATGATCAAATCAGTCAGAAAGCCACCAAAACCTGCTCAAGATAACTACCACGTTATGGATAGACCAGAACAAGTCATTATTCTGCACCTCAGAACAGGGCACAATAGATTACGCAACCACATGTATACAAAATTCAAGATTGGTGAAACAGCCATGTGCACATGTGGATTGGCATCGCAGACAGCAGAGCACATACTCCAAGACTGCCCAAAATATAACATATCTAGGCAAACCTTCTGGCTTAGAGAGACGACAGTGGAAGATAACCCTTATGGACCGCTGTGTGAACTGAAAAAGACAGTTCAATTCATACAAGAGACAGCATTGCAGTTATAGACATATTTCAAGCGAACGAAAGAAGAAGAAGAAGATATGAGGTGTCTGCGAAGAATTCTTGGTATTAACTGGCAAGACAAAATCACAAATACTGAAGTATTGGAAAGATCAGGTTGTGTCACGGTTTATTCCATACTCAGTCTTCGTAGACTTAGATGGATAGGACATGTTAGGAGGATGGATGATGGTAGAATACCAAAGGACATCTTTTTTGGTGAATTACAGATGGGTAAGAGATCTCAGGGTCGGCCTCTACTACGATATAAAAATGTGTGTAAGCGGGACATGAATGATACAGGCATTGATAATGCACATTGGGAGCACGTCGCCGCTGAACTTGTTGCATGGAGGGCAAACATCAGAAATGGAATAAAGACAAACGAGAAAATTATTGCAGATAAGTCACACACCGAGCCTGTGAGACGTAAGATGGTGCATGATGGTGGAAATGACCACGTGTTTACATGCACCCACTGTGAACGGACATTTACAGCGCGAATTGGCCTTATCAGTCACATTCGATACCGCCATTGGTAAAAGTTAATATGCCTTTTTGAAGAACAAACTATCGTCTGTCAAGACGGCAAGGTGCCAATGTCAATGTCATGCGTGCCAATGTAATTTTCCTATACAGCTAAGTAGACTGATAGGTCGATAGCCATTTGGTTCTTCCAGGCCTTTTCCTTTTTTGGGACTGGTATTAGTATAGCTTCCTTCCATGCCTGTGAGAATATTCCTCTCTTCCAGCTGTAATTTAGGACTGCTAGTAGTTTCTTCTTTGCCTTTGTGCCTAGTCCTATTAGCATTTCATTTGTGATTCCACCCTTTCCTGGTGATTTATTCTTTTTTAGGGTATTCATTGCCTGTTCTATTTCTTCCATAGTTAGATTTGCCATCATATATTCTGCTGCTGTCTCTGTATTACTATAATGTATCTGTTTATCTTTGATTGCTTTCTTCTGTTCGGTTGTAATATCAATGTGGTTTGCATTGGCATAGTGTTCCATTAGTGCATTTGCAGCTTTTTTTCCTGTAAGCAAGACATTTCCCTGCTTAATTGTTATGTGTTTGTTTCTAGGTCCTTCATTGTTGATGGCTTTCACTGGTTTCCGTAGTTTGTTTCCATCCCTGTCAAAGTTCAGGTTTTCTGTTTTTTCCCTCCAACAAACTCTTGTTGTTTGATTTACTGTTCTTTTATATTTTGCTGAGATGGCTTTGAGAGAGATGTTCGCTTCAGTTGTTTGTTCTCTCTCTGCTGTCTTCCTAGCATCTTCAATTTTGTCCTCCAAAATTTGTAGTTCTTCAGTCCAGTATGGTTTGTAATTTTTCCTCGCTTCTCTTGGAATAGACTCAGTGGCCGCCTGTATTATTGCTCTGTTTAGACTTTCCACCATTTGCTTCATATTGCCATATCTTGTATGTACGTTTTCACAATATGTGTCTGTTAGTATGCAAATCTGTCCCAATCTGCTCATTTGTAATTCCAGCGGAGCAAAGGCTTTTGCTCCTGTGGAACATACTCCATATTCATTACAAGCTTAATTGGTCTGTGGTCACTACCTGTTAATTGGTCAAGCACATGGCGATCGATTTTGTGGATTATGTCTCTTGTGCAGAAACCCAAGTCTGGAGTAGAAGTAGTAAACCATCTTCTGGAGTAGAAGCTCGGTGTGTCATCCTCTTTGTTGAGTAGATGGAGATTTGAGTCTATTTCCGAGTCCTCCACTTCATCTCCTCTTTTGTCAGTATCTGGGTATCCCCATCTTTCTGAACGGCTATTAAAGTCTCCGACAATAATGCAGTTTGTGTCAGTTATTTTCATATTCGAGAGAGTAAGTTTAATCTGCTGGGCTATACAGATTGTAAATTCTTATTTTCACTTCCTTTATCACTATATCAACACCTATAATATCCGTTTGATTGTCAGAGATCACAGATACTTCTTTGCAAGGTATTATATTTCGTATAAGTATTAGAACTTCTCCTTTGTGCCCTTCACGGTCGAAACGTGTGGCTTGATATCCTCTGACTGAGAATTTGCGATTGGCGCTGAGGTGTGTCTCTTGAATGCATGCCACATCTATTCTATCTTTATGAAGACGCTTTGTTAGGGAGACTTTCTTGTTATAAACTCCTTCGGCATTCCACTGTGGTATGTTGAGTGTCCGGGGTATTTGGTCAATAGCTCTTAACCTACTCCTCTCTGTCTTAACTCCACAGCACAGGGGATAGTGATCACCAGTAGTCATGAGACGATCCCCTCGAGGCAGGAGTCCCGGCACTATCACCGCCTGATGGGACTTCGCGGGATTAGCACCATAACGATTAATATTAATTTATGACTTCATGAATTAAGTTAAGTTGCACTGCTTTGTCAAGCCTGTGGCTCAGTACATCCGATTTCGACAAGCATTTTTTGGGGTGCTTTCCATAGCCTTTGACTGTCCCCAGTCTACTTACAAGGCAGCAGGTTTGTGTGTCGGTTGGTCTGGTCCCTCTCCCTCGACCTGTCCGACATGGGTGGCCCTACCAGTAGCTGAGCTACCGTCGGCATAGCTCTTGGGGTCATTGGAACACTCAAGCCCCTCTACGTCGTCACGGTGGACACACAGCAGAGGGGTGTCTGTGATTCTACAACCATGGTCAGATTGCGAGAACAGTAAATTAAAAGAGGTGTGGCCAAACACGAAACTTACGCAGGAACGAACGAACGAACGAACAAACTTTATTTTCAAAGGGTTAAGAATTTGGCACGCAGGCTCGTCTAACAATCTGCCCTTCTATCACCCTCTTTCATACATTATTTCATTCACACATCATTCAAGGCTAACAGAGAACAGCAACAATATAAAAGATATGCATTATAAAGGCATGGGCTAAATCAATCAATCAATCAATCATGTGCCATGCCGGAAAGCGTGGGTGGTCATGATTCGCCATTTCACTCGATGTGGGCTAAATGCGAACATCAAAACTACACGACTCAGTAATATTAGATAATGGTCTGACAGGACGCCAAAGAAGATTGATAAACACAGAACTGTTGTCGTTAGCCGCTACAAGCTGCAGGAATTGCTGAGGAGGGGATCCGAGCACTTATGAACTGAATGGTTCGGTGTTCAATGAGGATGATCTGTCGACTAACTAACTAACTAACTAACTAACTAACTAACGAACTAACTAACTAACTAACTAACTAACTAACTAACTAACTAACTAACTTTCTAACTAACTAACTAACTAACTAACTAACTAAATTTTTCTTTTGCTTCTCCCGTCTCCCCCATCTGTGTCTGTGTATACTTGTGCTGCTACTACTACTACTACTACTACTACTACTACTACTACTACTACTACTACTACTACTACTACTACTACTACTACTACTACTACTGCTGCTGCTGCTGCTGCTGCTGCTACTACTACTACTACTACTACTACTACTACTACTACTACAACAACAACAACTACTACTACTACTACTACTACTACTACTACTACTACTACTACTACAACTACTACTACTACTACTACTAATACTACTACTACTACTACTACTACTACTACTACTACTACTACTACTACTACTACAGCCACGACAGAAATGAGGATACAGTGGATTCCGAAGCAGCAGCAGTAGCACACCAATTACCACCACTGCCAACAAACAATTACCACCACTGCCAACAAACAATTACCACCACTGCCAACAATTCAGAAAATTCAGAAACAGGAGCAGCACATCAGTGACGGCGACAACAACCTCCCAGTAGCTGAAAATGCTGGTGTTGACTGCAACGTCTCGTATGAGATACACAACAAAATTGTATTCATTATATCCCTTACACAACGTTGCATTCAACAGCAGTATTTTACTGGCGTTGTTGATGTCTTCGCAAGTTTTTACGTTCAGTAGTTTGTCATTGCTTTCTGAACGACCGGCTCCCATACCAACACGTTAAAACCAGCACAACAGGATCTGAAATTACCAGCTAGAAAAATGAAAAACACACACACACACACACACACACACACACACACACACACACGCACACAACACAGAGCTGATCCACTACTCTGGTGATCGAGTGAGATGGCAGAACATGACCGCCCACGCTTACCGACAAGGCACATGTTGCATGGGTGGATAATCATCTAATATTATTGTATGGGAAACTACTGGAATTTTGAAATAGAAATGATATCTTAGCCCTAATGTTGTTAACTAAGTAAGGAATCCCTCGTTTTTTCTATTATAAATAAAGACCTAAAATTAAAAGTCAGATTTTGTAACATGGAGAAATTATACACTGGAATTTTTATAGAATATTTTGTGAATCTTCCGCTACTAAAATTTTATAAGCGAATATTTAGTTCTGGATTCATACGTCAATTTGTAAAGGTATACTTTTAATGTAACAATTGTCACCTTACTTCATTAATAATTTTTTACTGGCCTTCTAAGGCCACACTAACTTTAAAGAAAATTCACAGCACCTATCTCAAACTTTGATCTCTCATCTCATCTCATCAGGTTCCTCTTGTACCTTTGCGTGTTGAGGTGAAGTATAAACAGCGGGAGATTGCCCGATTATGGGCTTCATACATCGATATTCCCATGGACTCTGCTATTCCCTCCGTCCAACGTTTACGTGGTCGGCCTCTTCCTCTGTTTCCATCTGGTCTGTACATCATTGCTTGTTGTGGTACGCTGTTGACTGGTAACCTACTTGCATGGCCAAACCATTTGACTTGCTGCTTTCTAATACAAACTAGCGCTGCTATAATCACCACTTGAGTTCTGATTTCTTCATTTCTGATCTTATCTCTTCTTGATACGTTGAGTATTCTTCTCGGGAATCTCATTTCTGTTATTGTGATTTTTCTTTTCTCTTGTTCTGTCATTGTCCAGGTTTGGCATGGCAGCATAGAGTTGGTAGGAAGATTGTGTTGTAAAGTGTTGTCTTAGTAGTTACAATGGCGTGCAGGGGTTCTTTGATGCCCGGGGCCAACCCCTTGATTGTATGCCCCGAAAGTGTTCTTTCCTTAATTTATTCCTCCACCCCTCCCACTGCACTGTGCTGCCCTCTCTCCCTAACTGGACCCCCCCCCTCCCGGCTGGATGCCCGGGGCCGTTGCACCCCCGCACCCCCCTTTGCACGCCACTGGGCCTCCCCCTGGGCCCTCATCATCGCTCACATTGGGGGAAAAGTTGAACTATTCACTGCGTACCCTTGTCCCACCCTGCACGACGCTTGCTTATAGCCAGCTCGAGGTCTCCTCCGCTGCCTCGCCCAGTTTTTTAAGTTCCCGTATTCTTGCTTGTCCCTGTACACCTTGTTGTTTCACCACGTTGTATGCGGAGTTGGTAACACGGTCTCTTGTGCCTATCTCCAAGGCGAATAGCCTGACAGTATATCCTTCCTGTCTCAGGCTTGCGACCATGTCCAATTCCAATTTTCAAAACAAAAATTCAAATTTCGGCCTCGTTCAACCTGCGTTTTCAGCTGTGGTTATTGTTGAGGTCAGTGGCTTTTGTGGGTTTATTCACCCTAATTCTTGTCTTGTGAGTCCTATTTCGGACTGATTATGTTGGTTTGTGTCTGTGACATCAGCTGGGGGGATCGATCGGCGGCTATCCTTTGTGCTCGTCTGTACTTGTGGTTTTCTTTGTTGGTGTAGGCTCCTGGCTCGTCTGGCTTGACTGGCTGCAGTCCTTATAAGGACTTTTTATGTGGTCTTTTTGTCTCCTTTGTTGTGTAGTTTCTCTAGGAGCTTTTCGACGTTTCCATTTTCCTCCTTGTGTCTTTTTTCTTCTTCGAGTTCGAGCTTCTGCTGCCATTTGATTTTTTCCTCCGCGCTCAGCCATGGTATATATGCTCGGTGATTTCAATGCTCGTGTGGGCAAAGGACTCGAGTTCATGGCCAGTGGGCCTTGGAAAATACAACATCGGTCGCATGAATGAAAATGGGCAAAGGCTGCTGGAGCATTGCACCTGAAATGACCTATGTATTACAAACTCCTTTTTTAAAACAAAAGAGCTGCATACAGTCGCATGGAAACATCCAAGATCCGGCCATTGGCACCAGCTTGACTTCATCATCACACGGAGACAACATCTGAACCATATATCATTGACTCGAAGTTACCACAGTGCTGACTGTGATACGGATCATTCTTTGGTTGTTGCAAGGGTTAGACTGAGACCAAAGAGAATCTACACAGCTAAACACAAATCTAGCCCCAGGATTAATATTATTAACACTCATGATCCTGATAAGTGCTTTCAGTTTCAACAGCAACTTGAAGACGCTTTCACTGATACACCAGAAAATTTTACAGTAAATGAAAAGTGGGATCAAATTAAGGAAACTCTTTGTAAAACTGCTGTAGGGGTTTACGGCACTGTGGATCATCAGAGGCAGGACTGGTTTGCGGCAAACGGCCAGACTCTGCAGCCCTTGATTGATAAGAAGAAGATAGCTCTCATAAGAAACAAGGAAAGACCAACGCGTAACACTCTGAATGAGCTAAAGCAAGCTAGGAAGGATGTGCAAAAGGCTGCCAGGCAGTGTGAAAATGGTTATTGGATCAAGTTATGTGAGTCTATTCAAATCGCAAGTGATAAAGAAAACATTATGAAGGAATAAAGAAAGCCTGTGGTCCAATGATCAAAAGAAGTGCACCATTGAAAACCTTGACTGGAGAAATCATCACTGGTAAGAAACCGCAGATGGACAGATGGGTAGAGCACTATTTGGAGCTTTACTCAAGTGAGACCAAACTAGCGGACGATGCTCTCAACGCCATAGAGGCTCTACCAACTCTTGACCACCTGGACACACTTCCCACCATAACAGAAGTTAAGTGTGCTATAAATGAACTTGCATCTGGTAAGGCTCCAGGTAAGAATGGGATTCCAATAGAGGTTATCAGGAGTGGGCAAGACAAACTCACTCTACAGATCCACCAGCTAAAAGAGCTATGCTGGTGAGAAGGACATGTCCCACAGGATTTCAAAGATTCAAGCATCATAACACTGTACAAGAACAAGGGCGATCGGAGCGACTGCAACAACTATAGGGGTATCTCACTTCTATGTAGTGTTCGAAACGTATATGCCAGAATTGTTCTGCTCAGACTTAAAGTCCTAGGAGATCAAGTCTATCCCGAATCACAGTGTGGTTTTCGACAGAAACGGCCTACCATTGATATGATATTCTCATTGCGACAAATGCAAGAAAAATGCCGTGAACAGAATCAGCCACTAGTTATTGCCTTCATCGACCTCACAAAGGCATTTGATTTGGTCAGTCGTAAGGCACTAACGAAGATTGGCTGCCCACCAACTCTTCTGTCCACTGTGGAATCGTTCCACACAGGCATGAAGGGTGTAATCAAGTTTGATGGTGCAACTTCTGAAGAGTTTGAAATCAAGAGTGGAGTTAAGCAAGGTTGTGTACTAGCTCCCACCCTCTTTGGAATATACTTTTCACTTCTTCTGAAATATGCCTTTCGTGATCAGGATGGTTTTATCTACATTCACTCACGCTCAGATGGCGGCCTCTACAATGCTCAGAGATTGAAGGCTAAGACCAAAATTAGGAGGGTACTGATCAGAGATTTGCATTTTGCAGACGATGCTGCAGTTGCGACCCACTCTGAGTAAGAATTACAATGTCTACTATCTGCATTCTCCAATGCTTGTTCTGAATTTGGTTTAACAATTAGCAAAAAGAAGACACTATGTCACAAGGTGCACATGGAGTACCCTCAATCTTTATTGACGACGGCGAACTAGAGATGGTTGACCATTTTACATATCTAGGATCTGTGGTACATAGAAAATTAATGAAACTTGGACAATTTAGTCACACCAAGAAAAATGTTTAATCAGCTTTCATCTACACTTTTTCTAATCTTCTACAATGATCTCGTTGCTAATCTACCGCATTGAATTAAAGCGGCAATGTACGCCTATGACCTGGTTCTATGGAGCACAAATGAACATGCATCAGTGGCCACCAGATTACTACAAAGAGCTGTAGACACATTTGTTGCATGGGCAAATAAATGGTGTGTCAGCATAAACACTGACAAGTGCAGCACAACCCTATTTACCCTCCCTCCAAAACAAAAGGCAGGGACCATGCAGATAAATGGAACACCCCTAAGAGAAGATAAAGAACCAACATACCTTGGAGTAACATTTGATGGCAGGCTGACATGGAGAAAACACATCAACAAAGCAGTAGCAAAAGCCAGAAGGAAAATAGCCATCATGAGAAAGCTAAGTGGAACCACATGGGGAGCCAGCGGGAAAATACTTAGCAAAGTTTATCAACAGAGCATACGACCACACCTGGAATACGGGTCAACTGCGTGGTGTTCGGCATCAAAAACCAAACTACAAGAGCTGGACAAAGTGCAAAATCAAGCACTTAGAGTCACCACAGGAGGGACGAGATCAACCCCTATAGTGGAAATGAAGAAGATGGGGAGGACACAAGCACTGAGTGGGAGCAGAGATACGAAAACGCTAATACAAGCAGAAAAGTTCCTCAGCTTGCCAGGCCACTCTATGAAGAACAGATTTGAAAACCTAGCTATGGGGCGGTTGAAAAGAAGTAGTTTTATCCACCAGGCCAAACAACTCTGCAGAGAAACCACCGATCTGCCCACAGTTGGTATCCCCCTAACAACTATTCCAGAGCGAACTCCATGGAAAGATGAGCATAGATTATCATTACAAATCCAGACAAAAGTGAGAGGAATATTTGACAAGAAAGAACAGAACAGTGTGCAGCGCAGAACAGCCACTCTCAGCTTCCTTGATGAAGAATACCCACAGGACCTCTGGATCCGAGTCTACATAGATGGGTCAGCACAAAATGCTGTTCGAAATGGTGGAGCGGGAGTGTACATAGAATACCCAAATAGTAATAGGGACACAGCTAGAGTACCGACAGGAAAGTACTGCCATAACTACGATGCTGAAATTGAGGCAATCAAGATAGCAACAGAGAAATTACTAAATACCAGCAATGGTACACAACCTGTGGTGCAATTGACAGATGCAAAATCAGTACTTGAGGCGCTCCTGTCTGGGAAATTGTCAGTACTAAGGACATTACTTTCTGAACTTAGCAGTCAGCATAAGGTCACCATGCAATGGATACCATCCCACTGTGGGGTACCCGGAAACGACAGAGCTAATCAATTGGCTAAGGAAGGAGCCAAAGAAGAACAGCCTGATGTGCCTGTTACATACCACCAAAAGAAAAGAATGATCAAATCAGTCAGAAAGCCACCAAAACCTGCTCAAGATAACTACCACGTTATGGATAGACCAGAACAAGTCATTATTCTGCACCTCAGAACAGGGCACAATAGATTACGCAACCACATGTATACAAAATTCAAGATTGGTGAAACAGCCATGTGCACATGTGGATTGGCATCGCAGACAGCAGAGCACATACTCCAAGACTGCCCAAAATATAACATATCTAGGCAAACCTTCTGGCTTAGAGAGACGACAGTGGAAGATAACCCTTATGGACCGCTGTGTGAACTGAAAAAGACAGTTCAATTCATACAAGAGACAGCATTGCAGTTATAGACATATTTCAAGCGAACGAAAGAAGAAGAAGAAGATATGAGGTGTCTGCGAAGAATTCTTGGTATTAACTGGCAAGACAAAATCACAAATACTGAAGTATTGGAAAGATCAGGTTGTGTCACGGTTTATTCCATACTCAGTCTTCGTAGACTTAGATGGATAGGACATGTTAGGAGGATGGATGATGGTAGAATACCAAAGGACATCTTTTTTGGTGAATTACAGATGGGTAAGAGATCTCAGGGTCGGCCTCTACTACGATATAAAAATGTGTGTAAGCGGGACATGAATGATACAGGCATTGATAATGCACATTGGGAGCACGTCGCCGCTGAACTTGTTGCATGGAGGGCAAACATCAGAAATGGAATAAAGACAAACGAGAAAATTATTGCAGATAAGTCACACACCGAGCCTGTGAGACGTAAGATGGTGCATGATGGTGGAAATGACCACGTGTTTACATGCACCCACTGTGAACGGACATTTACAGCGCGAATTGGCCTTATCAGTCACATTCGATACCGCCATTGGTAAAAGTTAATATGCCTTTTTGAAGAACAAACTATCGTCTGTCAAGACGGCAAGGTGCCAATGTCAATGTCATGCGTGCCAATGTAATTTTCCTATACAGCTAAGTAGACTGATAGGTCGATAGCCATTTGGTTCTTCCAGGCCTTTTCCTTTTTTGGGACTGGTATTAGTATAGCTTCCTTCCATGCCTGTGAGAATATTCCTCTCTTCCAGCTGTAATTTAGGACTGCTAGTAGTTTCTTCTTTGCCTTTGTGCCTAGTCCTATTAGCATTTCATTTGTGATTCCACCCTTTCCTGGTGATTTATTCTTTTTTAGGGTATTCATTGCCTGTTCTATTTCTTCCATAGTTAGATTTGCCATCATATATTCTGCTGCTGTCTCTGTATTACTATAATGTATCTGTTTATCTTTGATTGCTTTCTTCTGTTCGGTTGTAATATCAATGTGGTTTGCATTGGCATAGTGTTCCATTAGTGCATTTGCAGCTTTTTTTCCTGTAAGCAAGACATTTCCCTGCTTAATTGTTATGTGTTTGTTTCTAGGTCCTTCATTGTTGATGGCTTTCACTGGTTTCCGTAGTTTGTTTCCATCCCTGTCAAAGTTCAGGTTTTCTGTTTTTTCCCTCCAACAAACTCTTGTTGTTTGATTTACTGTTCTTTTATATTTTGCTGAGATGGCTTTGAGAGAGATGTTCGCTTCAGTTGTTTGTTCTCTCTCTGCTGTCTTCCTAGCATCTTCAATTTTGTCCTCCAAAATTTGTAGTTCTTCAGTCCAGTATGGTTTGTAATTTTTCCTCGCTTCTCTTGGAATAGACTCAGTGGCCGCCTGTATTATTGCTCTGTTTAGACTTTCCACCATTTGCTTCATATTGCCATATCTTGTATGTACGTTTTCACAATATGTGTCTGTTAGTATGCAAATCTGTCCCAATCTGCTCATTTGTAATTCCAGCGGAGCAAAGGCTTTTGCTCCTGTGGAACATACTCCATATTCATTACAAGCTTAATTGGTCTGTGGTCACTACCTGTTAATTGGTCAAGCACATGGCGATCGATTTTGTGGATTATGTCTCTTGTGCAGAAACCCAAGTCTGGAGTAGAAGTAGTAAACCATCTTCTGGAGTAGAAGCTCGGTGTGTCATCCTCTTTGTTGAGTAGATGGAGATTTGAGTCTATTTCCGAGTCCTCCACTTCATCTCCTCTTTTGTCAGTATCTGGGTATCCCCATCTTTCTGAACGGCTATTAAAGTCTCCGACAATAATGCAGTTTGTGTCAGTTATTTTCATATTCGAGAGAGTAAGTTTAATCTGCTGGGCTATACAGATTGTAAATTCTTATTTTCACTTCCTTTATCACTATATCAACACCTATAATATCCGTTTGATTGTCAGAGATCACAGATACTTCTTTGCAAGGTATTATATTTCGTATAAGTATTAGAACTTCTCCTTTGTGCCCTTCACGGTCGAAACGTGTGGCTTGATATCCTCTGACTGAGAATTTGCGATTGGCGCTGAGGTGTGTCTCTTGAATGCATGCCACATCTATTCTATCTTTATGAAGACGCTTTGTTAGGGAGACTTTCTTGTTATAAACTCCTTCGGCATTCCACTGTGGTATGTTGAGTGTCCGGGGTATTTGGTCAATAGCTCTTAACCTACTCCTCTCTGTCTTAACTCCACAGCACAGGGGATAGTGATCACCAGTAGTCATGAGACGATCCCCTCGAGGCAGGAGTCCCGGCACTATCACCGCCTGATGGGACTTCGCGGGATTAGCACCATAACGATTAATATTAATTTATGACTTCATGAATTAAGTTAAGTTGCACTGCTTTGTCAAGCCTGTGGCTCAGTACATCCGATTTCGACAAGCATTTTTTGGGGTGCTTTCCATAGCCTTTGACTGTCCCCAGTCTACTTACAAGGCAGCAGGTTTGTGTGTCGGTTGGTCTGGTCCCTCTCCCTCGACCTGTCCGACATGGGTGGCCCTACCAGTAGCTGAGCTACCGTCGGCATAGCTCTTGGGGTCATTGGAACACTCAAGCCCCTCTACGTCGTCACGGTGGACACACAGCAGAGGGGTGTCTGTGATTCTACAACCATGGTCAGATTGCGAGAACAGTAAATTAAAAGAGGTGTGGCCAAACACGAAACTTACGCAGGAACGAACGAACGAACGAACAAACTTTATTTTCAAAGGGTTAAGAATTTGGCACGCAGGCTCGTCTAACAATCTGCCCTTCTATCACCCTCTTTCATACATTATTTCATTCACACATCATTCAAGGCTAACAGAGAACAGCAACAATATAAAAGATATGCATTATAAAGGCATGGGCTAAATCAATCAATCAATCAATCATGTGCCATGCCGGAAAGCGTGGGTGGTCATGATTCGCCATTTCACTCGATGTGGGCTAAATGCGAACATCAAAACTACACGACTCAGTAATATTAGATAATGGTCTGACAGGACGCCAAAGAAGATTGATAAACACAGAACTGTTGTCGTTAGCCGCTACAAGCTGCAGGAATTGCTGAGGAGGGGATCCGAGCACTTATGAACTGAATGGTTCGGTGTTCAATGAGGATGATCTGTCGACTAACTAACTAACTAACTAACTAACTAACTAACGAACTAACTAACTAACTAACTAACTAACTAACTAACTAACTAACTAACTAACTAACTTTCTAACTAACTAACTAACTAACTAACTAACTAAATTTTTCTTTTGCTTCTCCCGTCTCCCCCATCTGTGTCTGTGTATACTTGTGCTGCTACTACTACTACTACTACTACTACTACTACTACTACTACTACTACTACTACTACTACTACTACTACTACTACTGCTGCTGCTGCTGCTGCTGCTGCTACTACTACTACTACTACTACTACTACTACTACTACTACAACAACAACAACTACTACTACTACTACTACTACTACTACTACTACTACTACTACAACTACTACTACTACTACTACTAATACTACTACTACTACTACTACTACTACTACTACTACTACTACTACTACTACAGCCACGACAGAAATGAGGATACAGTGGATTCCGAAGCAGCAGCAGTAGCACACCAATTACCACCACTGCCAACAAACAATTACCACCACTGCCAACAAACAATTACCACCACTGCCAACAATTCAGAAAATTCAGAAACACGAGCAGCACATCAGTGACGGCGACAACAACCTCCCAGTAGCTGAAAATGCTGGTGTTGACTGCAACGTCTCGTATGAGATACACAACAAAATTGTATTCATTATATCCCTTACACAACGTTGCATTCAACAGCAGTATTTTACTGGCGTTGTTGATGTCTTCGCAAGTTTTTACGTTCAGTAGTTTGTCATTGCTTTCTGAACGACCGGCTCCCATACCAACACGTTAAAACCAGCACAACAGGATCTGAAATTACCAGCTAGAAAAATGAAAAACACACACACACACACACACACACACACACACACACACACACGCACACAACACAGAGCTGATCCACTACTCTGGTGATCGAGTGAGATGGCAGAACATGACCGCCCACGCTTACCGACAAGGCACATGTTGCATGGGTGGATAATCATCTAATATTATTGTATGGGAAACTACTGGAATTTTGAAATAGAAATGATATCTTAGCCCTAATGTTGTTAACTAAGTAAGGAATCCCTCGTTTTTTCTATTATAAATAAAGACCTAAAATTAAAAGTCAGATTTTGTAACATGGAGAAATTATACACTGGAATTTTTATAGAATATTTTGTGAATCTTCCGCTACTAAAATTTTATAAGCGAATATTTAGTTCTGGATTCATACGTCAATTTGTAAAGGTATACTTTTAATGTAACAATTGTCACCTTACTTCATTAATAATTTTTTACTGGCCTTCTAAGGCCACACTAACTTTAAAGAAAATTCACAGCACCTATCTCAAACTTTGATCTCTCATCTCATCTCATCAGGTTCCTCTTGTACCTTTGCGTGTTGAGGTGAAGTATAAACAGCGGGAGATTGCCCGATTATGGGCTTCATACATCGATATTCCCATGGACTCTGCTATTCCCTCCGTCCAACGTTTACGTGGTCGGCCTCTTCCTCTGTTTCCATCTGGTCTGTACATCATTGCTTGTTGTGGTACGCTGTTGACTGGTAACCTACTTGCATGGCCAAACCATTTGACTTGCTGCTTTCTAATACAAACTAGCGCTGCTATAATCACCACTTGAGTTCTGATTTCTTCATTTCTGATCTTATCTCTTCTTGATACGTTGAGTATTCTTCTCGGGAATCTCATTTCTGTTATTGTGATTTTTCTTTTCTCTTGTTCTGTCATTGTCCAGGTTTGGCATGGCAGCATAGAGTTGGTAGGAAGATTGTGTTGTAAAGTGTTGTCTTAGTAGTTACAATGGCGTGCAGGGGTTCTTTGATGCCCGGGGCCAACCCCTTGATTGTATGCCCCGAAAGTGTTCTTTCCTTAATTTATTCCTCCACCCCTCCCACTGCACTGTGCTGCCCTCTCTCCCTAACTGGACCCCCCCCCCTCCCGGCTGGATGCCCGGGGCCGTTGCACCCCCGCACCCCCCTTTGCACGCCACTGGGCCTCCCCCTGGGCCCTCATCATCGCTCACATTGGGGGAAAAGTTGAACTATTCACTGCGTACCCTTGTCCCACCCTGCACGACGCTTGCTTATAGCCAGCTCGAGGTCTCCTCCGCTGCCTCGCCCAGTTTTTTAAGTTCCCGTATTCTTGCTTGTCCCTGTACACCTTGTTGTTTCACCACGTTGTATGCGGAGTTGGTAACACGGTCTCTTGTGCCTATCTCCAAGGCGAATAGCCTGACAGTATATCCTTCCTGTCTCAGGCTTGCGACCATGTCCAATTCCAATTTTCAAAACAAAAATTCAAATTTCGGCCTCGTTCAACCTGCGTTTTCAGCTGTGGTTATTGTTGAGGTCAGTGGCTTTTGTGGGTTTATTCACCCTAATTCTTGTCTTGTGAGTCCTATTTCGGACTGATTATGTTGGTTTGTGTCTGTGACATCAGCTGGGGGGATCGATCGGCGGCTATCCTTTGTGCTCGTCTGTACTTGTGGTTTTCTTTGTTGGTGTAGGCTCCTGGCTCGTCTGGCTTGACTGGCTGCAGTCCTTATAAGGACTTTTTATGTGGTCTTTTTGTCTCCTTTGTTGTGTAGTTTCTCTAGGAGCTTTTCGACGTTTCCATTTTCCTCCTTGTGTCTTTTTTCTTCTTCGAGTTCGAGCTTCTGCTGCCATTTGATTTTTTCCTCCGCGCTCAGCCATGGTATATATGCTCGGTGATTTCAATGCTCGTGTGGGCAAAGGACTCGAGTTCATGGCCAGTGGGCCTTGGAAAATACAACATCGGTCGCATGAATGAAAATGGGCAAAGGCTGCTGGAGCATTGCACCTGAAATGACCTATGTATTACAAACTCCTTTTTTAAAACAAAAGAGCTGCATACAGTCGCATGGAAACATCCAAGATCCGGCCATTGGCACCAGCTTGACTTCATCATCACACGGAGACAACATCTGAACCATATATCATTGACTCGAAGTTACCACAGTGCTGACTGTGATACGGATCATTCTTTGGTTGTTGCAAGGGTTAGACTGAGACCAAAGAGAATCTACACAGCTAAACACAAATCTAGCCCCAGGATTAATATTATTAACACTCATGATCCTGATAAGTGCTTTCAGTTTCAACAGCAACTTGAAGACGCTTTCACTGATACACCAGAAAATTTTACAGTAAATGAAAAGTGGGATCAAATTAAGGAAACTCTTTGTAAAACTGCTGTAGGGGTTTACGGCACTGTGGATCATCAGAGGCAGGACTGGTTTGCGGCAAACGGCCAGACTCTGCAGCCCTTGATTGATAAGAAGAAGATAGCTCTCATAAGAAACAAGGAAAGACCAACGCGTAACACTCTGAATGAGCTAAAGCAAGCTAGGAAGGATGTGCAAAAGGCTGCCAGGCAGTGTGAAAATGGTTATTGGATCAAGTTATGTGAGTCTATTCAAATCGCAAGTGATAAAGAAAACATTATGAAGGAATAAAGAAAGCCTGTGGTCCAATGATCAAAAGAAGTGCACCATTGAAAACCTTGACTGGAGAAATCATCACTGGTAAGAAACCGCAGATGGACAGATGGGTAGAGCACTATTTGGAGCTTTACTCAAGTGAGACCAAACTAGCGGACGATGCTCTCAACGCCATAGAGGCTCTACCAACTCTTGACCACCTGGACACACTTCCCACCATAACAGAAGTTAAGTGTGCTATAAATGAACTTGCATCTGGTAAGGCTCCAGGTAAGAATGGGATTCCAATAGAGGTTATCAGGAGTGGGCAAGACAAACTCACTCTACAGATCCACCAGCTAAAAGAGCTATGCTGGTGAGAAGGACATGTCCCACAGGATTTCAAAGATTCAAGCATCATAACACTGTACAAGAACAAGGGCGATCGGAGCGACTGCAACAACTATAGGGGTATCTCACTTCTATGTAGTGTTCGAAAAGTATATGCCAGAATTGTTCTGCTCAGACTTAAAGTCCTAGGAGATCAAGTCTATCCCGAATCACAGTGTGGTTTTCGACAGAAACGGCCTACCATTGATATGATATTCTCATTGCGACAAATGCAAGAAAAATGCCGTGAACAGAATCAGCCACTAGTTATTGCCTTCATCGACCTCACAAAGGCATTTGATTTGGTCAGTCGTAAGGCACTAACGAAGATTGGCTGCCCACCAACTCTTCTGTCCACTGTGGAATCGTTCCACACAGGCATGAAGGGTGTAATCAAGTTTGATGGTGCAACTTCTGAAGAGTTTGAAATCAAGAGTGGAGTTAAGCAAGGTTGTGTACTAGCTCCCACCCTCTTTGGAATATACTTTTCACTTCTTCTGAAATATGCCTTTCGTGATCAGGATGGTTTTATCTACATTCACTCACGCTCAGATGGCGGCCTCTACAATGCTCAGAGATTGAAGGCTAAGACCAAAATTAGGAGGGTACTGATCAGAGATTTGCATTTTGCAGACGATGCTGCAGTTGCGACCCACTCTGAGTAAGAATTACAATGTCTACTATCTGCATTCTCCAATGCTTGTTCTGAATTTGGTTTAACAATTAGCAAAAAGAAGACACTATGTCACAAGGTGCACATGGAGTACCCTCAATCTTTATTGACGACGGCGAACTAGAGATGGTTGACCATTTTACATATCTAGGATCTGTGGTACATAGAAAATTAATGAAACTTGGACAATTTAGTCACACCAAGAAAAATGTTTAATCAGCTTTCATCTACACTTTTTCTAATCTTCTACAATGATCTCGTTGCTAATCTACCGCATTGAATTAAAGCGGCAATGTACGCCTATGACCTGGTTCTATGGAGCACAAATGAACATGCATCAGTGGCCACCAGATTACTACAAAGAGCTGTAGACACATTTGTTGCATGGGCAAATAAATGGTGTGTCAGCATAAACACTGACAAGTGCAGCACAACCCTATTTACCCTCCCTCCAAAACAAAAGGCAGGGACCATGCAGATAAATGGAACACCCCTAAGAGAAGATAAAGAACCAACATACCTTGGAGTAACATTTGATGGCAGGCTGACATGGAGAAAACACATCAACAAAGCAGTAGCAAAAGCCAGAAGGAAAATAGCCATCATGAGAAAGCTAAGTGGAACCACATGGGGAGCCAGCGGGAAAATACTTAGCAAAGTTTATCAACAGAGCATACGACCACACCTGGAATACGGGTCAACTGCGTGGTGTTCGGCATCAAAAACCAAACTACAAGAGCTGGACAAAGTGCAAAATCAAGCACTTAGAGTCACCACAGGAGGGACGAGATCAACCCCTATAGTGGAAATGAAGAAGATGGGGAGGACACAAGCACTGAGTGGGAGCAGAGATACGAAAACGCTAATACAAGCAGAAAAGTTCCTCAGCTTGCCAGGCCACTCTATGAAGAACAGATTTGAAAACCTAGCTATGGGGCGGTTGAAAAGAAGTAGTTTTATCCACCAGGCCAAACAACTCTGCAGAGAAACCACCGATCTGCCCACAGTTGGTATCCCCCTAACAACTATTCCAGAGCGAACTCCATGGAAAGATGAGCATAGATTATCATTACAAATCCAGACAAAAGTGAGAGGAATATTTGACAAGAAAGAACAGAACAGTGTGCAGCGCAGAACAGCCACTCTCAGCTTCCTTGATGAAGAATACCCACAGGACCTCTGGATCCGAGTCTACATAGATGGGTCAGCACAAAATGCTGTTCGAAATGGTGGAGCGGGAGTGTACATAGAATACCCAAATAGTAATAGGGACACAGCTAGAGTACCGACAGGAAAGTACTGCCATAACTACGATGCTGAAATTGAGGCAATCAAGATAGCAACAGAGAAATTACTAAATACCAGCAATGGTACACAACCTGTGGTGCAATTGACAGATGCAAAATCAGTACTTGAGGCGCTCCTGTCTGGGAAATTGTCAGTACTAAGGACATTACTTTCTGAACTTAGCAGTCAGCATAAGGTCACCATGCAATGGATACCATCCCACTGTGGGGTACCCGGAAACGACAGAGCTAATCAATTGGCTAAGGAAGGAGCCAAAGAAGAACAGCCTGATGTGCCTGTTACATACCACCAAAAGAAAAGAATGATCAAATCAGTCAGAAAGCCACCAAAACCTGCTCAAGATAACTACCACGTTATGGATAGACCAGAACAAGTCATTATTCTGCACCTCAGAACAGGGCACAATAGATTACGCAACCACATGTATACAAAATTCAAGATTGGTGAAACAGCCATGTGCACATGTGGATTGGCATCGCAGACAGCAGAGCACATACTCCAAGACTGCCCAAAATATAACATATCTAGGCAAACCTTCTGGCTTAGAGAGACGACAGTGGAAGATAACCCTTATGGACCGCTGTGTGAACTGAAAAAGACAGTTCAATTCATACAAGAGACAGCATTGCAGTTATAGACATATTTCAAGCGAACGAAAGAAGAAGAAGAAGATATGAGGTGTCTGCGAAGAATTCTTGGTATTAACTGGCAAGACAAAATCACAAATACTGAAGTATTGGAAAGATCAGGTTGTGTCACGGTTTATTCCATACTCAGTCTTCGTAGACTTAGATGGATAGGACATGTTAGGAGGATGGATGATGGTAGAATACCAAAGGACATCTTTTTTGGTGAATTACAGATGGGTAAGAGATCTCAGGGTCGGCCTCTACTACGATATAAAAATGTGTGTAAGCGGGACATGAATGATACAGGCATTGATAATGCACATTGGGAGCACGTCGCCGCTGAACTTGTTGCATGGAGGGCAAACATCAGAAATGGAATAAAGACAAACGAGAAAATTATTGCAGATAAGTCACACACCGAGCCTGTGAGACGTAAGATGGTGCATGATGGTGGAAATGACCACGTGTTTACATGCACCCACTGTGAACGGACATTTACAGCGCGAATTGGCCTTATCAGTCACATTCGATACCGCCATTGGTAAAAGTTAATATGCCTTTTTGAAGAACAAACTATCGTCTGTCAAGACGGCAAGGTGCCAATGTCAATGTCATGCGTGCCAATGTAATTTTCCTATACAGCTAAGTAGACTGATAGGTCGATAGCCATTTGGTTCTTCCAGGCCTTTTCCTTTTTTGGGACTGGTATTAGTATAGCTTCCTTCCATGCCTGTGAGAATATTCCTCTCTTCCAGCTGTAATTTAGGACTGCTAGTAGTTTCTTCTTTGCCTTTGTGCCTAGTCCTATTAGCATTTCATTTGTGATTCCACCCTTTCCTGGTGATTTATTCTTTTTTAGGGTATTCATTGCCTGTTCTATTTCTTCCATAGTTAGATTTGCCATCATATATTCTGCTGCTGTCTCTGTATTACTATAATGTATCTGTTTATCTTTGATTGCTTTCTTCTGTTCGGTTGTAATATCAATGTGGTTTGCATTGGCATAGTGTTCCATTAGTGCATTTGCAGCTTTTTTTCCTGTAAGCAAGACATTTCCCTGCTTAATTGTTATGTGTTTGTTTCTAGGTCCTTCATTGTTGATGGCTTTCACTGGTTTCCGTAGTTTGTTTCCATCCCTGTCAAAGTTCAGGTTTTCTGTTTTTTCCCTCCAACAAACTCTTGTTGTTTGATTTACTGTTCTTTTATATTTTGCTGAGATGGCTTTGAGAGAGATGTTCGCTTCAGTTGTTTGTTCTCTCTCTGCTGTCTTCCTAGCATCTTCAATTTTGTCCTCCAAAATTTGTAGTTCTTCAGTCCAGTATGGTTTGTAATTTTTCCTCGCTTCTCTTGGAATAGACTCAGTGGCCGCCTGTATTATTGCTCTGTTTAGACTTTCCACCATTTGCTTCATATTGCCATATCTTGTATGTACGTTTTCACAATATGTGTCTGTTAGTATGCAAATCTGTCCCAATCTGCTCATTTGTAATTCCAGCGGAGCAAAGGCTTTTGCTCCTGTGGAACATACTCCATATTCATTACAAGCTTAATTGGTCTGTGGTCACTACCTGTTAATTGGTCAAGCACATGGCGATCGATTTTGTGGATTATGTCTCTTGTGCAGAAACCCAAGTCTGGAGTAGAAGTAGTAAACCATCTTCTGGAGTAGAAGCTCGGTGTGTCATCCTCTTTGTTGAGTAGATGGAGATTTGAGTCTATTTCCGAGTCCTCCACTTCATCTCCTCTTTTGTCAGTATCTGGGTATCCCCATCTTTCTGAACGGCTATTAAAGTCTCCGACAATAATGCAGTTTGTGTCAGTTATTTTCATATTCGAGAGAGTAAGTTTAATCTGCTGGGCTATACAGATTGTAAATTCTTATTTTCACTTCCTTTATCACTATATCAACACCTATAATATCCGTTTGATTGTCAGAGATCACAGATACTTCTTTGCAAGGTATTATATTTCGTATAAGTATTAGAACTTCTCCTTTGTGCCCTTCACGGTCGAAACGTGTGGCTTGATATCCTCTGACTGAGAATTTGCGATTGGCGCTGAGGTGTGTCTCTTGAATGCATGCCACATCTATTCTATCTTTATGAAGACGCTTTGTTAGGGAGACTTTCTTGTTATAAACTCCTTCGGCATTCCACTGTGGTATGTTGAGTGTCCGGGGTATTTGGTCAATAGCTCTTAACCTACTCCTCTCTGTCTTAACTCCACAGCACAGGGGATAGTGATCACCAGTAGTCATGAGACGATCCCCTCGAGGCAGGAGTCCCGGCACTATCACCGCCTGATGGGACTTCGCGGGATTAGCACCATAACGATTAATATTAATTTATGACTTCATGAATTAAGTTAAGTTGCACTGCTTTGTCAAGCCTGTGGCTCAGTACATCCGATTTCGACAAGCATTTTTTGGGGTGCTTTCCATAGCCTTTGACTGTCCCCAGTCTACTTACAAGGCAGCAGGTTTGTGTGTCGGTTGGTCTGGTCCCTCTCCCTCGACCTGTCCGACATGGGTGGCCCTACCAGTAGCTGAGCTACCGTCGGCATAGCTCTTGGGGTCATTGGAACACTCAAGCCCCTCTACGTCGTCACGGTGGACACACAGCAGAGGGGTGTCTGTGATTCTACAACCATGGTCAGATTGCGAGAACAGTAAATTAAAAGAGGTGTGGCCAAACACGAAACTTACGCAGGAACGAACGAACGAACGAACAAACTTTATTTTCAAAGGGTTAAGAATTTGGCACGCAGGCTCGTCTAACAATCTGCCCTTCTATCACCCTCTTTCATACATTATTTCATTCACACATCATTCAAGGCTAACAGAGAACAGCAACAATATAAAAGATATGCATTATAAAGGCATGGGCTAAATCAATCAATCAATCAATCATGTGCCATGCCGGAAAGCGTGGGTGGTCATGATTCGCCATTTCACTCGATGTGGGCTAAATGCGAACATCAAAACTACACGACTCAGTAATATTAGATAATGGTCTGACAGGACGCCAAAGAAGATTGATAAACACAGAACTGTTGTCGTTAGCCGCTACAAGCTGCAGGAATTGCTGAGGAGGGGATCCGAGCACTTATGAACTGAATGGTTCGGTGTTCAATGAGGATGATCTGTCGACTAACTAACTAACTAACTAACTAACTAACTAACGAACTAACTAACTAACTAACTAACTAACTAACTAACTAACTAACTAACTAACTAACTTTCTAACTAACTAACTAACTAACTAACTAACTAAATTTTTCTTTTGCTTCTCCCGTCTCCCCCATCTGTGTCTGTGTATACTTGTGCTGCTACTACTACTACTACTACTACTACTACTACTACTACTACTACTACTACTACTACTACTACTACTACTACTGCTGCTGCTGCTGCTGCTGCTGCTACTACTACTACTACTACTACTACTACTACTACTACAACAACAACAACTACTACTACTACTACTACTACTACTACTACTACTACTACTACAACTACTACTACTACTACTACTAATACTACTACTACTACTACTACTACTACTACTACTACTACTACTACAGCCACGACAGAAATGAGGATACAGTGGATTCCGAAGCAGCAGCAGTAGCACACCAATTACCACCACTGCCAACAAACAATTACCACCACTGCCAACAAACAATTACCACCACTGCCAACAATTCAGAAAATTCAGAAACAGGAGCAGCACATCAGTGACGGCGACAACAACCTCCCAGTAGCTGAAAATGCTGGTGTTGACTGCAACGTCTCGTATGAGATACACAACAAAATTGTATTCATTATATCCCTTACACAACGTTGCATTCAACAGCAGTATTTTACTGGCGTTGTTGATGTCTTCGCAAGTTTTTACGTTCAGTAGTTTGTCATTGCTTTCTGAACGACCGGCTCCCATACCAACACGTTAAAACCAGCACAACAGGATCTGAAATTACCAGCTAGAAAAATGAAAAACACACACACACACACACACACACACACACACACACACACACACACACACACACACACACGCACACAACACAGAGCTGATCCACTACTCTGGTGATCGAGTGAGATGGCAGAACATGACCGCCCACGCTTACCGACAAGGCACATGTTGCATGGGTGGATAATCATCTAATATTATTGTATGGGAAACTACTGGAATTTTGAAATAGAAATGATATCTTAGCCCTAATGTTGTTAACTAAGTAAGGAATCCCTCGTTTTTTCTATTATAAATAAAGACCTAAAATTAAAAGTCAGATTTTGTAACATGGAGAAATTATACACTGGAATTTTTATAGAATATTTTGTGAATCTTCCGCTACTAAAATTTTATAAGCGAATATTTAGTTCTGGATTCATACGTCAATTTGTAAAGGTATACTTTTAATGTAACAATTGTCACCTTACTTCATTAATAATTTTTTACTGGCCTTCTAAGGCCACACTAACTTTAAAGAAAATTCACAGCACCTATCTCAAACTTTGATCTCTCATCTCATCTCATCAGGTTCCTCTTGTACCTTTGCGTGTTGAGGTGAAGTATAAACAGCGGGAGATTGCCCGATTATGGGCTTCATACATCGATATTCCCATGGACTCTGCTATTCCCTCCGTCCAACGTTTACGTGGTCGGCCTCTTCCTCTGTTTCCATCTGGTCTGTACATCATTGCTTGTTGTGGTACGCTGTTGACTGGTAACCTACTTGCATGGCCAAACCATTTGACTTGCTGCTTTCTAATACAAACTAGCGCTGCTATAATCACCACTTGAGTTCTGATTTCTTCATTTCTGATCTTATCTCTTCTTGATACGTTGAGTATTCTTCTCGGGAATCTCATTTCTGTTATTGTGATTTTTCTTTTCTCTTGTTCTGTCATTGTCCAGGTTTGGCATGGCAGCATAGAGTTGGTAGGAAGATTGTGTTGTAAAGTGTTGTCTTAGTAGTTACAATGGCGTGCAGGGGTTCTTTGATGCCCGGGGCCAACCCCTTGATTGTATGCCCCGAAAGTGTTCTTTCCTTAATTTATTCCTCCACCCCTCCCACTGCACTGTGCTGCCCTCTCTCCCTAACTGGACCCCCCCCCCCTCCCGGCTGGATGCCCGGGGCCGTTGCACCCCCGCACCCCCCTTTGCACGCCACTGGGCCTCCCCCTGGGCCCTCATCATCGCTCACATTGGGGGAAAAGTTGAACTATTCACTGCGTACCCTTGTCCCACCCTGCACGACGCTTGCTTATAGCCAGCTCGAGGTCTCCTCCGCTGCCTCGCCCAGTTTTTTAAGTTCCCGTATTCTTGCTTGTCCCTGTACACCTTGTTGTTTCACCACGTTGTATGCGGAGTTGGTAACACGGTCTCTTGTGCCTATCTCCAAGGCGAATAGCCTGACAGTATATCCTTCCTGTCTCAGGCTTGCGACCATGTCCAATTCCAATTTTCAAAACAAAAATTCAAATTTCGGCCTCGTTCAACCTGCGTTTTCAGCTGTGGTTATTGTTGAGGTCAGTGGCTTTTGTGGGTTTATTCACCCTAATTCTTGTCTTGTGAGTCCTATTTCGGACTGATTATGTTGGTTTGTGTCTGTGACATCAGCTGGGGGGATCGATCGGCGGCTATCCTTTGTGCTCGTCTGTACTTGTGGTTTTCTTTGTTGGTGTAGGCTCCTGGCTCGTCTGGCTTGACTGGCTGCAGTCCTTATAAGGACTTTTTATGTGGTCTTTTTGTCTCCTTTGTTGTGTAGTTTCTCTAGGAGCTTTTCGACGTTTCCATTTTCCTCCTTGTGTCTTTTTTCTTCTTCGAGTTCGAGCTTCTGCTGCCATTTGATTTTTTCCTCCGCGCTCAGCCATGGTATATATGCTCGGTGATTTCAATGCTCGTGTGGGCAAAGGACTCGAGTTCATGGCCAGTGGGCCTTGGAAAATACAACATCGGTCGCATGAATGAAAATGGGCAAAGGCTGCTGGAGCATTGCACCTGAAATGACCTATGTATTACAAACTCCTTTTTTAAAACAAAAGAGCTGCATACAGTCGCATGGAAACATCCAAGATCCGGCCATTGGCACCAGCTTGACTTCATCATCACACGGAGACAACATCTGAACCATATATCATTGACTCGAAGTTACCACAGTGCTGACTGTGATACGGATCATTCTTTGGTTGTTGCAAGGGTTAGACTGAGACCAAAGAGAATCTACACAGCTAAACACAAATCTAGCCCCAGGATTAATATTATTAACACTCATGATCCTGATAAGTGCTTTCAGTTTCAACAGCAACTTGAAGACGCTTTCACTGATACACCAGAAAATTTTACAGTAAATGAAAAGTGGGATCAAATTAAGGAAACTCTTTGTAAAACTGCTGTAGGGGTTTACGGCACTGTGGATCATCAGAGGCAGGACTGGTTTGCGGCAAACGGCCAGACTCTGCAGCCCTTGATTGATAAGAAGAAGATAGCTCTCATAAGAAACAAGGAAAGACCAACGCGTAACACTCTGAATGAGCTAAAGCAAGCTAGGAAGGATGTGCAAAAGGCTGCCAGGCAGTGTGAAAATGGTTATTGGATCAAGTTATGTGAGTCTATTCAAATCGCAAGTGATAAAGAAAACATTATGAAGGAATAAAGAAAGCCTGTGGTCCAATGATCAAAAGAAGTGCACCATTGAAAACCTTGACTGGAGAAATCATCACTGGTAAGAAACCGCAGATGGACAGATGGGTAGAGCACTATTTGGAGCTTTACTCAAGTGAGACCAAACTAGCGGACGATGCTCTCAACGCCATAGAGGCTCTACCAACTCTTGACCACCTGGACACACTTCCCACCATAACAGAAGTTAAGTGTGCTATAAATGAACTTGCATCTGGTAAGGCTCCAGGTAAGAATGGGATTCCAATAGAGGTTATCAGGAGTGGGCAAGACAAACTCACTCTACAGATCCACCAGCTAAAAGAGCTATGCTGGTGAGAAGGACATGTCCCACAGGATTTCAAAGATTCAAGCATCATAACACTGTACAAGAACAAGGGCGATCGGAGCGACTGCAACAACTATAGGGGTATCTCACTTCTATGTAGTGTTCGAAAAGTATATGCCAGAATTGTTCTGCTCAGACTTAAAGTCCTAGGAGATCAAGTCTATCCCGAATCACAGTGTGGTTTTCGACAGAAACGGCCTACCATTGATATGATATTCTCATTGCGACAAATGCAAGAAAAATGCCGTGAACAGAATCAGCCACTAGTTATTGCCTTCATCGACCTCACAAAGGCATTTGATTTGGTCAGTCGTAAGGCACTAACGAAGATTGGCTGCCCACCAACTCTTCTGTCCACTGTGGAATCGTTCCACACAGGCATGAAGGGTGTAATCAAGTTTGATGGTGCAACTTCTGAAGAGTTTGAAATCAAGAGTGGAGTTAAGCAAGGTTGTGTACTAGCTCCCACCCTCTTTGGAATATACTTTTCACTTCTTCTGAAATATGCCTTTCGTGATCAGGATGGTTTTATCTACATTCACTCACGCTCAGATGGCGGCCTCTACAATGCTCAGAGATTGAAGGCTAAGACCAAAATTAGGAGGGTACTGATCAGAGATTTGCATTTTGCAGACGATGCTGCAGTTGCGACCCACTCTGAGTAAGAATTACAATGTCTACTATCTGCATTCTCCAATGCTTGTTCTGAATTTGGTTTAACAATTAGCAAAAAGAAGACACTATGTCACAAGGTGCACATGGAGTACCCTCAATCTTTATTGACGACGGCGAACTAGAGATGGTTGACCATTTTACATATCTAGGATCTGTGGTACATAGAAAATTAATGAAACTTGGACAATTTAGTCACACCAAGAAAAATGTTTAATCAGCTTTCATCTACACTTTTTCTAATCTTCTACAATGATCTCGTTGCTAATCTACCGCATTGAATTAAAGCGGCAATGTACGCCTATGACCTGGTTCTATGGAGCACAAATGAACATGCATCAGTGGCCACCAGATTACTACAAAGAGCTGTAGACACATTTGTTGCATGGGCAAATAAATGGTGTGTCAGCATAAACACTGACAAGTGCAGCACAACCCTATTTACCCTCCCTCCAAAACAAAAGGCAGGGATCATGCAGATAAATGGAACACCCCTAAGAGAAGATAAAGAACCAACATACCTTGGAGTAACATTTGATGGCAGGCTGACATGGAGAAAACACATCAACAAAGCAGTAGCAAAAGCCAGAAGGAAAATAGCCATCATGAGAAAGCTAAGTGGAACCACATGGGGAGCCAGCGGGAAAATACTTAGCAAAGTTTATCAACAGAGCATACGACCACACCTGGAATACGGGTCAACTGCGTGGTGTTCGGCATCAAAAACCAAACTACAAGAGCTGGACAAAGTGCAAAATCAAGCACTTAGAGTCACCACAGGAGGGACGAGATCAACCCCTATAGTGGAAATGAAGAAGATGGGGAGGACACAAGCACTGAGTGGGAGCAGAGATACGAAAACGCTAATACAAGCAGAAAAGTTCCTCAGCTTGCCAGGCCACTCTATGAAGAACAGATTTGAAAACCTAGCTATGGGGCGGTTGAAAAGAAGTAGTTTTATCCACCAGGCCAAACAACTCTGCAGAGAAACCACCGATCTGCCCACAGTTGGTATCCCCCTAACAACTATTCCAGAGCGAACTCCATGGAAAGATGAGCATAGATTATCATTACAAATCCAGACAAAAGTGAGAGGAATATTTGACAAGAAAGAACAGAACAGTGTGCAGCGCAGAACAGCCACTCTCAGCTTCCTTGATGAAGAATACCCACAGGACCTCTGGATCCGAGTCTACATAGATGGGTCAGCACAAAATGCTGTTCGAAATGGTGGAGCGGGAGTGTACATAGAATACCCAAATAGTAATAGGGACACAGCTAGAGTACCGACAGGAAAGTACTGCCATAACTACGATGCTGAAATTGAGGCAATCAAGATAGCAACAGAGAAATTACTAAATACCAGCAATGGTACACAACCTGTGGTGCAATTGACAGATGCAAAATCAGTACTTGAGGCGCTCCTGTCTGGGAAATTGTCAGTACTAAGGACATTACTTTCTGAACTTAGCAGTCAGCATAAGGTCACCATGCAATGGATACCATCCCACTGTGGGGTACCCGGAAACGACAGAGCTAATCAATTGGCTAAGGAAGGAGCCAAAGAAGAACAGCCTGATGTGCCTGTTACATACCACCAAAAGAAAAGAATGATCAAATCAGTCAGAAAGCCACCAAAACCTGCTCAAGATAACTACCACGTTATGGATAGACCAGAACAAGTCATTATTCTGCACCTCAGAACAGGGCACAATAGATTACGCAACCACATGTATACAAAATTCAAGATTGGTGAAACAGCCATGTGCACATGTGGATTGGCATCGCAGACAGCAGAGCACATACTCCAAGACTGCCCAAAATATAACATATCTAGGCAAACCTTCTGGCTTAGAGAGACGACAGTGGAAGATAACCCTTATGGACCGCTGTGTGAACTGAAAAAGACAGTTCAATTCATACAAGAGACAGCATTGCAGTTATAGACATATTTCAAGCGAACGAAAGAAGAAGAAGAAGATATGAGGTGTCTGCGAAGAATTCTTGGTATTAACTGGCAAGACAAAATCACAAATACTGAAGTATTGGAAAGATCAGGTTGTGTCACGGTTTATTCCATACTCAGTCTTCGTAGACTTAGATGGATAGGACATGTTAGGAGGATGGATGATGGTAGAATACCAAAGGACATCTTTTTTGGTGAATTACAGATGGGTAAGAGATCTCAGGGTCGGCCTCTACTACGATATAAAAATGTGTGTAAGCGGGACATGAATGATACAGGCATTGATAATGCACATTGGGAGCACGTCGCCGCTGAACTTGTTGCATGGAGGGCAAACATCAGAAATGGAATAAAGACAAACGAGAAAATTATTGCAGATAAGTCACACACCGAGCCTGTGAGACGTAAGATGGTGCATGATGGTGGAAATGACCACGTGTTTACATGCACCCACTGTGAACGGACATTTACAGCGCGAATTGGCCTTATCAGTCACATTCGATACCGCCATTGGTAAAAGTTAATATGCCTTTTTGAAGAACAAACTATCGTCTGTCAAGACGGCAAGGTGCCAATGTCAATGTCATGCGTGCCAATGTAATTTTCCTATACAGCTAAGTAGACTGATAGGTCGATAGCCATTTGGTTCTTCCAGGCCTTTTCCTTTTTTGGGACTGGTATTAGTATAGCTTCCTTCCATGCCTGTGAGAATATTCCTCTCTTCCAGCTGTAATTTAGGACTGCTAGTAGTTTCTTCTTTGCCTTTGTGCCTAGTCCTATTAGCATTTCATTTGTGATTCCACCCTTTCCTGGTGATTTATTCTTTTTTAGGGTATTCATTGCCTGTTCTATTTCTTCCATAGTTAGATTTGCCATCATATATTCTGCTGCTGTCTCTGTATTACTATAATGTATCTGTTTATCTTTGATTGCTTTCTTCTGTTCGGTTGTAATATCAATGTGGTTTGCATTGGCATAGTGTTCCATTAGTGCATTTGCAGCTTTTTTTCCTGTAAGCAAGACATTTCCCTGCTTAATTGTTATGTGTTTGTTTCTAGGTCCTTCATTGTTGATGGCTTTCACTGGTTTCCGTAGTTTGTTTCCATCCCTGTCAAAGTTCAGGTTTTCTGTTTTTTCCCTCCAACAAACTCTTGTTGTTTGATTTACTGTTCTTTTATATTTTGCTGAGATGGCTTTGAGAGAGATGTTCGCTTCAGTTGTTTGTTCTCTCTCTGCTGTCTTCCTAGCATCTTCAATTTTGTCCTCCAAAATTTGTAGTTCTTCAGTCCAGTATGGTTTGTAATTTTTCCTCGCTTCTCTTGGAATAGACTCAGTGGCCGCCTGTATTATTGCTCTGTTTAGACTTTCCACCATTTGCTTCATATTGCCATATCTTGTATGTACGTTTTCACAATATGTGTCTGTTAGTATGCAAATCTGTCCCAATCTGCTCATTTGTAATTCCAGCGGAGCAAAGGCTTTTGCTCCTGTGGAACATACTCCATATTCATTACAAGCTTAATTGGTCTGTGGTCACTACCTGTTAATTGGTCAAGCACATGGCGATCGATTTTGTGGATTATGTCTCTTGTGCAGAAACCCAAGTCTGGAGTAGAAGTAGTAAACCATCTTCTGGAGTAGAAGCTCGGTGTGTCATCCTCTTTGTTGAGTAGATGGAGATTTGAGTCTATTTCCGAGTCCTCCACTTCATCTCCTCTTTTGTCAGTATCTGGGTATCCCCATCTTTCTGAACGGCTATTAAAGTCTCCGACAATAATGCAGTTTGTGTCAGTTATTTTCATATTCGAGAGAGTAAGTTTAATCTGCTGGGCTATACAGATTGTAAATTCTTATTTTCACTTCCTTTATCACTATATCAACACCTATAATATCCGTTTGATTGTCAGAGATCACAGATACTTCTTTGCAAGGTATTATATTTCGTATAAGTATTAGAACTTCTCCTTTGTGCCCTTCACGGTCGAAACGTGTGGCTTGATATCCTCTGACTGAGAATTTGCGATTGGCGCTGAGGTGTGTCTCTTGAATGCATGCCACATCTATTCTATCTTTATGAAGACGCTTTGTTAGGGAGACTTTCTTGTTATAAACTCCTTCGGCATTCCACTGTGGTATGTTGAGTGTCCGGGGTATTTGGTCAATAGCTCTTAACCTACTCCTCTCTGTCTTAACTCCACAGCACAGGGGATAGTGATCACCAGTAGTCATGAGACGATCCCCTCGAGGCAGGAGTCCCGGCACTATCACCGCCTGATGGGACTTCGCGGGATTAGCACCATAACGATTAATATTAATTTATGACTTCATGAATTAAGTTAAGTTGCACTGCTTTGTCAAGCCTGTGGCTCAGTACATCCGATTTCGACAAGCATTTTTTGGGGTGCTTTCCATAGCCTTTGACTGTCCCCAGTCTACTTACAAGGCAGCAGGTTTGTGTGTCGGTTGGTCTGGTCCCTCTCCCTCGACCTGTCCGACATGGGTGGCCCTACCAGTAGCTGAGCTACCGTCGGCATAGCTCTTGGGGTCATTGGAACACTCAAGCCCCTCTACGTCGTCACGGTGGACACACAGCAGAGGGGTGTCTGTGATTCTACAACCATGGTCAGATTGCGAGAACAGTAAATTAAAAGAGGTGTGGCCAAACACGAAACTTACGCAGGAACGAACGAACGAACGAACAAACTTT
Source organism: Cepaea hortensis (assembly GCA_963921405.1). Taxonomy (NCBI): domain Eukaryota; kingdom Metazoa; phylum Mollusca; class Gastropoda; order Stylommatophora; family Helicidae; genus Cepaea; species Cepaea hortensis. The sequence goes on along the minus strand of CAWUFQ010000519.1, from coordinate 94,104 downwards.
ATTTTCAAAGGGTTAAGAATTTGGCACGCAGGCTCGTCTAACAATCTGCCCTTCTATCACCCTCTTTCATACATTATTTCATTCACACATCATTCAAGGCTAACAGAGAACAGCAACAATATAAAAGATATGCATTATAAAGGCATGGGCTAAATCAATCAATCAATCAATCATGTGCCATGCCGGAAAGCGTGGGTGGTCATGATTCGCCATTTCACTCGATGTGGGCTAAATGCGAACATCAAAACTACACGACTCAGTAATATTAGATAATGGTCTGACAGGACGCCAAAGAAGATTGATAAACACAGAACTGTTGTCGTTAGCCGCTACAAGCTGCAGGAATTGCTGAGGAGGGGATCCGAGCACTTATAAACTGAATGGTTCGATGTTCAATGAGGATGATCTGTCGACTAACTAACTCACTAACTAACTACCTAACTAACTAACTAACTCACTCACTCACTCACTCACTCACTCACTCACTCACTCACTAACTAACTATCTATCTAACTAACTAACTAACTAACTAACTAACTAACTAACTAGCTAGCTAACTAACTAACTAACTAACTAACTAACTAGTTAGCTAACTAACTAGCTAACTAACTAGCTAGCTAACTAACTAACTAACTAACTAGCTAACTAACTAACTAACTAACTAACTAACTAACTAGCTACCTAACTAACTAACTAACTAACTAACTAGCTAGCTAACTAACTAACTAACTAACTAACTAGCTAACTAACTAACTAACTAACTAACTAGCTAACTAAATAGCTAACTAGCTAACTAACTAACTAACTAACTAGCTATCTAAATAGCTAACTAGCTAACTAACTAACTAACTAACTAACTAACTAACTAACTAGCTAACTAACTAACTAACTAACTAACTAGCTAACTAACTAACTAACTAACTAACCAGCTAACTAACTAACTAACTAACTAGCTAACTAACTAACTAACATACTAACTAGCTAACTAACTAACTAGCTATCTAACTAACTAACTAACTAACTAACTAACAAGCTAACTAACTAAGTAACTAACTAGCTAACTAAATAGCTAACTAACTAACTAACTAACTAGCTAACTAAATAGCTAACTATCTAATTAACTAACTAACTAACTAACTAACTAACGAGCTAGCTAACTAAATAGCTAACTAGCTAACTAACTAACTAACTAGCTAACTAAATAGCTAACTAGCTAACTAACTAACTAACTAACGAGCTAGCTAACTAAATAGCTAACTAGCTAACTAACTAACTAACTAACTAGCTAACTAAATAGCCAACTAGCTAACTAACTAACTAACTAAATAGCTAATTAACTAACTAACTAACTAATTAACTAACGAACTAAATAGCTATCTAGCTTACTAACTCACTAACTAACTAGCTAACTAACTATCATCATCATTGGCATCTTGCCGTCTTGACAGACGATAGTTTGTGCTTTAAAAAGGCATAATAACTTTTAACTATGGCGGCAGCGAGTGTGACTGATAAGGACAATTTGCGCTGTAAATGTCCGTTCATAGTGGGTGCATGTGAACACGTGGTCATTTCCACCATCATGCACCATCTTACGTCTCAAACGCTCGGTGTGTGACTTATCTGCAATAATTTTCTCCTTTGTCTGTGTTCCATTTCTGATATTTGCCCTCCAGCAACACGTACAGCGGCGACTTGCTCCCAATGTGCATTATCAATGCCTGTATCAATTATGTCCCGCTTACACACATCTTTGTATCGTAGTAGAGGCCGACCCTGAGATCTCTTACCCATCTGTAATTCACCAAATAAGATATCCTTTGGTATTCTACCATCATCCATCCTCCTAAGATGTCCTATCCATCTAAGTCTACGAAGACTGAACATGGAATAAACTGTCACACAACCTGATCTTTCCAATACTTCAGTATTTGTGATTTTGTCTTGCCACTTAATACCAAGAATTCTTCGCAGACATCGCATATGATAGCTATTTAAATGTTTCTCTTGGTATGAGTAAGTTGTCCAGGTTTCACTGCCATAGAAAAGTGTGCTAAGAACACAGGCTTGATAGACAAGGACTTTTGTTATTGCAGTAAGCTTCCTGTTCTCCCAGACTCTTTTTCTTAACCTGTTCATTGTTGTTGCTGCCTTACCAATCCGGATGTTGATTTCCTGATCTAGAGATAATGTGCAATTTACCACTGATCCTAGATATGTAAAATGGTCTGCTATCTCTAGTTCGGCGTCGTCAATAAAGATTGATGGTACCCCATGTGCACCTTGTGACATATTCTGTGTCTTCTTTTTGCTAATTGTTAAAACAAATTCAGAACAAACATTGGAGAATGCAGATAGTAGACATTGCAATTCTTCCTCAGCATCATCTGCAAAAAGCAACTCTCTGATCAGTACCCTCCTAATTTTGGTCTTAGCCTTCAATCTCTGAGCATTGTAGAGTCTGCCATTTGAGCGTGAGTGAATGTATATACCACCATCCTGATCACGAAAGGCATATTTCAGTAGAAGTGAAAAGTATATTCCAAAGAGGGTGGGAGCTAGTACACAACCTTGCTTAAGTCCACTCTTGATTTCCAATTCTTCAGAAGTTGCACCATCAAAATTGATTATACCCTTCATGCCTGTGTGGAACGATTTCACAATGGACAGAAGAGTTGGTAGGCAGTCAATCTTCTTTAGTGCCTTGAACAGACCCTCACGACTGACCAAATCAAATGCCTTTGTGAGGTCGATGAAGGCAATATCATATCAGTGGTAGACCGGTTCTGTCGAAAGCCACACTGTGATTCGGGGTAGACTTGATCTCCTAGGACTTGAAGTCTGCGCAGAACAATTCTGGCAAATACTTTTCCAACAATACACAGAAGTGAGATACCCCTATAGTTGTTGCAGTCGCTCCGATCGCCCTTGTTCGTGTACAGTGTTATGATGCTTGAATCTTTGAAATCCTGTGGGACTTGTCCTTCACGCCAGCATAGCTCTATTAGCTTGTGGATCTGTATAGTGAGTGTGTCTTGCCCACTCCTGATAACCTCCATTGGAATCCCATCCTTACCTGGAGCTTTGCCAGATGCAAGTTCATTTATAGCACACTTAACTTCTGTTATGGTGGGAAGTGTGTCCAGGTGGTCAAGAGTTGGTAGAGCCTCTATGGCGTTGAGGGCATCATCCGCTAGTTTGGTCTCACTTGAGTAAAGCTCCAAATAGTGCTCTACCCATGTGTCCATCTGCTGTTTCTTATCAGTGATGATTTATCCAGTCAAGGTTTTCAATGGTGCACTTCTTTTGATCACTGGACCACAGGCTTTCTTTATTCCTTCATACATGCTTCTTATGTTTCCCTTATCACTTGCGATTTGAATGGACTCACCTAACTTGATCCAATAATCATTTGCACACTCCCTGGCAGCCTTTTGCACATCCTTCCTAGCTTGCCTTAGCTCACTCAGAGTGTTACGCGTTGGTCTTTCCTTGTTTCTTAAGAGAGCTTTCTTCTTCTTATTAATCAAGGGCTGCAGAGTCTCGCTGTTTGCCGCAAACCAGTCCTGCCTCTTATGATCCACAGTGCCGTAAACCCCTACGGTAGTTTTATAAAGAGTTTCCTTAAGTTGACCCCACTTTTCATTTACTGTACAATTTTCTGGTGTATCAGTGAAAGCGTCTTCAAGTTGCTGTTGAAACTGAAAGCACTTATCAGGATCATGAGTGTTAATAATATTAATCCTGGTTCTAGATTTGTGTTTAGCTGTGTAGATTCTCTTTAGTCTCAGTCTAATCCTTGCAACAACCAAAGAATGATCCGTATCACAGTCAGTACTGTGGTAACTTCGAGTCAATGATATATGGTTCAGATGTTGTTTCCGTGTGGTGATGAAGTCCAGCTGGTGCCAATGGCCGGATCTTGGATGTTTCCATGTGACCTTATGCATCTCTTTTGTTTTAAAAAAGGAGTTTGTAATACATAGGTCATTTCTGGTGAAATGCTCCAGCAGCCTTTGCCCATTTTCATTCATGCGACCGATGTTGTATTTTCCAAGGCACACTGGCCATGAACTCGAGTCCTTGCCCACACGAGCATTGAAA